>CM056172.1:52998737-53442392 GCA_029691765.1 Entomobrya proxima
TTATTATGGCAGAAAACTACGTAAGGATTTTATTCTTTAAAGATTGTGTGTGTGTGTACGCGCGTAACAGGCTACTGATAAATGTAACTCTGTGTTGCACATCTATATATACTATAGTGGATAACTTTCATATTTTACCATCATCACGTACATAGCGTATTAGAAATACATACAACATTAATAGAAATAGAGAGTGTGAAATTATATCATTAATCATGTAAAGTGTCTACTTTCTAAAAATATCAATTTCTATACAAAATCATAACATTCTCCTTTCTTACAAAAATTGGGAGATAAAAATAATATTTTTAGTCGAGCAATTTAAATAGTATATAAACATAAAATTGTGCTCTGTCAAATCTTAGCACATATAATATACAGAAACTGCATAAGCTTTTTAACACTCAGTAATAAGTCACAAAAAAAACTTATTTTTCCTCAACCAACACCAATAGACATGAAACAGTGCCAGCAAGGACTGTTAGGTAAGAACAACAGGACGGCTGAGTCTGTAGACTGATGACTATGTAGAAGAGCGTCTGTGTGTGACGTCATTCATACAAGCAGCAAAGCTGGGGTTATAATCAACCAGCATATCCAAAGCATCCTTCATACAAGTGATAGGGAAATCCGTACGTGGTTTTTGTTGTTATGGTTTAGTAAGCAGCGGCATTCTGTATCTGCTGATGGCAATGGTGCTCGGCTTATGTATCGGTATCGTCTAGTCATCGCGCTGGTAAGGTTAACTTGTCGGCTAACTTGAGGCTATTCATCGCCAAACTCAATGTACGTCTGCTCATCTTTGCAAAGTAGAAAAACTGCCAATAAATTATTAAATCAAACAAACAGCAAATTAATTGGGAAATCATATAAACACATTTCATAAAAATTCAAGGAAACAATATAAGGTTTTGTGAATATTCCTGGTAATTAGGTGTCGTGGAGTCGTGTAGCCTTGACGTTTTGATTCATGTTGCCGTGTAGAGCAGGGTAGCCGTGTAGACAATTCCATAATATAATTCCGTAATATTACCTTTGTTATATCTCTATATTTTAACTTTTTAAATAGACATGATTTGAAACGTAATAAAATATCTCTTTCAAATTCCATATAAATTGATTCTATTTTTTCGATTCTAAATGTACATATTAGTTTTCGATATACCATTCATTTTTATTTTTAGAGTGGTGGTGTGATTATTTAGCACATAATATATTTTGTAAAAGTATACTCAGTATCTGATATTTATCATAGTATCTTGGTTTTCACAAGAAAATAATTATTACGCATTTTCAATATTAAATGGAGTATGTGAACATTATAATAAGTATGAGTTATATTGGTCATAGTTTCTTACTTAATATTTCATATAGATTGGTATCTAATTACCTTATTTAAATCTTATTTGATTGGTACTTATAAATGATAACCATGTAGTCAGCAAACGGCATATACATTTTGTTTATAGGCTTAACTGTTTCTGTTAAGTTTTTGGAATTCCGTTAATGCTTATAATAGCATATTTGATTTTGATTGTTGCAATGTAACACAATGTGTCTCTCAGATACACTCTGGTATGGAGAGAAATAGTTCCGGACTTAAAGAAGTGCGGTGAGATACATTTGCAGATAAAATCATCGCGGTCAATCTGGTAACAAATAGCGGTGTCTATAAAATCAACCAAAAAAAACGGGTAATGTGTATATGGTACAGACAAACAACCACAGCATATAATAAAGCATGGGGTAAAGCTGATAAAAGCTATAAGTTCAACCGGAGTACGTATAAGGCACAATTCGGCAAAATCAACAAAAGCAATGAAACTAGCAGCAATAAGTCGCAATAAATAAACCGGAAGCAAAAATAATTAGTATATATATTTTCCCCTTTCTTAAAAAAATGGTAAAAAGTCATAAATATGGAAGTAGGTACTGGCAAGCAACCGCAAAAATGTATTAAAGCAATGCAAGTAAGCTGTCGGGAGCGACCCGAGCAATCATATACGTAATTACAAAAATGTTTAGGTCAACCATGGGACATTATTATTGTAACTGCAGTAAACATGTGATATCAACTTGATATTAGTCATGACAGACTTGAGCATAGAGCATGTAATGGCCAATGTAATAGGGCATTCAACTTTAAATGTATAAAACCATATATAACCATTATATAAAATATAATCAGTGGGCAAAAAGGCATTATGTATTGATAAACTCTATTTGTATAGCGGCGAGAGAGGACTCAAACATCTTTTTCTCGATGAGAGGTCGTTTAAGATAATGGTGAACATACAAGGACTGATATATAGTGTATGATCTCTTGGTAATTTCATATTATTTCAATTTCACTTTCAATAATCTCTTGAAGATATGTGTCCTCGATTTAAAGGAGCAATTTATCAGCAATTATCATTTATCTTTCAAATGCAAAACATAGCCTGTTAAAATTCAGAAAGGCATAACGTAAGATTCTGGCACATAAATTGAAAATCATAGGTATTTAACAATGTTAGAAGACAATATTTTTCTTAAATGATTCTAGCTTGATATCTGACTTGTATGTAAAAGACTGGTAATAAGCTGCGGGCTTGTGATACGGAACGTATGTGCTACTTTTTTAAACACTCAATAGAAGTTCAATATATTTCATGGTCATGTAACACAAGGATTTCTTTATTATAATAAGTTTTTGTTTATAAGAACTGGTACAAACTGGCTTCAGTTCAATAATAACAGGTAATTAGTTTGGCGGCAACCAAGTGTAAACATTGAATAGGTGCCTGGCCTTGAATATCTTAAAACCTTGAATTGTATGTGAACGTACCTTTTTTTATTGTAGTGGCTTTAGCGTATCTCAATGCAAGAATCAGCAATCGTGCGAGAATTAGACATCACGTATATTTCATAATTCATATGTTCATCACGTCATTACTGGTCATTAGGCTCGACACGTGCTTTTGTTCAGAGCGCGTGGAGCTATAGACTTTCATTTTTTCAATTTCACTTTATTTAAGTTCAATATTAATAATGCTCATTTAATAAGTATGTGTAGTTGCTCAAACGTATTTTATAAATAGCCCTTTTTTCATAATATATTAAGTTTTCATTGTGTATACACTTGTAAGTGTCTTCCCGGGGAATTAATAAGTCGACTTTTATTATTGCCCATTTTAATATTGCCTATATATTATTGTGGTTCTGTTAGAGAAACTTTCTATCTTTGATTGATAATGTGTATAGCCGCTATAATATAATTGTCTTCATAGTTAAATATTTTTCTCAAGTCCTTTGTTCAATTTCATATTGTTTCATTTAATAGAGCTCAATGGCTTCATATTGAAAACTTTCTCAAATTTCACATTTTATCTTGTTTCTATCTCTTTATTTGTGATTCTGCACTGAATAACATTTATCTTTATATGTACCATGTGTGGCTATAACTTTCAAAAATGTACTTGTTATATTTCAATAAATTTGCTTAGTAACAAATTTTATTCCTTGAGATGAGGCATGTAAAAATGCATAATATATCATATACCTCAATTAAATAATCTGTCAATGTCAAGATGCCTAGCTTCATAGCTTCAACACTAGGTATATATCTCAGTGATCATTAATTTGTTATTTCTTATAATCGTATTCAGTATAATCCTTTTAGCAACATTTTATCGCATGAGTTGATGCATATATCTAATATAACCTTTAACATGTTCATTTTTATTAATGGTAGAACGGTATATGAGTACGTGTAATGTGCAAAAATTTATATAAACTTTCTAATCAAGTAGAATAGTTATGATACACCGTGTCGGTATCTTTAAGGATAAATTTTTATAGTGCGTTAGTACAAAGGCATATATTGTAAACAATTTCATAAGGTCAGCCTCACATTGTACAATTTCATGTTTATCTGAATTCAAGTAAGACAAACTTTGTCTAGCAATATTCAAAAGGTCACAGTGCATTGAAAAAGATTCGTCGGGCATATCAGAAAAGTTACTCGCTATCGCTTGACGACTGGCGAGGATCAGTAACCTGTTCGCTATTAACTTGGCATTTATGGTTATGAAATGAATGATAGCCAAATATCCATTCTCTACAATGTGGACATACAAAAATATGATGATTCCTGTAAATATGTTTATTCATAAGATAAGTATTTCCTTCGTACTCATTACAAAATGGACATTTGTCTGAAACTAAATCATATGTGGTACGGGGGGTGAATAACTTCTTTTCTGTGAAATCGTAGTGAAGGCAAGGTATATCTTTATCGGGAGTTAGAAATGGCCTAATCTGATTTGATGCATGCTTTTCTAGCAATTCGGAAATTACTTGACGTGGTATATCTGAAGTAAGTGGATCCTGCGTAGTCATGGTAGAAGGTTTATTATGCAATGCTGGAGAAATATCGGGTGGCCTACTTGATGCTGGAGAAGCAGATGAATGCGTTCTATCTCTTAACATAGCCTGTCTGCTTGTGCAAGGCAATTCTTCATCTATTCTTCGTAATTTAATTTCAGGATGTAATAAAGTATACTGAATAGGAGGTTCAGGTTCTTCTGAATAGGATAAAGTAGGTTCTGGTTCTTTAGGAACACAGGGGATGAACAAATCTTCATTATCAGAGTCTATAATGTCCTCAAAATCGGGGTAAGGTAATTGAGTGGAGAATTGATTATAAAGGTTGACTAACTGGGATGCATATGAATAAATGTTTCGAGTTGTAAAGCATTGTGCATTGGTAGGTTCTGGACACTTACATTCATATAAAACTCTATCTGGCAAGTAGCCAAAATCTAGGTTATAATTCATGGTGTAGGTGAGATTAAGGCTTTCATATACACAGTACGCACGCCTAATGATGATATCTTGTGGCTCAGTAATGCCAACAAAAACATTATGAAAAGATGATATGAGGTCAGGGTGAGCAAAAGTGAACTGCCTAGATCCATAATTGAATGGACATGCAAACCTGATACGATATAATTTATAAAAGAATGTATTTAACCCATCATTCCCATATAAAGGAGGAGAGATGGTCCACAATCTATATCCTAATAAGGAATAATTTATATTTGCTGCACCAAAGGCATCTATAGTGAGATGATTACAAGTATGTTCCTGGCCTAATTGAATGTGGTTTGTAAGTGTGTACTGGTCTTGATATCTATTTGGCAAATGTGTATAATATGAGAGTAGATGCTCTAGATTGAAAGGATCAAACCTGTGGTAGTGTGAAAAGTAATCTATATTTTCGCGTGAGCGTATAGGGGGATCTAAATAATTTGAAAAGTATCCCGTTTTGTTTTCAGCCTCTTCAAGGAAAGTGTCAATTAAATCTGAATCTAAATATGAAAATTCCTGTAGTGTAGGGCGCATGGAATTGCGTAAACTATTAAAATGATTCGCACCAGTAGTGTCACTATCTGCATAATTAATCTGCGGGGCGAATAGATTTTTATTTCTTAAAGTACGTGCGAACGTGCATGTACCAATGTCTTCATATGCATGAGTAACAGAAAAGTAATCCCAATAGGGAAATGTCTGTGTGAAAGAATGTGAAGGCCTAAGAATGACTGCGGGAGCCAAAGGATATTGCATAAAATATGCATGCACTTGGTCCAAAAGAGTATCATGTGTACTCAACCTATAATTGATATTTATAACAGGAATGTGTTGCACTTGTCTACTCATATTGTATGAAATCCACTATTCTCAACACAAAGTGTCTATATTTTTGTAGCTAATAAATCGGATAATATGCACGGATTTAAAACGCACTTTGTATATAAGATGAATGCACTTTTTTTCTGTGAACCTTGTATAATGACAAAAATAGCCCGGAAACATATAATATGTTTTTTAAGAAAGGTATGATACTTACAATGTCTGTTGAAAATGGAGAGTTTCTTTCCCACAACACAACACACGAGGATGGTAGACTAGGTATTGAACAGCAAGTTACTTCGTAAGAAAGTTTGAAGCTGGATAAAATGATCAGCATTGAAAAACTGGTTTATATTTCTTTTTACGCTTGGGTGTGTTATAAATGCGAACACACGCTTGAAATCCCAAGGCTGTAAAGTGACTGAACCGTCGTGACTGGGCAGTAAAGTTGGCCATGATAACAGAAAAAATGAGATAAAAAAATGGAAAAAAAATTGTATGTAAAAAATCCCTCAAATAGTCCCTTCGGGGAATAAACACCGGATCGAAAGCGAAATAAAAATAAAAAAACCGATGAGACGGTGTTAAGTAAGTCACCATTTGTTACAATTGAGTTTGTTTAGATAAAAATAAAGGGATAGAATTCAGTATTTATTATGGCAGAAAACTACGTAAGGATTTTATTCTTTAAAGATTGTGTGTGTGTGTACGCGCGTAACAGGCTACTGATAAATGTAACTCTGTGTTGCACATCTATATATACTATAGTGGATAACTTTCATATTTTACCATCATCACGTACATAGCGTATTAGAAATACATACAACATTAATAGAAATAGAGAGTGTGAAATTATATCATTAATCATGTAAAGTGTCTACTTTCTAAAAATATCAATTTCTATACAAAATCATAACACTATAAAATCACGTACAGCAAAATTAAAAAACAAAAATAAAATGGAAGACGGGAAAAAATGTGTGTCTCCTTCTCATTTATCAATTTCAAGTCTCAAGCAATCAAAGGTTTCGAAGCAGCGTCTGACGATTTCGAAGCCTGGGTCAAAGTTTTCGACAATTTCTTGCTTGCCAATAAGATTGACAAGACAAAGGATGCAGATCGGTGCCGTGCCATCCTCCTATCCAGCATTGGGATCAGCACCTACACCATGTTTTTCCAAGTCCCATGATGAGCTCGTCACTGCTCTCAAGGTTCACTTCAAGCCAGCTCCCAAGGCCCTCGCGGAACGCTACAAATTCGCCAATCCCCGTGAGCAGCAAGGTGAAACCGTGTCAGCATACCTTGCAGAGCTCCGGAAGTTAGCCACGACATGCAAGTTCACAGATCTGGACGAGCGCCTCCGTGACCAGTTCGTATACGGCCTGTCCAGTTTTCAAGCGTAAAAAGCCTGTTCTGCAAAGGAAGATGACGTCAAGTTGGATAAGATTGTGCAACTCGCAATCTCCCAGGAAGCAGAGGAGTCCAGCACAGCCTTGGTTCACGGCCAAGTCAAGGTCAGCCCACAGGTGGAAAGTGTCCACAAGTCAGTCTCCAAACCACATAGCCGTCGTAAACCGGGTAAAGAAAGTACATGTCTCCTCCTACCAAAGCGATTCCTCAACGGATAATGCTATAGTACCAAACCTGCTTCTCTCCTCAGAGTTGCCAGGAAACAAAACAAGTGTACCTTCCAACGTCCTAATTGAAGGGAAGGTAATGTAGTATACCCACATCGGGTAAGTCCAGTCAGTGTTGCGCAAGGGACTCGGTGGTGTAAGGTGTAGCATGCAAGGCCGGAACCCTTGAGGTCTGGGGATCGAATCCCAGCCGGGTCAGTACTTTTGCTCAACACATAAAACCCCTCACCGCATACACTACACTTGGCGACGAGGATGGGATTTAAGAGGGTGTCCACACACACGCCGTCGCGCGTAGTGGGCTTTGTGCATTTCGAGCGTATCGAAAGTAGGGGGTGGGTTGGCGTGAGACACTGCGACGTCGTCAACATCCAAGAGACCATTCCTCCTGTACTATCAGCGTCCGCTATAGTACCAAACCTGCTTTTCTCCTCAGAGTTGCCAGGAAACAAAACAAGTGTACCTTCCAACGTGCTAATTGAAGGGAAGATAATGTAGTATACCCACATCGGGTAAGTCCAGTCAGTGTGGGGCAAGGGACTCGGTGGTGTAAGGTGTAGCATGCAAAGCAGGAATCCTTGAGGTCTGGGGATCGAATCCCAGCCGGGTCAGTACTTTTGCTCAACACATAAAACCCCTCACCGCATGCACAACAAATGTAGTCTGAATTTTGCTAAAGACTTCATAATGGGCAATCAAACTTATGTGGGAAATTTTATTGAGATAATTTATGTACATAAATTTTAGAAACTATACATTGTCTTAGTAAGCGACTAATACACATGCTTTTATAATGTGCTTACGCAAATCGAGCTTTTTATTTTCTCTAGAAAACTGCACAACGCAAACCTGTAAGAGAATAGAAATGTAAAATACATTTTATCCCAAGAGCATATTGTCCCAGCGCAACTAATACCAACACTATAATAGTTTTTAGCAGCATATCATTTTATTTTCAGCATTTATGGTGAACTGACGTATTTTAGTCTCATTGTCAAAATGAATATCTTAGTAAACATCCTTTACGTGTTTGTTGTAGCCTTGGTTAGAGCCTACAAATGGATTGAACTACTGGTCTTGCGCCCTTTTAATCCACTGATGAAAAGTATTGTGAAAAGATATACAAAAGTCGCTGGTGAAGTTTTTGCTTGTCCTGACGAAATCAAATAGTTTCAGAAACAAACAGTTTGTGTATTGTAAAGTGAATGACGAAAGGTTTTTCTCGCGTATAGCCAACCTAGGTAAGGCTGGTATCATAATTCCTCGGACAAACCTTAAGCTTGTTGTTTTGCTAACAAAATTAAAGTTTTGTGATTCAACCTGGGCATCATGAGAAAGCTCAAACACTGTACTATCTTACAAAAATAGTTTTAAACCTTTGCAAGCATATCGTATTTTATACGGCATGCTAAGATTTTCTGCAACTCTAGTTGTCACTTTTCCAACTTGAATTTTTAGAAAAAAATGCGTACGTTTCAAGCACTGTGAAAATTTATCGGTAGCACCTGGGCAATTGATTCTCTGCTTGTTTTGAAGCCTGTTTATTGGTTTTCGAAATAAGTGCTTACGTATCAAATTACAATCGTATATGCAAAAATGCCGCCTACGTGTTTACAAAACATCACGAAAATTAGGACAAATTAACATCGTAAAAACCCAGCAAAACGTTTGTATAAACAATAGGATTTAACAAATAAGCGATGCACGGTCTAAAAGAGCAGAAAACGTTCTTCTAAACGTGGGATAACATTATCCATGGAAACATAAGATGTAGAAATGGAAGCGTTTTGTAATTTGGGTATGATATATAACGCAATTGTTTACCTGGAAACAGGTTGTTCAAAAAATCCATAAAAATAAAATGCTTGTAATTTTAACCTGTCTTTACAGAAATTAACCACTTATAGCTTGTTTCAAAGCCTGAGATTTTTATAACATTTAACTACTATACTTGCATCTGAAAGCAAGTTCCAGTAGGAATGCCAGTTTGAAGATAAAAACCCACGTTTAAAAAAGGAATAGTGGGATGTTGACATGTGGTTATAAAAATTCATGTAAATTAGACAAATAAACTGCTAGTGCCTAGTTATATTTTTTTCTAGAATCTACACATATGAGCTTTTTATTTAGAACAATGCATGCAATTGATTTGAGTGTCCTTGTTTGTGTTAAAACAAAATGAAATTTGTCCGAAGATATATGATACAAGCCTTATTCAAGGCTTTGGAGAGTCATTCATGGATAAAACGGTTGATGTATTTGACGAAAATTATGAGGACCTGACAGAACTTGAAATCAGACTGCAAATGCAAAATTATCAGAATTTTTATTATCATCCAATGAACCAACTTTGTGACTGGCTGAAGTGTTATGCATTTAATTTGCAAACCACCAATAGAGCATTTCAAGTTGGAAAATTTCACTATGACATAGGTATTTTGACAAATAGAAAATACTGCTTACTAGCTTTTAAAAACAGTGAACTATAGTAATTATTTTGACTACTAAATTTGGCAACGTTTTTAGGAGACGACCAATTTAAATTGGACTATGTTTGGACCCGTGGATGCAGTACACCTTTGCATACTGGAAGAATGCTGAAGATCTCAACCAAGCTCAAATTAATAAGATGGAGTTAATAGCGAGGAAGCTAAATCTCAAACCAGGAATGACGATTCTTTGTAAAGGCTGTGGATGGGGAACTGTGTGCAAATATCTTGCTCAAAATTATAAAGTGAAATGCGTTGGTGTGACAGTGGGGGCAAACGGAGCAAAGTATAGCAAGAAAATTCGCGCTGGTCTGCCTGTTGACATCCGGCTACAGAATTATTAGGATGTGATGGAAACGTTTGACAGTATTGTTAGTGTTGGAATGTTTGAACATGTGGGATACCGTAGTTATAGTACATTTTTTGAAGTTGCTAAACGATGTCTCAAAGAAGACGGATTGTTTTTGCTACATACCGTTGGCCGCAATCACAAAAATGTACCTAAAACGGAAGCTTGCACTAATACGTACGAATCTCCAAACGGAAATCTATCCAATCCTAGCCTAGGATTCCTAGGGATATTGCAAAGACGGCTCAAAATATATTTGTGATTGAAGACTGGCATAATTTTGGACAAGATTACGCAAAAACGCTATATTATTGGAGAGAAAATGTTTTAAACGACAAAATGCAAATTTTCGGTAGTTGCGGGGAGGAATTTTTTAGAATGTGGATGTTTTATTTGAGTGGTTCTAGAGCCTTATTTAAATCACAAAGGTTACAACTTTGGCAAATTGTTTTTGGTAAGAATGGATTTAAACAAGAGTACCGGTCCATTCGGTGAGAGAAATTTTTCGCGAATTTACACTGCGTAATTATACTAGTATGTTACAACGCATTTATTGCATTTACTGTGAGTTAATCATTTATTGACAATAAAGTAAGAACAACGAAAACTTTATGAAATGATTCATCACTGGAGCAAACATATGCATGATGTTTTATAAGTACCACGGGTATTTTGCTATAAAATCCACAAAACCGTTTCAACAGACACTACAGGTCCACACATTTTGGTACAGAATGATTGAGCCTTGCTTAGATTATACCTGTGCAAAACGCATTGATCTACAGCAGGTTACCATCAGTTATTCTAAAATGCCATTTTACATTTGGTGACGCTAAGTTTAGTTCTAAATTCCAGAAAACGATTGGTCCTGATTCTGATGCCGTAAAGCGTATATCAGCTCTTAGAAACTAAAGGACATTCTCAAGTAACATCTTATCAATCTGCCAAGTGCATCCAATGCTGCATTCGTTTTTATAGATTTGTATAAATATGATAGCCGCATCAACCTTACTTTTATGAATATCGCTATCAACTGCCACGACTCAACAGTAAACACTAAAATCGCAATACGCCACCCAAAAATTAACAAAGCGAATATAATAAGTATATTTTTGCTCATTGTTGGAGCTTTCACAATTTCCCGTTGCCACGCTTGCTCATGTGTCAAGATTGCACTACCTAACATTACATCCGTCCATCTGCTCCAAATCCCAGTCTAACTCTGCATTAATTTCAAGCGCTTTACAACACTCAAAGGCCATAAACCCTCAAAATTATTAACAGTTGGTATTGAAATAGCTTCTCAGTACCGATGTACAAGTTGTACAAACCACGGCCAATTACCGTTTTGTATATGTCCACACAAGAATGTAAAGGCATAAAAACTGCAACTCCATTACATTTTGATAACAGCTCTACAAATTCATTAGCTTGTAAACTATCAAATGTAGCAAGCATTTGACTAAAGGGTTCAATTTTCATTACCTTTTGAAAATGACTACCTGTGGATGGAAGTAGATATGTCAGATTGTATGATTGGTTAACCACAGAATCATTAACTGTAGATCTTTAAAAACACTTGGCAACATCAGACATAAAACCTATATTTAAAATTTCTGAATTTTGAATTTGCCAGGTGTTGTTTCCGTACGTGTAGTTGTATTCCAGTGTATGCCGCCTTGTCCACACTTTCCTATCTACAAAATTGTACTCTTTCCTTAAATCGTTTTTTTTATCATCATAAAATATGAAACGATGGAGTTCTATGTATAATGAGGTATAAATCGTTAACTGGTCTTTGATCAACTGTTCGAATTGTGTAGATGGAATCGGAACTCTTGGAGAAATCATGTTGTGAACGTTAACGTTTTTGTATGAATTGCTAATTACTATTCCTGTCAAAAGCAGGCATCCGTATATAATGTACATGTTTCTTTTTCTTTTAAAAAGCGTTCCAGGAAATGGGTGCACTGTTCAACTAAAACTTTGTATATGGAATACAGCAAAATACTAAATATACCCGATTTCAAGTAATGTATTATGAAACTAGCAAACAAAACAGCACCTGCGGTGCTAATCAAAACGGGTTGGGTGAAAGCACTTCTTAATTCCCAATAGGTTAACCCAGTTAATTGTGGCCTACCGCAACTCACGAATTGTAATTCTTTGAATGCTTGAAGAACGGTGATTGGTGCAAAGTATTTATTCAAAGCTTGAACACTTTCACTTAAAGTTCTATACAATAGTAAGGGAACTTGGTTCAAATGGCGCCTTTCCCACTGAAAAATATTTCCCATTTTAACATACGTCATTGTCGCTCCGAGTAAATGTGAGGTTATATAAAATGGACATGAGCACATGGCTTTGTGTGCCAATAAGACGTCTGTTGGCAGGTAGTTTGTAGCAATGTAAGATAAGATAACCCATTTAAGTAAGAAGCGTTATAAGTTATGCTTTTGTAATCCTCAGATACTTGCTTAGAATGACTTCGGGAACATTGTGCAATCAAACTTAGATATACAAAAAACGTGCAATTGGAAACACAGATGCTGTTAAAAGTTGTAAAAACCATTTTAAATTTTGTCAATTTTTATTTTGTTCTGTGCGAAGTGACAACCATTCTGCTGCTGCGAATTTCCGCTCTTACATTTTCTGACACGAGGCAGCAGTAATTGAAAAAAATATATTTTGCACGAGTCCAAAACATGTAAATATGTACTGTATTATTTACGAATGGATTATTGATTTAAAATGCAATTACCTGTGTCTGTTTTAATCTATTAAAACAAGTAGGACATGGATTAGTAAAATACACCATTCGACAAGCAGGATTGGTAAATACATGTACATGCTACAGTTAAAAGAAAGATTTGTGTGGACGTATCGACTACCTATGAAGTATAAATACTTATATTTGACTAATTTTTTATTGATATTAACATGATTATGATTTATTGGCCATTAACCTTAATGTACCCAAAGAATGTCCACGCATGTAACGAATAATTCTGAGATGTGCATATGATGCACTTTATATATACACCTTTCAACATTTCTTCAATAATCGACTAAAACTAATAAGTACTCATTTGGCTGATTTGAAATTAGTACAATTATACTAATCGTAACGTTATATATCTTATTTAAAAATGTATTATGCAATCAATAGAAACTTACAAGCTCACAGCCTGCGAGTCAAGGGTTCCCTTTTGCCAAATTTTGCCAGTGTTATTCCTAAAATATCATTAAGAACATTTGCCTAAATTTGTTTTATCGAGCAACTAACTGCTGTGTATTAAATTCTAATGCTATGTTTTTTATAAGCCATATCACAGCGAATCTCCTCACTTATGTATGAGGTACTGATCAAGGAAGAGAAGTGGAACTCCTCAATACTTTAGGCATTTTTATGCATAGCCGGAACGGACTTCCAAAAATGGGCCAAAGCATTTTCTGAGAAATAAGTACCTACGTGCTAAAACAACCAAATATCTTTGATTTACTTCCTAAATTCTCTACAAATAAGAGCAGCAATAGTGACGTAGAAATTAAAGACAGATCAATCAACAGGGTATGTATACCTGTATAGTATTATATGTTAATTATTGATGAATAAGCAACTCAGCAGTGAGTCATGGACATAATCATTCAGGCATTTCGGATCTGAATCTTTCAGATAAACGGGTGGATTGATTAACCTGGTGGGGAATCCCCACTGCTAAAACAAGTTCTGGTAATCCCCAAATCTAGTTAACATTGTTTATCCATGCTGCTCTATTACTTTTAATTGTTAATAGCCCGAAATGAAATATTACTTAAAATTGAAAAATGACTCATTTTTGCTTATCAAAGCATGAGACATAATAGAGAAATGATTGTATGCTTTTATAAACATGACAATGTTGTCAACATTACATTTTTATTCATTAAACGTAAAACCATAATATGCATACGCATACCTGGCATCTTCAACATTTTCAAATCTGTTTCTTCAACATATCAATCAGTCATGAGCAGCGTGATATGCATGTGCACCAAATCCTCTTTTATGTACCTATGCATGTGGTGTGTAAATTTGTTGCACAAATAATATCCTCTTTGCAGTTATTGGATATGAAAGTAACATGAGTATTAACAAGTATCGAAAAAATGATTTTGAATTTTCTTTAATCTCACAACGTTGCGCTAATTACTAGTGCTAATCAGTTTTAGCTAAACTTGCAAAAATGCAATAGATTAATTTTATATGATAAAATTATAAATCTTGACATTGAATACTGAGGCCCAGAATAACACCAAAATTGCTCATGAATTTCCTTTTTGCTTAGTAGGTTCTCATTTTCCAGTGGTGAAACTACCAATTTCAATTTGTTTTTTTTTCTTCAAAATGGACGGTCCAACCCAATTGCTTTACTCCTTCATAATATTTCTCATAAGGCTATACAAATGGGTTGAGTTTCAAATTTTGAAACTCTTCACCATTGCAATAATAAAAATGCAGTGAAGTTTACGAGGTCAATTAATATAATCCTGGAACGCCCAAATGGCACGGAGTACTACCAAGAAGACGATGATAAGAATAAGCCACAACTACTGAAAAACTGCGGTTCTGTTGTACGGATTAAAGTAAATCATGAAGAATTTTTCACCCGTGTGGCCAACCTAGGGCTGCTTTTGCTTGGCTTTGGTGAAACGTGTATGGATGGCATTTGGGACTGTCACAAGAGAAATTATGAAGACGTTGCCGAGTTTTTAACTCGACTTTATGAAAACGACTTGCATTGTCACTATTACAAGTTTTAAGTTTTTGCACAATGCTTTGTGTGAGCATTTGGAGCTTCATGCATTTAACTTGCAAAACCGTTAAGAGATCATATCAAGTTGGGAAAGTCCATTATGATTTGGGTAATCTAATATATTGTCTTATGAAATAGTATACATTTGAAAATGGTTTTAATTGACTGAAAATGATTTTCTGGGAAATGATCTGTATGAGCCAATGCTGAATCCTTGGATGCAATACACATGCGGTTACTGGAAGGACGACGACAATCTTAACGAAAATCAGGTAGCCAAAATGGAGTTGATTGCTAAAAAGCTGGACTTGAAGCCAGGAATGCGTGTTCTTGATATTGGTTGTGGATGGGGCACTTAGTGTAAATATCAAGCTAAAAACAACAAACTTAAATGCGTTGGAATTACGATTTCTGAGAAAGGAGTGAAGTATGCTAATGAAGCGTGTGCTGGGCTACCGGTAGAAGTTAGACTTCAAGACTATCGGGAAATTGATTAAAAGTTTGATAGAATTGTTAGCGTTGGAATGTTCGAGCATGTAAGTTTCCGAAATAATTCGTACCTTTCTTGAAGAAGCTAGGCGGTGTCTAGAAGACGATGGGATATTTTTATTGCACACTACTGCGAGAAATCATACTACCATTCCTCGATCTGAGCCGTGGCTAAATACATACATATTTCCGAATGGAAACGTACCCAATCCGGAGGACCTGGCCAAGTCGACTAGAGATCTGTTTGTGAATGAAGGCTTGCGCAATTTTGGACCAGATTATGCAAAGACACTGTTTTGCTGGAGAGAAAATTTTGTAAAGAATTGGTATAAAATAGGGAGCAAGTATGGAGGAGAAAGGTGTTTCCGTATGTGGATATAGTTCTTGTCGTTCAGTAGAGCCCTTTTTAGAGCCAATCGATTACAAATTTGGCAAGTGGTGTTGTGCAAAGATGGAATGAAAAAGGAGTATAGAGCTGCTGGCTTGATTGAATTGTTTTCCAATCTTAAAAGCCAAAATTAAGGATGCCGGATGTCATTATCAAAATTAAGCACATAGTAAATCTTGGACTTGTTTGATTCATCTTTTGGTGATCTTTACTCATACCTGTCATCCTTTTTACTATGCACGCACCTTTAGTATTTTCAGTTTGGACGTTATCGTTTTCTTAACAATGAATGCTATGCAATAAAACATGGAATAATCATGTAGCAATAATATTGTAAGGAACCAGAATTAATAATACATTTGCTGAAGTATCAAACAATCAAATAATAAAATAAAACGAAAAGGAACTTTTTTGCTTGTAATCATCACGGAAAATTGCAACTCAGTAGAAAGTACGTGCAACATTGCAAAATTGGTGACCATATAATTATGAGTTTTCATGTCATCCAAATCCCTACACTCTAGAAGTCATTTTGGCATAAAACACGTCCATTAAATGATTGGCTAATTCCGACCGCGGTTGCTGAATTAATGATGAATGAATCTACTGTCGTGCTGAGTAAGAATATACTATAGTTTCCCTAAAATAAATTTATTACTTGCTTTGCGCTATCAATTTTTGACAACGATTTATACTATAAAACAAAATTTATTACTTAGTGTGGTACATGGCAGAGAGAAGTCATTCCACTTTGTCCAAACGCTTTACGAGGAAGAGGAACATGCATGCGCACTTGAAAAGACACAGGGAAGAGCGCGCATACGCCTGTATTGAGTGCCACAAAAAGTTTAAATGCAATAGTGTTTTGCGTGTTCACAGGAAATCGCACAATGGTAAGTTGTTTAAAATATCACACAAATTAGATACTATGCTTACATATATTAACTAATTGTAAGTTTCAATCTTGCCCAACAGGCAGTTTGCGGAAGTTCAACTGCATCTTTTGCCCAAAGCAGTTTACGCATTCTTCAGGATTCAGGGCTTAAACAACATGTTCTGTCACACATCAATGAAAAGCCGTACTTTTGCAAAAAATGCAGCGCTAGCTTCGGCCAACGCAACAACTTAAAATCGCACAGCAATCACGTGCATTCAAATCAACAACTATATTCAGGTAAGCTTTGCACAAAAGCCTTCAAAACAAAGAACGCCATAAAAACACATCTAAAGAGACACTTGGGAGAAAAACCTTACAAATGCGATGATTGCAGCAAGGAATTCATTACAATCGGAGACTTAAATAAGCATTCTGTTGTCCACACGGGCAATTACTCGTTCAACTGTGACCTATGCGACAAATCTTATTCACAGTCAGAGGCTAAACTACACCCGTGAGAAACCGTGGAAGGCACGTGGGCCGGGGCAGTAAAACACGCCAAATGGCCGGGGTAGTCAGATGATAAAAGTTTTTAAAAATACCCAAATAAAAAATACCAAAATTTAAAAGTTTCTGTCTCTCTACGTTCGCCAGTTATGCTTTGCATTCACATTTGAGTAATTTCAGTAAATTTTAAACCTTAGTTATATTGCAGTGAGCTCATCATGTTCAATTCATCCGGTACTGTGTATAGATTAAGCCAAAAGCTACTGCGTTCTGCACAGACATAATCTCTTTGAAAGGCACAAAATTATAAATGTATCGTTAGATCATAGATTCGTACGATCTCAGCAAACGGTATACTCAACATTCAACAAAATGACATGAATTGCAATTGCATAATGCGTCAGACGCGTAGACAGCCTTTCTGTCTGGGAGGGGCACGCCATAAGCTTACCACAATAGTAGATATTAAAATATTTTTCCGGTGATTAAAAGTTCAGATCATCTTTTGCTTAATTTAGGAGTTGTACTTATTAAGGTTTAAAACAATTGTGAAATACAAATTTGAATGTTTGCTAAACTGCCAAATATTGTTTAAGGCAATTTGTTTAAAAAGTGTATTGTAATAATTTAAGTACCCCTTGCACTAGAAGCCTAGATTATGGCAGCAGGATTCCCCGGTTAGATTTTTAAAATCTTAATAGAATATCTTCTACCTCAAAGATCATTTCATGATGTATATTTATTACGGATAACGCCGTAAGTCTATCCTCTTTCATAGTGCTCCGAAGATGTTTTGATTCTTCTTAAGCTTGAAAAAGTACGTTGTGCTGAAGCAACGGATATAGGAGTAAATAGGGTTTAAGTATTCTATGAATGCTTGAAGAAAGTAGTTCGTCACACTTCAAATTACCCATGAAAATTCAAGTTATGTATGGCTCACTAGAAAGAAAATTGTTTACTAGGTATGAAAGGAAAGTATATGAAACTTTTCGCTTCCGTTCCGTCACATGGTTTTTTGTAGTTTTATGGAAAAGTGGAAAAACACTAAAATGTAAATGTACTTAGTACTTACATATGGTAATGGTCTTAAATAATTTAAAGTACATGGCAGAAACTCATTCTTTCATTCGAAGTGTTTACAGATTACTTTTCTCGGAATAATTCGTACGCAAGATTACGTAACATTTTATACGAGCATACATTATTGAAACAAGTACCTGTAAGGCTTTAGGTACAACAATTTAGGTAATCGTATGAAAAACTTCAATACATACCAAATGTTCAGGAATAAAGCTCTCAGTTTGAGTTCATGCACAAAATATTATTTTGAAAATACGTGAACCCTTTAGAGCACTAGACCCACCACCAACACCAGTATGCAGCTGGAGCAAATTGAATGCCTGCAAGAATTGCTTTATATCTCGTAAACTATCATTTCCTGTCTTTTCCTATTTGCTAGCAAAAGTGAAAGTGGTTACTTTAAAATGTTTGAAGTTCATGTTTGAAGCATCTATAATGTGTAAAACATTAATTTGCCAAAACATCAACTCAAATTGGAATAAAACTTCGTTCATTCACAGTTTAAGTACAAAAATACTGAATTTCCCAATCTAAGTCAAAATATTTGAATTTGCTGAGGTGTCTAAACTCAATCCAACTTAAAACATTAAAAGTTGCTAAAACTCATAACTCAAGTAAAAATTGGATTTACATAAATTCCCAACCCAAAACGAATAATTGAATTCGCTAAATGACAACCCAAGTTGCTTAACTGGACTGGATTGGTATCTTTCCAAAATTGCAAACTTTGACGACTCAATGTAAAAATACATGTTTATTTCTGTGAATAGATGATACTTTAGCATCTTCTGTTTGTTAAGTCTTGGTTTTGGAAAGATACCAATCCAGTTTTTTCTCAGTTTTATCTCCTGAACAAGCGCTTTCAAAATTGCTGTTAACATCGAAATTCAAAGGTGGGCCCGGGGGTCAAACGTTGGCCTGAAAAAGTGCTGTTTTTGAGGGTTCTCGAACAGCCCCTCCAAGGTTATAGCTTCATAACTTTTGCAACTACACGCATTTTGTCCTGATTATTTCTACAGTAGAATCTACAAAAATTACTCTTTTAATATTGGTATTAACATTGAAAATTGGAGGTGTGTAGTGGAAGCTTTAACGATTTAAAAGAAAGTTGTTCCGAAAAAAACCCCTCCAAGTTTGACCTACCACAACTTCGACGTTTGCAAGAAGACCACTCCAGTAACTTCTAAAAAACATCCTCATTTAAAGCTCTTTTTAAAATGCTATCAAAATTGGAAATTAAAAGTGGGCGCGATGGGTAGCCACGAGTTTGAAAAAAGTATGTTTACTATGGGGCCTTATGGGAGCGAAAATTACAAACACCTTCATATCTCAGCAACGTTAGGAGATAAGGACATACTTTAAATTGCAAAATTGTAGAGCTTTTAAAGTTCTATCAGAATCAACAATAAACTGGGAGGTCAAAATTTTTGCCCTTAGGTTGCATAGTCCTTTTCTACAAAAATGGAGTTTGCAAATTTGGTAAATTTCAATAATAGTAATGCACCTAATCAGAATCCAATTCAGGAGGAACCTGTTTTAAAAGCAATTCAAAATGCAATTGTAAGAAAAATACACATAAAGTAATTTGGCAATTTATGATGTATGAAAAACCAATTGTTTTGTAAATTCCAGATTTTGGACAGCATTTCAAACTACATCAGCATAGTCGACACGAAACACTGCCGGAGTGCAAATAAATTGTGGAAAAATGAATGGACAACTGTTATTAAATAGCGGTCAGCATATCAGTTGTGTCTAACAAAGACAATAGACCTACTGGTTGAAGACTTACAAATTGGCCTTGAAGGGTCGCCAAATTAACATTGGACTAAATAAAGGAGCTCAAGAACACTTTTTCTCAATGAATAAAAACGACGTTGATACACGAGCAAAATCCCTAATGTTTTGGATATCCGAAAACATTCAAGACTTTCCTGCTCAAAATTCAGACTTGTAACTGAAACATTCAAATATGTAAATCGGTTTGCACAAAGCAAATTTATTCGCGCAATTTCCAATTTGTTACTAAGCTGATTTTAGAAACAACAACCACTGATCCTCCCATTCGTTCTGAAAACTGGAAAACTCACAAATTTTCTAATTTAAATAAGTTGAAATAAGTTGCTGCAGTGATGCGCGCTGCGACATGTCATTGAATGGGCATTTACAATTTAAATGATTTTGAACATTTACTGCTGTAAAAGTGCAATTTCGATGGAATAAAAATTTCGGCTATGTTCAAATGAAATTAAAGAGGTAGTCAAACAATTTCCGACCAAAAAATTTTCAAAAAGTTAATTATTATTTTAATTGTCCTGTTAATTTTAACCGTAATTATCTTCTTTCCGCTTCCAGTACTAAACCCAATTACAACTGCGTTTGGTACATTAAAAGGTGCTGATTCTAATGACGTCTAGATTATGTCTAGTACTGGAGGCGGAAAGAAGATAATTGCGGTTAAAATTAATAGGACAATTAAAATAATAAATAACTTTTGAAAATTTTTTGGTCGGAAATTGTTCAGCTACCTCTTTTATGTCATTTAAAGATAGCCGAATTATTATTTCATCAAAATTGCACTTTTACATGTTCAAAAAGCAGTTAAACTTCAAACTGCCATAACTTACTAGCGTTAGATTTATTTTGAGCCAAATTTTCCGTGTTAGTATCACCTTGACATTAGCTATCAACTCACTTACGCAAATTCTTGTTTTTGGCGATTTCTGAATAGGTCGACCTTGAGTTGGCGTAGCGGTAGACTATATCACAGAGAGAAAGAAACAGGTATAATTTGAAACTTGTCTCGTACTCCTTAATCTTTTAGATCAGAACGAAAATCGTGTGTTTTTTATGTAAAGCTTTTTTATTGTGTCTTTATCTTTCACTTTCCAGCAATACAAAATGGCTTTTGCTTCGTTTTCAACAAGAAAAATACGTTCCTGATAGAAACAGCGTTACAGTCAGAAAAAGTCTTTGTTATTTTACCATTTTCAGAATGTTGGCTGAATAATCGCTAGCTTACTTATTCTATGGTATATCAATTCCGCACAGATTCACGTGAACATTTCCGGGAAATGCTTTATTAGATTGCTACATCCGACACAGATTTGAATACACCACGTGGCGCGTTGTGTCTTTGGTACAAAAAAATCTAATCCAATATTATATTTATTCCTAAAATGCTCTTTATAAATTTGGCAACGCAAATTGTAAAGATGTTTTTTAAATTTTGAATTTTTATAATAATATGTTTAAGAATAATAGATTGCTAACTACATGTTTAAATTGCAAGAGATTGCCAAAATTATGAGTTTAGAATGGATTACCTTAGCCAGTGAATTATGTTGTTCCCCATCTACTGTATAGCTCTAGAACAGGCAACAAATAAGGTAAAATCGTAAATAGTCGAAAACATCCATGTCAGCATTTTTGCAGCTTATTTACCAGCTTATTGCATAATTGCAACAACCCCATTCATTTTACGGAATTTGGATATCTCCGTCCGTGGATGATAAGCTTGTTCGATATAGCAATAAGCCATGATCATGATCCTTTATGTAAAATCTATTTATGGTCTAAATAAAGTAGAAAACAGAAAGCAATGTTGACTAACTAATTAGTTTAATTAGTTGGTGCAAAGATTTTGAATTGTGGAAACTACCGTCTCTGTGTTTGAAATCTTTCTGATGCTTTACGTATTAGTAGGTAATTTATAAAGGCAAAATGGAATAAAGCTTTTTGGGATGGCATAACGCTCATTAGTGCTGTTGCCAAAATGCCAAGCATCCTGTCAAAATATGCTTATTAATATGTTTTACATACAAGAAACCTGGAAAGTTACAGAGGGATCAGACATCATTTCAAATGAAACGTAGAAACAAAATATCGATTAATCTTCTTTAGGTAATATACAAATGAATTTTATTTATATCAATTCTGCTTTTGAACATTTTGCAAAGTACATAATCTCTTTTACATACATATTAAATTCTTGCACATATAAAAATTGCCATAGAGTTTATCAAACTTTTAAACCGTGTTTGGTCGATAGCTCGTGCTTCTATGACCAGCATTCCAGCTAACCACTTCGCTTGAGCTACATGATCTATGAAAACTGTTGCGGTCATTCCTGCTACATTCACGTATGTTAGCATGGTTACTAAAAAAAGTGGTGCGAGTAATGCAGGCAACTTCGACTCTGCCATTATATCTTCTTTGGGCCATATAGCCATTTCCATACCGAATGGAGTGTTGGATTACCAAGAAAGTAGAATCTTGCAGGTTGTTTCGATTTCGTGCAAACAAGTGGCAGCATCTTCCAAGGCATCCTAGTCTAACGGAAAATTCTTCTTGAAAATTGTCCTGTAACATAAACAAGAATCATGATTATAATTAAACACGTAACTACTTTTAGGTTACAATTTGATTGCCCTTTTCTTACTTCTCAGCATCATTGCATCACGATTTTCTACTTTATTTCCAGGTGCGGTTCTTCCCTAAAGTCGGATCCCATAAGAATATAAGCAACGGAGATAATAATTAGGGGAATAAAGTATTGTGTTCCCACCAAACCCACATTGTAGTATAAGCGAATTGTTGGAGAAAGTCCGAGATTCTTGCAGTGAGGATTAGAAGGTCTGAAGATTTTCCTTGCCGTTACCACCCTAATATATTAGAATATTATTAAGCAACTAGTCTAAAAACTGGTACTTAATGTTTTATAGTATATAACTTGTTTTTTAAACTTGTAATCAAATAGTGGCGGTAGAGCTAGTCTAATTGCCACGACCCAAATACAAGCAATCAAAATGATAGCCTGTTTTTTGCTAGTGCGAGCTATAAGTGGATGCAAAACTGCTCGATGACGATCCAGCGCAATAGCGGACAGCGTGAAAACGCTCAAATTAACGCTGAGAATCTAATTGAAGCATAATTCAATAATTTACAACCACACTAACTGACGGTTTTACGACATTATGTTATGAAAATCCCTTACCTGAAAAAATGGACAAAAAGCGCACATAAACTCTGGCAACTTCCAACGCTGTAGCAATGCAGCCTGGAATTGAAATGGAATGGCAAACAAGCCAATAATCACATCAGCAAATCCCAGGTTGACAATATAAAAATTTGTCACTGTTCGCATTTTCCGAGAGACCTGAATATTTAAATGTGATAATATGCTTAGAATTTATCAAGTAGAACTAGTAATTATGATAAATGATAGATAGAAGGAGTAACCAACTCGTACCATTACAACCCATATCACCAAACCGTTTCCAAAGACGATATTAGGGATAACGACCCGTAAAGAACCGACAAGAATAAAACCAGTTCCCATGGCACATCATATAATTCTTCCTGCTTGCGTTTCTTGTAAAGCTCGTACAAATACTTTCTCATGGTGTTTTGAAATTCTCTATTAATTTCGTCTCGAATTAATGTGTAGTTGTCTACGTTGCAATCCTCAGAAGTGCAGCTTTCATTCATAAATTCAGAAGGTATCTGGGCAAAGTTTTGGATTGAGTGAGTTGATAACTGGGTGGTATTCACAAATGGTGTTTGTTTCACTACTTGCTTGAGGAAAGACACCCATGATAATTTCAACTTATGCCAATTAGGTTATTTAGTTATGTGTTTTGCGGTATAGTTTAAAATATATATTTTCAGTATTCCAGTAAAGCTGTTTCAAAGTTGTTACCATACTACTGCGTTGCTTGAGATTTACACTGCTCAGCATTTGCTGTTCAGGTTTTTTGAAAATGCTTTTTGGTTTACATATATTTATATTTAAACAGCAGCTGCATGCAGTGAAATTTCTTCGTTGGCCAAATCCAGTCAAGTAAATTTATATGTTATGCAACTTACATGCACAGCTGAAAAAGTTTTTAAATCACGACATACACTTTTACACATACAGGATCAAACTTTTTCCATGATTACACTCTGACTGAAGTTGAACTGAGACTGAGAGCCGACTGAAGTCGAAGCTCAAAAAGACGGCAGTTTATAAACAACAACCTTGCAATCTAGCGCTTTCTCCAAACCGCCACGATTTTATGTAGGCACAGCAGAACCAGTTTTTGTACTACACGTAAGTCCAGGCTTCTGATTTACAATTCGTCCTTATAGGTTTTTCCGTTCGCCTTAATGTGGCAACAAACGTGACAATTTTTCACAAACTCTAAAATCTGGAATTGAAGCTGCAGATCAAATGTTTGCTAACAACTTAACACATACGCAACACATACATGAAACCTTAAGAAATCTAGCATCCTGGACCTAATGGAAAATTAACTTCAATAACCTACAAAATATGTACTTTTTACGAAACGCATTATATTTAACGGTCTATGTCTTTTTCTTTAAAATGACAAGCAATATGTTGAGGTTACACAGAGGTTAATTTATCAATACACTCTGGCTAAAAGATTTAGAGAATAGAGCTAGAATCTTAAATTGACGCATTGACTCTTGACAATTCTTGTAGTAGTGCTTCAGCATAAAAAATAAAATTTAGTTGTATTGTTAGTATACAAGCAGCACACTATTCTGGGCTGCTTTAGTAAGCTCTAATGATCTAAACAAGTCAACAAAGCCAACAGGGGTAGAAAAAAGAGTCAAACAGTATGCTATTGTCCACGCTCTAGAGTTCACATTTTCGTAGAGTTTATGGCAACTCAAAGATTGCTCATTGTGTTCCAAAATGGTATGATTCCAAATAAAGTTTTCTGCAAGAACAGAGATGCTATCCTTTTATAAAAACCAATTTTACTTGTAAATGTAACAGCTGAAAGCAAACATGATTTGCTAATCCTAAGCGCAGCAGTAGTAAACAGACACTTTAATCAATCAACACTAATTCTATGAAAAATTATTTAAATAATTGATGGGTATCAACGAGTGCGTAAAGGAAAATAAACTTTATTCCGACGTTTCGATTTGTTTTCACAAATCCTCTTCAGGGAATATAGCGAATAATGAAATGGCTAACGAACAAGCATGTACATTCTAAAATTTAAAACGATAAATAACAGACAGTAAAGATGTCCAATACTTGGGTAAGTAGTCACGGCCAAATTCTATAATACCATAATTCTATGATTTACAAATATGTTACACCGTTACTGTATTGATTTTTACAGTAAATGCCACGTCAGTGAAATATATTGAGTTCAGTTTTGATTGATATTGTTTGTGTAGACTCTGTTCTTATCTTGTTACAAACATCCTGTTTGACGTCGTCACAGAGAAGACCTGTATAAAATTGAGATCCCATATAATAAAAGCTCGAATACCGGAAAGGCGTAATTTATTTAACACGTGCTCCTCAAAAACACATCAATACTTGGAAAAAAACAAAGTGCGGCGCTTTCAGAAGTTGTAAGCATCCGTCATATGTATTCGAAGGTGTTTGTCAATATACCCCTGACAGTACCTAAGCTAGAAGTGGCCCGGCCCAGGCAAAAGGTAAAAAACTTCGTGAGAAAGCCGTATTTTCCGATGTAGGTTAATAAAACATATTTTACGCATAAACACAAACAAACTTGTTTGTGGCACTTAATAGAGTTGTCAGTTTGATATATGTAAGGTATTCAAAATTGTTATTTTTCTACACTTTTTTTGTTGCCTGTTGTTTAAATCGCTAACGATTGCATCAAAATTGAAAAATCTTGCAACATTGCTTTCAACAACGAACAATTAAATGAAGTTTCTCGTCCTCTGCTTGACCGACAACATCGCGTTTTCAAAATTTCAGCTTAAAAATCACAGCTCGTTAGAACTCTTTCAAAATAACAAATATATTAAAAATACACTTTTACGAGACCACGAATAAAATATTTCCCTGCTTAAGTATTTTCAATTACTTCATTGCAATACAAAACTTGTCTTTGAAATCTGTATGTAAAGCTTATTATTATTATGTTTGTCTTTACCATGCTTTATTTCTTTAAATATTTTTAGTAATGGCATATGATTAATCGCATTTCTATAATGATTTCCGTATCTATTCCTGCTGAAAGCGTTTTGAAAACGACAAAATTCATCCGACTTTTCCAAGCATTTTTGATTTCGATTTGAGAATTGCTTTAAACATTTAGAAATCGGAAAATCGCGATTTCGGCTTGCCTTAAAACTTCATTTGTGAATTTCATTAACAACTGCACAAGTAGTAATTGTGCGGTCAAGGGTGATAAAATTATATAACAGGCTGAATAAACAAAACGAACTGTTGTAAGTTTGCTTTGACAAGTAAAGGTGTTTTGACAATTAAAACAACAAAACTTCAATATTTGAGATACCTCAACCACATAAATCAGATTTATTATAGGTTTTTTATAAACGTTTTGTACACAATTCTTTCTCTATGAAAGCGTCTCCAATATTTGGATTCGATTGGTTTGAACAAAAATTGGATTAGTTACAATTTGTTTTTGATTATAGCCATAATCTAATACCTTATTTTGCAACAAGCACATGTTTAATTGCTTCGTTAAGGAACACTTTATTGAATTTTTATGTTTATTTCTATAATCAAGTTACACCGTCACCACATCATATCGTATACAACAAGCAATTTCGAGCAGCTGTGCAGTACAGTGAAGCTAAGTTTAAAAACATCTGTACTCCACTTTATTTTAGAAATAGTGTTTGGGCTGTTGCACAGTGGCGTACCCAGGGGGTAGGCACATGGTGCCCGTGCCCACCCCAGACCAGGAGAGGAAAGGAAAAAATTTCAATACTTAATTGAAAGTTATAAAAAAATCTGCGCGCTTACGCGCGCAAAATTTATATTTGTGCAATATTTGAAATACAAGGGCGTATTTCCATAATTTCTGGACATATTTTGCACAATCATGTCCCTAAAACGACCAAATACGCAAAATCAAACTTCAAATTGAGAGTTAATGAAAGCAATTTTAAAATTTCGCTGTGCACTAACACGCACAGCTGTAAGAAATGTCACTTTTCTATTACAAAGATCGCAGTAACACAACTGCTTATGTGTGCTTTTACTGTGCTCTTGCATAAAAAATTCAAACTGTCAGTTGAAATGACAAATTTTTTGAAAAACTGAGCATTTTTTATCTGTGTGCCCTCCCCAGGTCCCAGAGCTGGGTACGCGCCTGCGTGTTGCATTCCTAGCCCTGGCAGTTAAAAACATTAAATATTTTCCTCAAATTTTTATATTTGAACATAAAATATAACTTTTATTCTTAAACGATTGTGCAATTAAAGTTTGTTGATAGCGCAACAAGATTAATTTGCTAACAAACATATATTGGCTTGTTGTTGGTGTGATATATGTTCTGTAAGGTTCTAGTAATATTTACTGTTTAAAAATGTACCAAAATTTCGAATAATACTTTGATTCTAAGACAGATTGAATTAAGTGGCAAACAACTAAAAAACAAAGCTCCTCTTTGATGCTGTATATGTATTGGTTAACACGAAACTGGAGGAGATTTATAAATTTCCGCAATTACCATTTGCTGCAACTGCAACTAATACGTTGGAAAACGATTTTAGTCACAGCAAGGCATGTTGCGTCTATAATGCCGTACAAAATGTTCCTCCATCCATTTATATTTTGCTCTCTGATATAGTCATACCATATAATAAATACAGCGTGACACCATTTGATGATTACGATAAATTTCCGCTAAATTTCCGATATAATGTTTGTAGCCCGGAAGGCAGCATTTCCGTAAGAACACCTTTATGATCTTGCAAAAGTTTCTACAGATAAATAGTTAGCATGATAAACATAAGTTCTGTTATAGAACATACTTATTATTTAGTTGTATGGCTTACTCGCTTTTAATGCAAGTTTAATTGACAGTGTATAGTTTTAGAGCCCTTAAAATCTGGTTTTTATTACTATTGTGAATTGTTATGAATAAAAACCGTTATCGTTTACTGATTGATACATACATCGTTGTTGTTACATGTAATTATGGCTTGCGAAATCTTTTCTCATTGTGCTTTTATATTCAGCAGTGCTAAGAAATGTCCGGCCCCTCCATCGCCTAGGAAGGTCCCGGCCCGGGCAAGATCTTCCCTCTTTGACCCTTGTAGCTTAGGCACTGTCATTGGCAAACGGAGGCTTGAACAGATTGCCAGGCGTGAGTCAGAGCATATTTTTAACGCTACCGTAAAAACCAGGAAGAGAACCGAAGCGGTTGCTAGTTTGCCACCTTGTGATTATATTGAACTCTTTCCATAAACCAAGGGGATGAAGAGACTGACAGGTCAAACATAGATTTTGATGGATGTTCTAGTGACGAAAGTGATAATTTGGACATTTTGTGCGAACTGAGACAATGGGCTTTAAAAAATTCAGTTAATCAAAAGCAACTGACATCCCTTCCTAAACTACTTAAACGTCATGAATGTTTTGGTAGCTTTCCAGCAGACTTCAGGACGTTATTGTCCACAGCAGAATCGCCACCAATTGAGAAGATGGACACTGGAGAATTTGTTTACTTTGGATTAAGACAGGAAATTGCGAAGCTCCTGAGACACCATCAAGGGAGACTTGATTTACAAGTGAACGTTGATGGATTGCCTATTTTCAATAGTACCAAAAAACAGTTGTGGCCTATTCTCGGATTTTTTGTTGGCTTAAGCACCAGGCCCTTCGAAATTGCGATTTACAGTGGCGAAAAAAGGCCAGAAGATTGCTTGAAAAATTTGTATTAGAGTTTAATGAATTACAAAATGAACTTAAATCTCAAGGAACAGTGCTAGCTATTCATAGTTTTGTTTGTGATACACCGGCAAGAGCATACATTAAAGGAGTTAAGGGTCACGGCGGTTATTTTGGATGCGACAAGTGTGAAATTCAAGGTACAACAGTAGAAAAACAGAACAGTAGAGGTACAACAGTGTATTTTCTCGAAAACAATGCTCAATTACGAACAAATGAATCATTTCGATCTCGATCTAATGAAGTCCATCACCGCTTGATTGACTTGGAACTGGAAAATATTGCAAATCATGACATGGTTGACAACTTTCCATTGGATTATATGCATCTTGTGTGTATTGGGGTAATGAAGAAGCTAGCTCACCAGTGGATGAGGGGCAAAATAACCCCAAACAAAATTGGCGCAAATCAAATTGCGGCTGCCTCTTCTAAGCTTAAAGCCATTGCTCCTCATACCGCCACTGAGTTTGCCCGAAAATCAAGAGAATTGGAGGATATTGACAGATGGAAAGCTACTGAACTTCGGCAGGTTTTATTATATTCCGGTTACGTGATTTTGAATAAGGTTATCTCAGAAGACAACTTTAAGCTTATCGGTTGCAATTAGAATTTTAAGTTGTAAGGAACACCTTGAGTTCAATAGTTTTGCTCAGTCGTTATTGAGTTTTGTTGTGTCCGGCTTTAAGGACTCGTACGGTGATGATTCATTATCATACAATGTTCATTGCTTGCTGCATTTAGCCAGAGATAGCAAATTGTTGGGTCCTTTGGATCAATTCAGTGCTTTTAAATTTGAAAGTAACTTAGGGAGGATAAAGAAGCTCATCAAAACTCCAAACCGACCACTGCAACAAATTATAAACAGGTTGGGTGAAGAAAAGCTGCTGGAAAGCAATGAGAGACCATATGGTAGGTCATTCCGAGATTCTCATCATCTAGGGCCAACACCAGACCACTTTGAAGGAAACCAGTACAAAATCTTTGAGTGGAATGATATCACATTGAGGGCTGCCAAAAAGAATACGTCCTCACCAGATTCGTTTATTTTGATCAACGGCCAGCACTTGTTCCAGATAAGAAATATCTGTCTCTGTTCTAAAACTAATACTGTCGTTTTTGTTGGGATTGGATTTAATAAAAAGACTCCACTCTTCACTGAACCTTGTGATTCATCTGTCCTAAACATTTTTAAGTTTGAGAAAAAGGTTGACAATCCGAGGAGCTGAAGGAGGAGGAAGTGATTTCCAAGTGCCAAGTCTACCCTGAAAAGGATCATTTTGTAGTTCTCCCATTAATCCATTCAAAATGCGACCTGGGATGAAATCAAATGATAGTCAAGTTTTGTCCGGAGGTTGGCTGTCCTTGGAGTTCGAGGAAGAGGGAGGGCGGACATGCTGTGTTGTCCCCGAGTCATGGTTCAACTTTGACACAAGCTAATGCAGCTGGCCTCCACTGCGTACTGTTCCAAAGTCATACGTTAAGGAAATGCGTGCCCCACAGGACAACTGGTTAAAATTAAATGCAAAGCTGCTTAAAAAATACGGTGAGGTTCAGCACAAACGTTTATGAAGTTTTTGTATTATGAATATGTATTTAAGTTATTTTTATTTTTGCCGTTTTTCAGTATCATTTGAGAAAGCAGAATCTGAACTGTCCATTTTTGAGGAACAATCGGATATTGGAACGACGGATTCTGAAGCACCCGAAACACCCAAAAGATTGAAATTGAACACAGGGAAGCCACAGCCACAACCTCGGAGCTCTAAGCGATCAGCTGTTGCGCCTGCAAAGCTAACCATGCGCATGCCTACTCTGGACTTTCAAATATCCAACAGAGTAAAGGTGAACCGAATACTAGAACGTTGCTCTGAAGTTGTGTTTTAATAAATTTGTCTAAACAATTATTTATGATTGGTTATTTTAGTTGTGCATAATGTGCCAAGGTCGGTGTCCGCGTCCAAGCAAGGTCAACTTAATCAAATGGATTCGGCTTTGGAGGGGGATGATAATGTGTTCACTGCTAGTGAACTGAAGGATGTATACTTGGGCATTGAAAGGGACGCGGACAATGAGAGTGATTTAGAATCAATCGACGAGGATACAAGTCTTTTTGGAAAGCCTGACACTCCTACTTCACCCAAAATGAATTCACGAGTCCATGCCCATTCAAGTGGGTCAGATGCCTCGTGCTCAGGTAAAACCAAACACTGTATATTTAGGCTATACTCTTCAGTGAAATTGACAACTATTAGAATTTACTTTCTAGGTTTGCTGCGAAGACTCCTTCGGGATGTGGCTTTTTTGAAAGGATACATGGTTTACCTTGACAAAAAGCTGGATAACATCATCATGGCTGGAAGTGCAGTAAAACCAAAGTTTCAAAAACTTTTGCTGGGGTTTTCGTCGTTGGAGCAATTTATGGACTTTGAAGAGTCTCTTGATGATATTAGAAAACAAGGTTTGGTATGCGTAAATGGCGTTTATTGTGTTTGTAATTTGGAAGGTTTAGTTTAAAAATGTTTGGAAATTTTATTTAACAGACTAGTAACTTTGCACACCATGGCGGAACAGGTGTTGTAGACTTTGTTGGTAGAAGTCTTCAAAAATTATTCTGTGACGAAGTTGCCAAACGGTTCAGCCTCCGTGGACAAAGAGGAAATCTTAACTTTTCTTCAACCAACTGTTATCAATGTCTAAGAGGTACTTTGCCTGTGTACACCTACTTATACTTGTATGAGTATTATAAAATGCGGCCCCAAGTCCTTTACTCATCGCTTGTTTTTGTTTTCAGACGCAGCTTTGGCGGCAGGGAACTTTCAAGCAACTGAAAAAGACATCGAAAGAGCCGTTTCCGAATGATTTCGTCACGTTAATGGGCGCATTAAGGCAAGAGCCGAGGCACAGCAGGAACAAAATATAGACTGATGTTAATTTATTTATCTCTATTAGCTAATATAACATCACTAGTTGTTTTGTGGTCAACTAACTGTTTGAGTATTAAATAAAACTTTTTATGAACCTCCGAAATTCTAATTGTTTCGAAATGCCCCTGTAATTATTGCATAATATAGATTTGACGACAAAAAGTGTATATCCATATTATGTACTTTGCTTGTACATTAGTCGTCCTTTTAACATCCAATTCTTGGACTGCGTATGTACAACACGGACAACTTCGCTATCAATGTACATGCAAAGTACATCTTTTGGTTTATCCTTTCGTTCAACAAAAGGATGTGCTATAGCGAAATAGGTATGTGCCAGGTATGTAAAAAAGACATCAGGGTACCAAGAAATCTACGAGTTTTGGATGAGTTCTTATCCTTTCAAACACGTCTTATGTATATACCAAGCGCAAAATTTTGTTTCACGGGTAGTGTTTTAATTTCTAATGTTACTTACCATCTAGACAAATATTGTCTTATATAAGCACTCCCAACGAAAGGGTTTTAACATAGTTTGCTTTATATAACTGCATTTCGGTTTTTTGCAGTTTTAATGAAGAAAGTAAATTGTTGAAAGAATTAATTCAAATCATTAATATACTACGTGTGTTGTACACAAAATGAGATAAACATAAAGTCAATAAACAATCCAAGAATGAATATCACCTTTAGAATTAAATTAAATGAGTTAGTAAAGTGGTTTATTTATTAAAAGACCTTCTATCTTGTTTGGAGTAACAAACGTTATTGTGCATTGATGTGATGTGTAAAACCCCGATTCGATTAACCCTGGAAGATAAAAATAAGTAAGACCAAATTTGCTGAATCGACATTTAACGTGCACATTTTATAATTTTGCTCGTTGTATTTCTTCTAAAACTAGTTTTAAATGACAGAAATAATCATTTGCTTTGGGCATCTGATAGAAAGTTACATTTATAAATACGGATGTATGTTATAATAAAACAAGTTTCATAACTTTATTTTCAATTAATTGTTTCGTTTTACTTGCAAATAGCGCAGCAGAAAGGAAATTAGCGGCAAATTAAACGAAACAACAAAGACTGATATAAATTTAAAATCGTTCAACAAGAATTGAAAAAAATGAAAGTATATATGCCAACTTGCTTGAGCTATGAGCTTATATACCAACCCATATGAAGCGATGACGTCTTTCCTAAAATTTAGCAAAGCGTAGTTTTTCTTTGAAAACATAAATTCTGCATTTGCAGCATTTTTATGATATTGCTTACAGCAGCTGTCAACTAATGCAATGCACCAGTGTCAATGCCAACCATAAACCTCAAAGATGAGACAATCAAACCAACTTCAAAGTCAGTTCTCATTTTTGAATGGTACTCATCCTGAAATCGAAAAAAGTTTTTTACTTCGAAGAAGTACGTTTGTTTATTTGCTTTCACCACAACACTTGATCGTACTATGCACCATCAATTTCCAATCTGCGTTTTTGACTACACAAACTGCACAAAACTCCGTTTGAGTAGCGATTCATTCGCATTTTTTTGTGTTTAGAAGCAATGCAGCTACATAAGTGTAAAAGATTAACGCTTTTATTTTTCAAACATAAAATGTCAACTACACCAATAAATCATGATTATTCAAAAGTTTTATTCAATTAGTAGTGTATCATTCAAATAAATTCTATATAGCTGCAATGCAAATACCCTTCAAGTTAGTTTTTGTTCGTTTGTAAACACTACACATGTGTGTAAACTTACAAACAACAATTCAAATCATGGACTCAAAGTTAGCGTCATTGCGTATGTATTTCCGAATGTAAGAATAAAATGTTTAGTATATTTTGCAGAAACTACAAACGAAAAACTTGTGGGAGGCACCAAATGGCAGTAGAGTTAAAGAAAGTTATGTCAAGCAAAGTAAAAACAAAAATGTTGTCGAAACATATCATACTTTGCTTGTGATTTTTGAACAAACAAAACCCTTGTTCTTTTAGTCTTGCTATCAGTTTAGCTTGACATAAAAAAGCTTCAAAAACAATACATTCACATAACATACTTCTTTACATTTCACAAAAAGAAACAAATATATCATAGAAAATCGTCATCGTGCAGTGATGCATCCTTTGAAGGCACACGCTAGCAAGAAACAAGCAATTTCCGTTATTGCCAGCATTTGGGTTCTTGCGGTTTTGTTGGCTCTGCCTACGCTCTTTGACTACACGTTAGTTTAAAAAGCTGTACTTGAAAATAAGCCTTGTTGAACTTAGATAATAAAGCTCTTGTATTTGTAGGGTTGTTACAGCTCGGAAAGTTTTCATGCCACCTCATCCATACTGCAGGAATGTGGGGCTACCTCGAAACATTCAGCTAATTTACAACCAAGGATTCGTGGGAACTCAATACTTTATTCCTTTAGTTTTAATTTCGTTTGTTTACGTTCGTATGGGGATACGGTTATGGGGAAGAACGGCTCCTGGGAACAAAGAAGAATGCCGCGATGCAATTTTGCTGAAAAACAAGAAAAGAGTTATAAAAGTGTTGACTTTGGTGGTAATTCTGTTTGGAGTTTGTTGGCTTCCTCTGCAACTTTACAACTTTGTGCAGTTCATTTATCCCAAGATAAACAAGTAAGCACGTCTTTGATTTGATATGATGATTTAGAAATGCCTTAATAAAAAACTGCAAACTTTTCATTTATTTTGTAGCTATCAATACATCAATGTAGTGTGGTTTTGCATTCACTGGCTGGCAATGAGTAACTCTTGCGTGAATCCATTTATTTACGCTATATATAATATAAGCAGTATCAATATATTACATTATATTCTACTTTTCACAATTATCTTCAATAAATTTTACTTCAGGATAAATTTCAAGATGAGTTTGCTACCAGACTAGTGTGTCTTGGGAAATGCTGTCGCTTCTTACGTAGAAAGCGTAGGGAACAATCTCAGTATTCAAGTTCCACTGGCGGAGACAATCCTGCTGGTGCTGAAGATGGCAATATGGGTGCGCATCGTACTAGCAGCATGGACAGAGCAGAGCATATTTTCGTTAAGCGCTTTAAAGCAACATGTAATTTTGAAAAAGCGAAAAGTGAAAGTTCAAGTAGCAGTGTGATAGAAAAAGTAAACGAAACCTCCTTTGAAATAAGAGGAAACGGAAGTACTGATGAGAGTCTCAGTGATCGGATACCTTTTAATGATAAAAGTTCTATAGAAGAACCTGAGGGAATGGAAACTGAAAGTTGTAACCGTCGGAAGAAGCAATGTCGTAAATATGAAAGCACCAAGAGGTCAGAAACACGGTATGACATTATAACTGAAAGAAAGGAGGAAACGGGGGCAACAAGAACTATAACCGTATTGATAACAAATCATTCAAATATGTTATAAGATATTATGTTATAATATAGCATTTGTAAATGTAAAAAACCATTTGTAAAGTATTATATGCTTATTGCTGGAATAAAAATCAATTTTTAGATTGCCCCGAATTTAGAAGCCTGTTCTAACTTTCTCTTGATGATTTAAAAGTTTCATTTTGACTTTCAACTGTTCATACCAAAATTTCTGCAACATAACATTTTTGACAGTTTGACATTCATCAGTTGGTAAAGCTTCCAAAAATTTAATGCTCAAAAATTTATATATAGAACTCATGCCTCCGGCCAAGGCCTTTTTCACAAAAACTCAATTGTGTGTGAAAATAACTATTATTTGAAACTTAAAGTTTGAGTTTTGAAAAAGAAGAAAAAATGTCATAGATGCCTTAAGGAAGTTTTGCAGAAAGGGTTTATTCCACACAGCATTCTTCTTTTATGTTTTGAAGTTTTATAAATAAAAAATAACACAAATATCAACGGAACCTCGCAAGCTGTCAAACGAAAACTCAAATGTTGAGTGGAAAAATTGTTTTTTCAATAAATAAAATGCATGGAAGGCTTGAACAAACACTTGTATGACAACGGATACAGAACAAAGTAGAAAAATTCAAGGAGGAAATTATTTGATGTCGTCTTAGAGCTTATGCATCCCTTTGATCTTGAATTATACCTCACATTTTACCGTATTGTAAATAGAAGAGCAACAAAGCGAAATGGATATGAGGCTCTTATTGTGCTAAGAGTTTGAATTCTCAAAAGATGTTTGATTTATGCAAGTTTGAGAACGCATGCAAAGAAAAACCTCGTCAAAAACTTCTTTTCTTTATATTTTTTATGCGCATCATTACTTATAAAAGTACTTTCTTGTAGAGGCCTAATCTGGCACTGCATTATCCCAATGTTCATACCTTTTGAAAACCCCATAATATGGCTAATTATTAAGCACCGAAAGGTGCTTATTAAAATCAGTCGTGTCCGTCCGTCCGTCTGTGTGCACGATATCTCAAAAACGCCTTGTTCGATTCGTTTCAAATTTTACACATATGTTACCTAGAGTCATGGGCAGATGTGAACGTAATTTCAGGTCAAAAGGTCAACTATGTCAAAAGTTAGTAAACAAAACGTTTGTGCTGCTTTCGGTGCTTTGCTACATGTTAGCAGGTTGCTGTCTTTATTATTTTTTTAACACATTTTCAAATACATTTTATATCAATAAACATGTATTCGTGTCAATTTTATCAATTTTTGAATGAGTTAATTCTTTTAACTATGCGACGCTTCCCGTCCCTAAAAATGCAACAAATATTGGCGACAAGTTTCCCTTTCATTGAGTCCTTTTTGTATAGTTTCCTTTCAAAAGTTTGATGAAAGCGTGTAGTAAAAATATGTCTTGTTAAAAAGAAGTAAATGGTTAGAGAAAGGTGCTCTTTTTTATGCCACGGATATAGTTTTATGTTGATTAGGTCATAATATTGTTTGTCAGAATCGCATCAAACGTAGTACAGCCATTCATTGGATTGTTATGAGTTGCTCTAGAAAAATATAGGAAGGTAACTTTCCTGACTCGGTGAATCAGAAATTCAGACAGGCATACAATCAGACATCCGACTGACTCAGCTACATATTTGCAATTATCTTACAACCAGTGTTTGGTAACATGTAAAGTATAAAATAAACGTACATGTCGCCAACAGAGAATGCCAGACTTCCTCAACCAACATAATAAATTTAACACTGGAAGAACAATTTTATTAGGCACGCCAAGAGCTTCTAAAAATAGAGATACCACTGCCAGACAGTGATTATAAGATGAGAAAGGTAGACTAAATGCGTATTTCCGACGTTACGTTAGTGACGTAAGCAAATCTTTAGTTGTAAAGTACAAGTCCTTTATTACTACAAAAGCACTCAAGACAACCGCATCCAAGGACTCATCATATATGCTACTATTCTTTTGCTGCAAACTTCAAACACAGATTTGTGTTTGGAACAATTTTTGATTTAAATAATACCTGGTTGGGCTTTAATGATAATGCATGAAAATCTTACTTATATCAATTCGAAACCTACAGAGTAAGATCCGTAATAAAAAGTAAGTTTTTTGCATTCGTATGATCTGAAAAGATCTGAAAATATATAGTTTTTTTTCTGAATTTCCAGACAGCTTTGCAATGAATAGAAGGGAAGTGGAGTAAACCACTTCAAACCAAGGCATACCACGCGTGATAGTAATACAACACTAAGAAGGAACGAAGATTGCAATAAGATCCCACGCAATATAAAACCATACGGTTGACTTTTTTGTTATAAAAATATATACCTAAATAGTAGTTATAATGTTTGATACTACACATATTACAATAAATCTTTATCAAAATATAACAGCTAGTTTTATCCCAGACATTTTCTGAAGTTGTAAGCTGAAGCAGGCTGACAACATGAAATAAAACCCATGATCGAATCTGTTACAAGGACTTTATTTTGAGTAACAAAGCATCCGGTTTGTCAAAACGCAATCCTTTCATGTAATCAGTTTTTTTGGAGGCTTTATTTTCTTGCTCAGACGTCAACATTTCAATTGAAACCTGAGGCGGACAGACAAAAGACTGAGGACTGAGGGCCCTTGCGTATAACTATTCTGGAAGATGAAAATACCGCGTATCTACTTGCGTCTACGCAAGATTTTTGAAATGCAATTTAAACCAGTGTTTACTTGAACAAAGAGAATTTGAAGCTTTTGAGTGTTACTATGCTTACATGGTTACAATGGCGGAAAACTGAACCAAATTGCGTCTTTCAATCAGAAGCAAAATGACGATGACGTCAGAGTACAGCTAGTTTAAAAGGAAAGAGATGTTCAAAAGAAATTTTACTTTTCCATTCCAATGGTGCTTTCAATTTGATATTTTTTTGCCAAACAAAAAATTTTATGTTAAGGCCTGGTAAAAAATTTCATCAATAATGATTATGTGATCAAGAATGTTTGAATGTTTGTATGGGCATTCAATTCCTAATATATGTAGTGGCATAAATATTTAAAATCTTAAAACACAACCTCTGTTAACACCGTTTTACGGATTATAGTAGTAAACAACTATAGGCTTGGTTGGACATTACACGTAGGTAGATTTGTAGTTTAAGATTTTTTGTCCACTTACATATTGTTTCTTCGCATCTCTGGCTCTATGCATTTGATGTGCTTCACACGATCACGCCCACGAACACAAATATTAATCAGTCAAAATGAAAATGTTTTCTAACATACAAGCACCCACTTTGTCACTGTTATGTTTATAAACAAATCTGGAGAACTTGTGAATAATTAAAGTGCAATGCAAACGATTAAACCGCGTTCGTGCAAAGTATTCTTGATTTCGCGAAAACTTCTATAATTAATTCTGCACTTACTGTAAGTGGTTTTTGTATAACAAATGTGTCATATCAGAAAAAATTAAGCAAGACGCATAAAACTTACACGAGTCTTTTACAACATGGCACATCTTTTCAATTAAGATTTTATATATATATACTGGTATATTATATGGCGTTTAGAAATACAACGTATGTAATATAGTGAAATTGTTACAAGTTGCCATTGTATAGTACTGTTTTGTGAAACAACAAAATGCTTAACTTTCTTGAAACAACAAATTATCTGTTTGAGCACATAACTACATAAACAATAATGTCACTTTACTTTTGTAAAAATCAGTAACGCTTATTTAGAGAACTTCAATACACAGATCTGAGAATACGTTTTTATCATTGTGGGCCATACCTGGTTTTTGAAACAAATTTTATTTCCAGATTCAAAACCTTTCCCTGCAATATTTGAAGGTTTATCTATAAATATTGATATTTCACCCTTTTACTTAACTTTCACATTTCAAGTATCAAGACTTATGTATCAAGCTCGGAGTTCTTTAGAAGTTAAACTGCTTCTTTGGGAACATTTTTCAATAAAGCACATTGTCATCAAGCAATTTTTATCTTCCAAACTGGCAGCTATGTGGCAGATTAACAGAAAGCGTGCTACTTTGTATTTCCAGTGACTTTTTAGAGAATGTCTGAATTTCATATCTGCAGGATATGTTGCATAGAGATTTCATGCCCAGGTATGTTCGTTTATGCTGACTGACAATGGATGATAAAATTTTAGGTGAAATGTTTGAACAGTTTTTGAGCGTTGCATTTTCACGGCATAAAAAATTAGCAAACCGATATGTGAGTTATCTAGTGACGCAAATTAAGTATTTATGTACTTTCGCAGCTTACTGGATTACCAACTACGAAGGTAGTATAACTTTTTTATTGTAGTATTTCTTCCTGGTCCTTTTTGATGCTATCCTGGTGTAAACTCTGAAACTTTTTGGTATGTCTTTCCTTGATTTTTAGATGTTCCCGTTGTTGCTCAACTTTGTTGTTGAGGTTGCACACCTAGGTATGTTAGAGTAAGTGTAAGAGTAAGTACATGTAATATCTTGATTCGGTCCTGTCTGATGTGTAATATTAGACTCGCGTTTTTTCTAAACTCGCATTCATTAGTTTTTGTTTCAGAGTCCAGCCAATTATTTTTGATAACATGTGATAATAAATTTACTGACAAAGATGTAAAATCGAATTCAAAGTTTAAGTCGGTCAACAAGTGAAAAAGCCAGCCGAATATAATATTTTGTAAATTGTCAAGAGAAGGCACGCCCGAACAAGGTGAAGTAGCGAGTGAGGGGCGAAGTGACACAAGCTAGTTGTGATGCCGCGTGAAATAAACGGGCTCTCCAGGCGGAGCCCATGTCTTGGTGTAAAATAATATAGAGAGAAGGAGAAGGAAAGGGACAGAAGAAATAGTTGTCTGTTAGCAGAGGAAGAGGAGAGTTGTCGTTTAGCAGAGTAGTAGGTTTGTTGTTGTTGGATAGACAGAGAGAAGAAAAGGTGTAATAGCTCTAACGGTGTCATAATAATATATTTGATTGATTAATTGATTGATTTGTGCATACCTATTATATGCAATAAACTATATACCAAGTTACTATTCGTTGAAAAGTACTTCTTGTTGTGTTGGACAGCTATTTTGATACATTGATTGGGTGGCACTACAAGCATTTATCAGTTAACGAAAAGAGTGCACTTGGATTCTTGACTAATTCTTAGCGTTATCTGTGTTGACCAAGTGGAGGAGCAGGATAGTTGGAGGAGAAGGGCACGGCCCACAGGACATGACATCCCTCCACCACCACATATTACTCCTCCGCAGCCCCCACTAAATGTGATATGGCGAACCTCCATTAAAAGTTACCGGTAAATGGTAACTAGTAACCTGGGACAGGGTTAGTCAGGATTACAAGTGGCATTGTTACATTTTCCAAGGCACGTAACTGTTTTAATTGATTTTTTTGTAGGTGTTGGCTCGCTAGCCTTGTACTAAGGCTGCTACCACACCACAAAAAAGTATCGTGCCTGTGCCATCACCACCACTACAACAAATAGGAGGCTTGCAGGTCCTGTAAGGACCGCTACCTCAGATAAAGGGCTCGCCAGTCCTGTTTGGACTGCTACCCTTGTGGTACATATTAGATAAGGGCTTGCCAGTCCTGTGTGGGCTGCTACCCTATGGTGCATGATAGAAAAGGGCTTGCGTGACCTGTTAAAGGTCAGCTACCCAAACTGCATAAGAAAACGGGCTTGCTTGACCTGGAATAGGTTAGCTACCCAGTTTATGCATATGCACATACACAGAAGTATTGCATAGTGGAAAGTGGAGGTTGCACAAGAAATTTAACGAGATAAGTTGTAAAATACGCATAGCAGATAGGGATGATGGGTCATGTGATGGCCGCACCCTAACTGCATACGCAATTAAGTAAATGAGCTATTGTAAGAGAAAGGGTTTAAGCAGAACAGCACAGTAGTAGCAGGATAGCAAATAAAAAGCGCATTATTTAGCAAAAAGCATAGAAACTGGCTAAAATAGAATGGCTTTTCAAGATGATGATGATAAAAAATGCTATGCAATGCTAAGTGCTAGTGTGAAATAACTGTTTAACTCTATTTAAATTAAGTACCTACCTAACTACGACAACTAACCAACAAAGTGACCGTACTGTTTGACCAAAAAGGTAAAACGAACTAATTCAAAGCAGGGAAAAATCGTAAAAGTGCTATTAATCCTGTGCAGGTAGTTGTAGTTGGCCGAGGGATTGAAGTGCTAAGAACCTGTGGAGGCAGTTGCGGCTGGCCGAGGGTTAGGTACTTGAAGATTCTGTGGAGGCAATTATAGCTGGCTGAGGGCTTAATGTACTAATATGCCTGTGGAGGCAGTTGCGGCTGGCCGAGGGCATGAAATTACTACAAAACCAGTGGAGGCAGTTGCGGCTGGCCGAGGGTTTTGCCATTTCCCATCAAAAATTAAAAAATACCGTTGGTCAAACAGAAGATGTCAGGACGGCCAACATATTAAAACAAAAGACGGGACGAGGAAAATGGAAGGAAGGAATTCCCAGATTAACCAATAGATCTGACGTAAATGGACTGGATTATTGGATGGAATTCCCAGATTAACCAATAGATCTGACGTAAATAGACTGGATTATTGGATGGAATTCCCAGATTAACCAATAGATCTGACGTAAATGGACTGGATTATTGGATGGAATTCCCAGATTAACCAATAGATCTGATGTATGGAGACAGGAAGCATTGCAAAAGGACAAGATAGGACATTTAATTTTAATATTTTAAGTTATATGATTTTTCTTGTACTTTTATGAAATTGACCTGTATTGTTTTAAAAATTAGGTTTTATGTAAGTTTTAAAAGTTAGGCGTAATGAATTATATCAAGAATGGTAGAAGGGCATTTTACCCGAGGGGAGGTGTCCCAACCCGGGGCATTTTCGGGGAGCAATGTCAAGAGAAGGCACGCCCGAACAAGGTGAAGTAGCGAGTGAGGGGCGAAGTGACACAAGCTAGTTGTGATGCCGCGTGAAATAAACGGGCTCTCCAGGCGGAGCCCATGTCTTGGTGTAAAATAATATAGAGAGAAGGAGAAGGAAAGGGACAGAAGAAATAGTTGTCTGTTAGCAGAGGAAGAGGAGAGTTGTCGTTTAGCAGAGTAGTAGGTTTGTTGTTGTTGGATAGACAGAGAGAAGAAAAGGTGTAATAGCTCTAACGGTGTCATAATAATATATTTGATTGATTAATTGATTGATTTGTGCATACCTATTATATGCAATAAACTATATACCAAGTTACTATTCGTTGAAAAGTACTTCTTGTTGTGTTGGACTGTTATTTTGATACATTGATTGGGTGGCACTACAAGCATTTATCAGTTAACGAAAAGAGTGCACTTGGATCTTGACTAATTCTTAGCGTTATCTGTGTTGACCAAGCGGAGGAGCAGGATAGCTGGAGAAGAAGGGGGACAACAAGGGCACGGCCCACAGGACCTGACATCCCTTCACCCCCCTCCACCACCACATATTACTCCTCCGCAGCCCCACCAAATGTGATAAAATGCGTCTTGGTAATAAAACTCGCATTTATACAAACCTACTATTCCTGACTCGTTTTCTTATTTTCCTTTTTTGGGAAACGGAAGAGTCTCATAAATCCAGTAGTTCATAGTACTTTTAACGCCACCTAGTCTTGGATTTTCAGAGAAAGACGTAGTTACAAGTTGTTTTCCCTTTGATCCAACTTGATTTGGTTCAAATGTTGTGTAAGTATTTGGGAGAGTTAGGCTGGTTCTAATAAACGTTTGACCTTAAAGATTAAGAGACAGCTGAATTGTAATGTCATTATGATGTCTAAACAAAGGCTGTATGCGAGTTAAATGTTAATTTATAAAATGTGTCGTTATGATAAATTTGTGGAATAAACGCGTATCCCAAAAGCAACAGATTTGACCTAGCGTCAGTGCACGAAGACCTTGACATTCTCTTCTACTCTATTTCTCCATTTACTCTCATCAACAGTTATCACACAAAAACGTAAGAAATTGATGCCGTACGTAAAAGGAACAAACTCTCATGGGAAATAGAAGTCAAACATTTCATATCTAGTATACTAAATCAAAACTTGCAAACCAAATCGTATTTTTAACTAATTGCTTTTTAATTAGTCCGTAACGCAATATCCTAAAGGACCATATGCATAAGTACGTTGTCAGGGTCCAAAAAAATTTTTTCTGGATTTTGGTCTAGATTGTTAAATCAGGTCATAAAATGGTCTCCAGTCCAAGTTTCAGCTCAAAATCTTGTTTCTGTAAAAAGTTATGAGGTTTTGAAATTCGCATGTCAGACGACTAAATGGCGGGAAGGCATCTTTTGGCGGGATTATACGAACCAACGTAACTTTTGTAAAAGTAATCACAGAGATGCGATTCAGATGTCAGTAGGAAGCCAGGGAGTTGTATGATTGTATTATTAACATTCCATTGTTTCTGGTGCAGTTATATTGTCGAAAACGTTAAATGACGATAGTGGTACCTAACGAAAAACGTCACTTTTTTCACAAAAACGGATTTTCCCACTAAACTACAAGACATGGACTGGCACATGATATATCAAAATAACCCCCACTGCATCTTTATAATCTACTATTACAAATGCAAGCCCTGTAGTTTTTGTGTATATCTATGCTTTGATTCAAACAAAAGTACTTTACAAAATGCAATATAATACAAGTGACGAAATATAGACCATTCACTAAAATCTGCACATCAAGTTTTTAGTAGAAACAAACTCTTTGTTCTCAGAAAAAAGAAACTCTAGCTTAACTCTAGGGTTCAACCTATAGTGTTTTATGAAAATAAGCAATATATTAACGAAACATGGGTTGATGTGAATGACAGTGTGGAAATCTACAAAAACTACACTTTCACAGAAGAGGAAATCTATTTCGAATTTCAAATGGTTTTAAGAAAATATGTTTACGACCTATACACAAAGCAAAAACAAGAGTTGTATGATATGCCGTGGACGTTAGTTATTGTGCTTTCACTTTTGTACGGGACCCTCTCACTAATTTCTTCATTTGGAAATGGATTAGTTATTTGGGTGGTTTTGGTATCTAAAAATTACATGCAGAGTTAGTCAGTAAATGTCAAAATCAAAATTTTAATTGAATATTTAAATGTATAGGTAAACCAAAAAATGAGAACGGTCACAAACTTGTACATTGTAAACTTGGCGTTTGCTGACATGATTATCGGGCTGTTTGTAACTCCGTTCCAATTTCAAGCAGCTCTTTTACAGCGTTGGTATTTACCCGAATTTCTGTGTGCATTTTGTCCATTTGTTCAGGTATGATACATAACATGGTAATTTTTGTTATGTGTTGTACTAGTAAACGGTGCCGGCTTCGGTTTGCCTCAGTTTGTCGAAGCCGTAAATTTGCAATTAACGTTTGTGAGCTTAGCTACAACTTTCATTATATTCTCCGGGGTTTAAAATTACTCGGAGACATTGGCACTTTTACAATTCCATGAATCTTCGAAAAATTTCTGGGGTCGTTCTTTTTCATGTCTGTTCGAACGTTTCCAAATACACCTCTAAAATCAACACTTTCTTTTGAAACAATCGCTGTTGTGAGCAACTAAAGCTACCGATGTCCATTGAGCCAGTATGTACTTATTAACTGGAGTGTTTTCTATCATATAATGCATTTTTCATATTCTTTATGTAACTTTTTGCTGTAGTTTTGTGCCAATCTTGTGGCATAGAACGAGGAAAACTTGCGAAAAGATAGATAATTGGAATTTTGGGACATGCCTTTGTCCAAATCCCCTCGAAAAACTTTCTCTATATTTCAGCGAGATGCGCTTCATTATTTAGTTATTTCAATTTGGCTGGATTCACCAAAGAGGTTAGATATAGGAAGAGATTGCATTGCCTGCGTAAAATATTTTTACTTATGTTTCAGCCATTTAATATTTAGTTTGTTTACGATGTTCATATGTCTCGATTGGAAACACAATTTTATAGGTAAATTAGTCTGATCAAGTTGACCGAACGCGCGTTCGCACATTGTTCATGCCATGATCTTGATGATTTTAGAAAGAAAAAATGTCATGAAAACATTTGGACGCTGTAAATAACGGCTAGTTTAGAACAAATACTCTCTAAAGGATTGCATGGTCTATTTATATATTTAGTCTAAGGGATTCACATTTCTTCTGGATGAAAAAATTGATTTTCATAATCAATGCTGGTTTCCGGTTTTCGATTCTTCGGACAATTCGTTGCGTAAATTTTCTAAATGCTCTTGCCAAGCAGGTTTTTTGGTCAAAATGGATCACGTCATACAGATACAACCATAAAACGTTGATCTTCTTCGTCACCAATGTGAATTCAAAGTTTTCTGGCTGTGTATATGCTTGGAAAGACAAAAGTTGAGTTTTCTAACTTTCAGTGACACCATTTCGATAAAAATATAATTTAAGGCACACATAACAAAATTAAAATGCCTGCTCTACAAGACCATGCCATTGAAAGTAGGATACAAGGACAAATAGTAACATAAATATTTTTTTACATTAGAATCAATACATGCTTTAGAAGCACATCAAGTACAAACTAAGCAAAGTGTCGGTGAACGGAAATTTTTTAGTTGGTTCCTTAAAGGCTAACAAAGAACACACCACACCTGTTCAAACCAAGAAATTAAGAAAAGTAAAAAAATATCCTGCCTATGTGGAAATGCACACTAAAAATGGCATACATGCGCGTGATTTTGGTATTTGGCTCACTTCAATTGTCAATCTCAGCTAAATATTAGTGAACGCAGCCTCTTGAATTATGAGAAAATTGCACAGTGCTCAAAAACGTTCTGTAGTGTTGTGTTTCTAATTTCAGCGCCGACAGAGATTCCTATAGCATGGCATTGATATAACTATAATTGTTGAGAGATTTGTTGCTTTGCCAGTAAAATATAAGACAAGCAATAAATACGAAAGTGTTGATAAAATTGCTTTGAAGTACGTTTTTGTAAATATTTAATTCAGTAAAGATAGTAAAAGACACGCAGAAATTTAATGCATTCCTCGAACTCGAGTGAGCAACTCGAATTAATGGAACTAGACTGACGTAAACGATTATACAAATCTTATAGGACCAAACGTTTGTGCAACTCCACAGGATAAAATTATTTGTAAAATGTTACCAAAACATTTACACATATTTTTACTTTGGTAACTCAAAAAATAATTCTGCACATGCGAATTGGAAATCCATGCTGTTACTGATGTTGCAAATTTTTTCGGAACTCTCAACTATGACAAACACATTCTTGTGGTTTTTCAGCTGAAACAATGAATTTGTAAAAAGTAGTAACGGCCATATGGTTGCAAACGTGCATGGTGGATTGTATATTATTCGATGTATCAATATCAATGATATTGATATTATTGTCACGTTTATCTAAACGTTGAAATAGCATACAAAGACGGACAATGGTATGTAGGTACATAAACCGGCTACGTTGGAAGAAGTTTTTATTTCACTTTCCAGCTTGCATTAGTTTCAAAGTAATTAATTTTTGTTGCATTATTTCTAAATTAACAAAAATTGTATTGCATCCTGCGGTTCAGCATCAAATACTCCAGCAAATATCTTACACTTTAATCAAGTGTTTAGTCTTAAGTTGAGCAATACATGTTTTCTTAAATTAAAGTAAAATTTCTATACTATATGCCTGCACATTCTACCTCAACACTCAAAAAATATTTATACGTTTTCATAATAACAAATATTCCTTTACGTTATAATAACATTAGATAGCTTGAATTAGATTAGAGAGAAAATTAGATCTCAGCTGTTGAAACCCACATAGGCTATGTGACATAGCCGTAAACTTTTTACTAATTTGCTGAGCCAGTACACTTGTAATTTTTATTTTGTCCTTTTAGCCTTTGATACTGAATACAACATTCACACTTTTTAAAGTAACAGTAAATGAAACATTGTTATTTACTTCTCTTGCTTATGGAACCAAAAGTATCCACGTTACCTACGCGGGTGATATCTTAACAAGACTTCGGTATACCTTTGAAATGACTGTATTGTGCAAGTAAGGCTAATGCTAAACTATGCGACTATCCACAAAAGTCGTATTAAACTTCATAATGTTTTTCCAGCATATTTTCTTGGTCTAAATGTGCTTCAGGGAAGATTGCTCTAATAAGTAACTTAGAACGAATTCTTCTTAATTAGGTCATTCAGGCAAAAAGAACTTAACATAAAGCATGTGTTGTAAAGCAAGTTTTGGGGAGACATAAAGGTCGTAAAATGTCCGATTTTAGGTAGGTTTTTTTTGTCTAAACTTAATACTCTAAAGCTGCTTGCCAAACTTATGTGTGTGTAAAATTGTATTAGTGTCAGTGTAGCGACTACGTGTAATTGTTGATGCTATCCCCGTATCAGCTGCCATAACTATGCTACTGATTGTTACAACTAACAGGTTGGAAGTTTGCTTTCTGTACCAAGCTTCTTTTTCCTAATTGAACTATGGGTCAAGTAAATAAGACATCTGTATTGCACACAATTGTTTTTCGCTTTTATTTCTGCTAATCCAAAATGTCAAGGTTATTTCAACGAAATGCATCTGTCGTGTAAAACAATACAAAAGGCTTATGGGAATATGCCCTTGCTGCTTTGATTTTTTTCAAACAAGAAAAGTAAAAGTCATTATTTCAACCCTTATTTCAACATGTCTACTCGTGCATATTTTTGTTTTCAGAAGCGCATTATTGAAGGTGCTGACGAAACCAGTTTCCCAGTACTTCAACTTTTCGTTTGCTTGCAAAATTTAAACGCTTACTTACCCAGACTTCTCCACGTGTAGACCTCTATATACTTTCCCTAGAAACTCATTATTTGACGGAACGTATTCAAGCCAAAACAGATTCTAAAGTGGCGATTGGGAAACAAGTTTGTTTGTCACTTTACATTTTCAACTTACTGGTTGAATTCTAATAAGCTGATACAAACAGCGTACCGAAGTAGAGTAAGCTTAGACAGTAAAATATAATTTAACACGAAAGAACCTAATGCAAAAGGACCCAACGCAAAACAATCTAGTTCATACAGATGCAAAGCCTAAAGTCATAATACAGTAAACTGTAACGACATAGCGTCATTTCTAAAAAAACGTAACGGCGTGTACCTTATATTTGTAACATTAATTTTTTCCCTTAGTAACTCCGCTCCATGAAAGAGTTAAGCGCTCAAATTTTATAGCTTTCGTGTAGACTATGAAGCGTACCTCTGTATTAAGTTTAGATCTAATGCTGCAACTCCTTAACGAAAAAAGCTAATTACAGACAGACAGTATACAGACAGACAGACACAAGAAAATAATGAAGTAGCTTACGGTACTCAATGAAACTTCGTTTCTAATCCAGCTTGAGCACCGTAGGAACAACAAAGCATTTTAATTATGAGTATTGCGGTGTGTGATGCTGTGATTCATAGCCTAAGAATGGAAAATTTTGAACATTTCTCTTGATGTTTGCACACAAGCTAGTTAACTGGAAGTGAGAAGATCAACGTTGATATATAATTACCGTTTTAATAACGCTTTAATGTATTTAAAATTGTGTCATTTCGATAACATTCCAATTTACTAAACCGTGTACATCAAATACAACCATTAACATTGCAGTTACACAAAACGTATACAAGAAGTTACGAAATGCACGAAGTTCGTGTTGTTTTATTGTTGTTGTGTTGCTAAACAAGTTTATATGATTTTATATTATACCATTGCCAACCTACGTGCATACGTGATCATTTTCACGAATACCTTCAAATTTTTTAAAAGTCAATTACGTCTGAGGCACCATCCACTAATGACGTCACTTAAAAATCGCTATTTTTTGGACCACTGACTGACCCCTGTCATTATGGTGTCATTTTTTCAATTTACCACTGACCCCACTTGTCGTGTCACCTGACACATAATCTGAACCTCATTTTTTAAGATTGATTATGACGACTTGCTTCAGAAGTTAAAAGTATCTCATTGCAAACTATTTTATTGGTAAATACGCTTATGTAATTAAAAGTCAGCGTTATTTTAGGAAACGTGAAGTGCATCTTAGGAAGATTGATTAGTCAGACTTATATAGTAGAATACAATAATCAGCCTGTTCTTGGACTTTAACTCCTACAGGTAGTAAAATATTGGCTAGTTCTGTCAATTTTATTTTTTATTGCTTAAATTTTAAATTCACAAGAGTGCTAGATACAGAAAGCCACACCCAACAGGTGTGGCTTTCACCGTGTAGGCCTCAGTGCTGGAAGTCTCAGTATGGAACACACAAATAACATAAAGCTACTACTAACTAAACTAACCTTGCATATAGATTGTTATTCAAGAAATAACATCTTGAGAAATAACACAATAACAAATAGGATAACTATGTTTTTATGTATAGACATTTAATTGAGAATATTCAAATTTTTGTTGGTACGGTAGTGACGTCACTTTTTCCATTAGAGACCCACCCACCCCTGTCACTAGTCGTCACTTTCCCTGACAGATCACTGACTGACCCTAAAACGTGACGTCATTAGTGGATGTCGCCTGAAATCAAGGAGAATCATATATAGTATTTTTGAATCCTTAAAGAATGCAATCACATTTCTTTGAAAACACAAAAAAAGCACATGGAATATGCAATGCAATAGAATTTAAGCAACTTGTCGAATTGACAAATATGTTGTTGTAAACAGCATTTTGTTGCTTTTGGTTGGCAATTTAAATGTTCTTAGCGACATTCTCTGCGATGTTTTGTGTAGATATTTACTCACGTTTTAGTCGTAACCACAGTTGTATAAACATTATTCAATTGCATTTCGCGTCAACGCATTTCGTTTTATGTATTTTGTGTATATTTTTGGCGTCAACAATATGCGAGCTATATGAAAGAAAGTCAACTACTAATATTAGCATAACTTCTTGCTGCATACTGGAATGACATTTAAACAAAATTTAATGTTCTAAAGAAGGCTACACTGCATGAATCACAAGTGTCAAGGTCACAAATAAGCGGTTATATTGTCAAGTCTAGGTTGATTGTCTGGAAGGTTGTTTACTCAGCATTATTGTTTGATGTCTGCAAATTGATATCAGTTGCAATATTTGTTTACAAACGTCTTTTATTGACAGCATGTACCAAATTGGACAATAGTAAAACTTGGTTTCGTTGAACTGGAATTATTAAATTTGATTTTAGGTTAGCATGTTTAATCTATTACAGTTGGAAACCAAATGAGAGAGAACAGGACTACACAAGCAGAAACTTTCTTTACCAAACCATATTGACAGTTTTATTCACACCTTGCAATTGTTGCATGATAAGAAACCTTTGAGTGTTCTTTGATCTTACATGTGTGCAAGTTTGGTTTTATGAATTGTGTTTTTGATATTACCAGACAAATCAACCCATACTGATGTCTACCGTACATAAAATAAAATATTGGAATAACGAATCGTATTTGCTTTACATTTGCTTCAAATGTAAAACAGGTTGTAAACACTGTATTGAAGTAAAGGTTATACAAAATCAAGGGGCAACTATTTGGTTAAAACTGAACTGTCATCAAATAAAGATCGAATACAACAAATTAAATACAATTCGCATTATGCGTATTAATAAACATCGTCAACAAGATATCGCATACCAAAGCTAACGAAAATAGATACAAGACAAACATCATTATGACGATCAATTCAAAACGTTGTTCTAAATTCTTTCATAATTTGTAAGGAATGTAGAACAAACGAAAATGTATGTATGTAAGCAGATAATATAAAGAATGGTTTTTGGTTTTATTTACGGAAATACTCTATACACAGAACAAACTGTTTGTTAAGGTAGTCTAGTTTTCAATGAAGGAAGTAGAAAGAACTAACTTGCATATGATAAGTAACATTAGAAGCAACAAACGTACTAGAAAATGTACTATAACAAAATATTTTGCATTACTATTTCCTTGAATTTGGAAATTCATTTGGAATCACAATACGTTATGAACAATGATCTCACTTACTAAAGGATGAAAATGCTTTTTATTACAATCATGCAAAATTATTTGTTAAACAAAACATTGTTTGAGTTTAGAATAGAATCTAAATGACTCCTTATAAGAAACGGTATGGTGCACTTGTCTCAAGATTCACATATTTAGAGAGGCACTTTATACCGTTCAAGCGCAATCACGTTATTTTTCTTTAGTATCTAAGTATAATAAATCATTATACAATATGCAACAAAGTTTTTGTTTTCTTGAATAATATTTGGCAATGCAAGCACTTATTCCAGTTGCATACTATGCTTCAAATTCCTTCTGTAAAATTTAAAGTATATGATTTTGCACATTGAAGCTTGGCATAAATTGTACACGCCTATCAAGGTGTCAATATATTTCTTTTGTAAAAATTATAATACTAAAAGCCATGCATAGTTAGTGTATGTGAGACAGCATTTTATACACCAACCATGAAAATGCACAAACATAATAATTTGTAAATTCAGTAGAACATACAGCAGGGAATTTCAGCAAAAGCTGCGGGTGTTGATTTTGCTATAGCCTGGTTTATTCTAGGTAGATAGGTAGTCGAGTTTGCGAATAATCCAATTTCTTGGAAGTACCAAATTCAAATTCAGACTTCCTGTAGACGGAGTCTGTAAGAAAGAATTATCACAAAAATGTGGGTGAGAAAAAATGTACAAGTCTAGGTGCTTGAAAAAATTCACAGAAAAAATGTTTCTGCAAAAATGAAGCACTAAATAGACACACATGTACACCGGGAAATTTCCTTCTTACAGATTTAAGCCGACTTTCTTGTTTCGCCTGCGCCTTTGTGCCACGATGAAGTTTCTTTGCAGAATTATAATATGAAACAGTAGATTTTACTTTATGTCGCTTTCACTTATGAAAACTTTGGGTATAAAAGCGTAGCTAGTATTAAAATGTACTGTTCTACATACCCAACCCCATAAAAGTGTGCTGATAATGTTAAAACATTAAATTGTCAAGCGTACGTACAGATTACATAGATTTTCCAGGTAACTTGTTAGCAGTCAAGTCGTCATCAGTACGCCCCACGACTTTCTGACATCTTTCATTCTACTGTCTATCAGTTTTGAATTTGATTTAAATGGAACAAGTAAGTGTTATGCTTGTAACCAGAAACTTGAACTAATTTAATTTTTGGATATTTTTCTTTAAAAAACTAAGCATTTTTAACTTAAAAAAGTATTAGCAATTAATGTGGTAAATATCTACTACTAAGAGAAATAATAAGGCTATTTTACCGTTGTCACTTCCAAATTCTTAATTATATAACGCACATATGTTTTAGTTTCTTAGACTTGCCTAACTACTAGATGCATAAATAATTACTTGCCTACTAAGTTTTGAACTATATTCTAAGCCGTAAAATTTACCGTTCCTATTGTTTCAACGATCACAGTAAATATCCTTCACAAATGACACAAATTTTCAAGTTAGGTTTTATGCCGTTTGCCAATTACAACGCTTTAAAAGCGCCCATGCACTATACCATATTGTATCATTGATCGGGTTGATTGATTGAAATTGATTTTTCTTGTACAGCTTTGTGTCTCACAAAGTTTTCTACACACACGATAACCTCTTCAATTGTTTTAAAAAATATCTTTACTATTACTTTTATTAAGATATCCGCACAAGCAGAAACTTGAACACTAAATTTGAATACCACGTGCTTGACTTTTAGGATACTCCCATTATGACGCAAACATATCTCTTAATAGGTTTACAAGAATAGACGTTTTCATCGAATACAAAGGCTGTGGGTGTATTTGTTCTGCCTATTTTCACGTCTCCGGCAATTTGTTGATTGTAGGTTGACGTTATCTTACGCATGACAAGACTCCATTTTTCATGCAATCTTATTTTTGTCTTTGCTGCATTACTTTGTTTGATGCTTTGATTGATTTTTTAAAACGCTTTTAAGAGAGTCTACTTTTTTTATAAAACGTAGGTAGTTTATTGAAAACAGGAACTATGTCATGACGGTGAACAAATTCTAGTTTTCTGGCGTATGATTTTATATTTACAATATTCAATGAATATACAATAACACACGTTCACATATGTTAAATAATTTGGATTGGCTTTAGGCTATACTGCGCATCCGCTTTTTGAAAATTGCTTCAAGAAGCTTTCTAGACATCTTTTCCTTTTCTACTAAGAAATACTTTCTGGAAATTAATTTATTTGTAATCTGCAAGTTGGCATCTTATGAATACATATCACATATCATATTGCTTCTGCAAACATCTAAAAATAGACAGACATTTCAAAGCTTGTTAACTGATTATTTCGGCTTTGCATATATAGAAGCTAGTATTGAGAGGGAAAAATTGGAACATGCTGCATGACACACTGAAGCCAGACCAAAGGCCAAGTTGCTGTGGTTACCCTTTGTCAGACCAGGGATGCAAAATCTTCCAGGTCCTTAAAATTTCCCGGCAACTGGAGGAAGATTTCCCCCAAATTTTCAAGGATTTTACCACTACTACTACTACTTCTAGTACCACTTTGTGAAAAGTTCCCCGATTTTGGCATATTTCCCAAATTTTCCCGGCAACCAGGATGCCTGGATGCCCAGATTTAGCATCCCTGTGTCAGACCCATGCATTTTAAAGTAGATTTTGGAGATTGGAGATAAAATATATGTAAATGTGGCTGAGAGCCTTATTCGCAATCTGTTTGCAATAAACAGTAAGTAATCTAAATTGAAATTTGTGTATGACTTGGAGTGGCCATGTACTAGATACACAGTTGGCCATACTTAGCACTGTTTAGTTAGCAGTAGTGTGCTCTTTCTTTGTATACACCAAAATGATAATATGAGCAATGTGTTATTTCCTGATTGGTTACGCACAGGTTTAATATTTTAAATTTAAACTTACATGAGATGTTTTATGTGCATCTAAAGCCTTCCTCGTAAATCTGGAGACATTTTTGTAAACAGAGATAAAATGCAAACGAAAGCTAGAGATAAAAAATTGAATGCATCATGCGATAGCTCATTCTTCGGGAATTGCATGATGCATGATGATGATTGCATTATTTGTATGTCTTTATTTGTAAGAAGACTGAAAAATTGAGTGTCTTCTACTATGACTATGACTTAAACAAAGCATAAATCACAATACCTGCAGTACCCAAGTTCATCAAATATATTTTATGTACCAGCCTTCGCAATATATTTTTATTCGTGACAACTAAGGCAGTGGCAAACAAATAGATATATTCATAATATTTATAACAACTTTGGTGTGCTTGCTCAATGTGACTCAAAATTATATTATAGGTACATATGAAAAGGTTAGCATTCTTGTTGACCTCAGAATCTAGATTCATAACCCGGGGAACAAGTGAACACTTCCACGAAACGGTTTAAAGCAATATGAAACTTTTACAATGCAGCGAAATTTCGAAGAAAAAATCTGTGCTATAAACATGCTTCTCAGATGCTTCGAAATACTCTAAACGTTTAAGGTTTAATTTTATTGTAAGAGTCTGTAAATCTTTTTTACAAATGACAGAAGATTTTCATGACATGCTTTGATCATTTAACAATTTTCCAGCAATAGTGAATTTGAGTTCACGTACACGTCCATGAACTTTTCATGAATCGATTCAGTTCATGGAACCAAGGTAACACTGTCACAGAACTACTACCATAAATGTTGAACAATGATTACAATAAACTTGTGTCTCATTTGTAGTTTTCAGAATGGTCAGAATGGAATATTCGGTATTCTGAAAATTTGGGTACTACAAGTGTTTCTTTCATGTTCACGCATGTTCTTTGAAGCTTTGATCATTGATCTAAAGGTTTACCAAGGAATCGATTCAATTTCAAGCGAAATTCTCTACGAATCATTTGAAAATGCGTAGTTATTGGTTTGGCATTAACACATTGCTTTTCAGGTGTATAAAATTTCCAATAACTTCACAACCATTCTACTATATTTATAAAAATAATTTAAATATCATCATTTAAATAACAATGTTTCTTCACTACAACTTAAAGTTTTTCATATAATTGTGTAGTTGTATATATAGTTATGCGTTGCGTTTTGTTTTATTTTTGTCGCAAGAAAATTGGATTATATAATGCATAACGAAATGCATACGTTGTTAACGGTAAGCACCAACAGCTGCAATTTTATGGCAAAAACTCAAAGTGTACGTTGCATTGAAGAATCAGAAATCCAGGTGAACATATGCGTCATATTGATCTAAATAAAGCACGACGTTTGAAAAAATTGTGTGTTGAAACGTTTCTAATGTTTGTATAATTCATCTACAGAAACCATAAAATGTAGTGTGTGCCGTTAGAATACGAGTATAAGGTTATTATTGTTTTTATGCTTTCAGTGTAATTTATGAGCTTAAGACATATGTAAATTAATTTCATCATACGGAAGTATAATATGTTGGAACGCAAACAGTTACTTGAGTTGCTGGTAAACAAATTTTTTGACGATTGAAGAATATATGACTTGTTATGCAAGTTCTACGATCATTTCCATGAAGAAAACTGGCAATTTTGCATGTACAACTACTCTTTGTATTTCCAATTCTTTGAATGTAAGTGAATGAAAAGAAACAAAAAAACTCGTGTTTAAATGGAGGTTCAGACTGAAACAGGAACGTATGTTTTGTTGCCTTTGTCGTTGGTAAAGAACAGATTGAGCAGGTGGTTTGATTACAGAATTTTGCCTTTATCAAACAAGTTGGTATTGTTCTGTAACATCAAGGACATATTCTATTACATTTGTATAATGTGTAGAAAGTAAACAAATAATATGCAGAGTGTTAAGTTACAGTGCCTGCCAGTGCCTGTAGATCTACTAGCTAGATATTCTGTCTCTTTATAATTAATGTGCATTCTTTTGTTGTTACATGAACACAGTATTACTTAACAAATAACGAGCTTCTGGTTGAAAAGAAAACAGACGCTTACATACAACGAAGTTTTCGTTATGCAATATGCGCACTCAGCAAATTTAAAACTGCTGATGACGTTTTATTACAGCATTAACCACTGACACATGTATTTTGCCTAAAGCAAAATGTTTTTCAACACGATAATAACATTTTCCTTACTATCTTGCAGGGCTATGAGCCCATAGAATCCAACGTGAAAGAATAAATATGCTAGTTGGTATTAATAGCTTTAGTGAAAAGCGCAACGTAGAATTGCTTCAGGGAAAATTCATAAAGCGCAGTTTGCTACTTTGGAAAACCGAATATGATTTCAAACAATTCTGTAACATTTGTGTGAATATTTCAATTGGTTTCCAAATAGTTAAAACACTTTCAGTCTACTGATGTTGTGAATATAAATAAAGAAGTGCAAACGACGGCAAGCGTCTAGTATCTGTCACATACACGAAACATGTCGACAGGCAAGAGTTTAACATTTTGTTCAGTTAAAGGGTTGTTCCTTGTTCTAGAGACATTTTTGAAACTGCGATATCTCGGAACATTTAGGCTTTTTTGAGCTACAGTATTATTTAACATTTAGTACAACTAATGGTTAACAATATTCACATAAACTAAGATTCATTGGTGCCTTTGTATCCAGTGCTACAAAGTTCTTGTTCGGCTTATGCTCGAACCCCATATCCCAATTTTCCCGATCATGCTGCCACTTTAGTGGTGATATTTTTCCAAATAGTACTGAAACCTAGGGGTAAACTGTATGGGATTTGTAGATTGGACTACCCTGCCTCACATGAATCCCAAAAAGTTTCGATGTATCTAGCCAGTAGAATATTTGGAGCATGTTTTGATTTTGGTCTAGATCTTAGAAAGTTATTTTTGTAAATAAATCGAGGTCTAGATTTTGCTCGCTGCTCCTGATCCTTGACTGCTGGTTGGTGCTTTCGGCTTATTGCAGGCTTTGATGCCCAATTTCTGAGCTTTAGTTTGACCTAGAGTTTGTGGACTAATGTTGAGTTTGTTGGCTGTAGCACTAATTGAGGTGGAAGGCTCCTCGTCGAACAACTTTGATGTCGTCTTCAAGCTTCCTAAGAAAGCCACCGTTACAATACGTCCTTATGAGAACCTGAACCCAGATGTTTTTGTAGTTTAATATCCCTGAATTATTTTGTATATACATGTCTGGCACTTACCTTTTTCTACAAAGTGTTTCACAGCTTTAATCTTTGACCTTTTAGCAAAATTTTTGAAGTAGGATATAACCCGTTGTACAAACGCCACTTTCTCCCGGGAAATCATGACGATGCGTTTATTTTGGAAAACCGAAAAATACATCATATAACCCCCGAAGGATGAGCTATCACATGATGCATTCAATTTTTTATCTCCTGCCTTCATTTGCATTTTATCTCTATTTGCATAAATGTCTCCAGAACAAGGAACAGTGCTTTATAATATGATTCTCGTTTAAAAAGGGCTGGTAAATAAACCTAGGGCAACAGCCGATGCTTTGGATATAGTATAAACTGCACCGTTAAGCAATTTTGCAATTCACATAAACTCATTGATGCACAAATGCAAAGAAAACAAAATTTAAAATGCATCTATTTTTAATTATAAAAAAGTTCTTGCATAAATCTTTATTAGGTACTACAAAAACATGAACATTTGATTTTGTCATTGTAGATGTCAAATCTGTATTACCGTACGCGCGCAATTAAACGCAGCTGCGTTTATTTTGCTTCAAAAAATTTTTAACCCTTAAACGCAGCTGCGTTTATTTGAGAACTGCGTCTAAATAGGAGCTCGGTTTATTACAAATTTACAATTTTGTAGCAGCAAAATTTCTCAACAAATTGAGAAAAGTTGGATAATTGGTGGTCATTTCCCAAAAACGATACGTTTTTATGATAAAATGGCCGATTTAGAGAACAAAATCTGGAATATTTGACCATTTCTAGAGTTTTAAAACTATTTCCTGACGCTTCAGCACTAGATTAACATGCAATACAAGAAAATATGTGGAAAAGACTCGCCCCGCCAAAAAAGGGCTGCGTTTAATTGAGAGCTGCGTTAATTTTGCCAGATTAGAATTTGTCCCATTGCGTTTATTTGGGAGCTGCGTCTAAATGGGAGACTGCGTTTAGTTGCGCGAGTACGATACTTAGAATTTGAATGTAGATTTACTTGTAAAACGTGTACAAAGATATTTTAACGATGTAAATCCGCATACACATCTTCCTTCTCTCTTAATATATATTTTTTCACTAATATTATGTCAACTGGGAAATATGGTATATTATGTCCCTTAGAAGGGTTAACGTGGAGGTTATACCTTCTCGGGATGACTGGGTTGTCCTCCTGTATCATCCACTCCCGGTTTGACCTCTGTTAGCAACGGTATCCGCAACGAAGGTTTTATGGGAACGTGGGTTATGATGACGGACTGTGCACAAACTTGTGATGTGGATGATAACTTTTCTCGATGCTCAATAAAAGTAACTGATCACTTGACTGCCCGCTCAAAACTCACACAGTTTTCGTATAATATTTCAACATTTATTGAGACATCAGAAAATTGACTTTTGACAACATAACAATTATTTTAATCAATGACAGTAAACTATAATGGTAAATCAATTCGCAGCTTCTTCCATTTTTCTTCCCTGCTCTTGTCTCTCTCTCACAACACACTAAAACATACTACCTTTTCCTCTACACTCAAAATCGTATCTCTACTCATGTCTTTTTGGAGAGAGATACCTATACATATTAATAACAAACAAAGCTAAAGTCAAATCTCAATTTCATAACAAACTAGAAACGGTCGAGACTCACTCAATGGCTAACCAAAACCATATGCCTTCTTCTCACAATTATCATATTACAACATTGTAGTGTCGTTCTTTAGTACTACTGCTGTTATTGGTTTCAATTCGATAACACCCTTACAATCTTCTAAAATCACCTTGCAATCTTTTGAAGTACACTCCACCACTTCATCCCTTTGATCATGTAACGACATGTCGACATGAGTAGGATTGACTTCATTATCTACCATTATAATAGGCTTTGAATTTTTAGCTAAGCTTCTGTTTGGTCTACTGGTAAAGCTATATAAACAATTGTTCAAGCTTTGGCATTCCGATCGTTTGAAGATCAAGGGTAATTTAGAAAGACTCGTTGAATTTTGTAACGGTATATTACAATGAGCACCACCACGAAAAGACCCATTTGCACGGACTGGTCTTTCCGTAAGGGAAACTGATTGTGAGTTTGGACCATTTTTCTTCCTTGCAAGTACATCAAAGCATCTTTTGAAGCATCCCAGTCTGCAGGAAAACTCTTCTGGAAATTTCTCCTGTAAAATAGTATGAAACTTATAATTTTAAATTTTCATTCAAATTCTGGGAAAATATTATCATTTCGATTTAAATTTGTAGCATCTTACGTTATAGATAGCGTATATAAATGGATTTACGCAAGAGTTGCTCATGGCCAGCCAGTCAATTACAAACCAGACAACGTTGATGTATTGATAGCTACAAGATCAAAAGAGACACAAAGCATTATAACCTGACTTCATTAAATTATGCTTAAAGTAGGCATCACAATACACACCTGTTAATAAATGGATATATCTGCTGAACAAGGTTATAAGTCTGAAGTGGAAACCAGCACACTCCAAACATGAGCACAACTAGTATCAACATTTTAATGGCCCGTTTCTTATTTCGTAACATGATCGCATCTCGTCCTTCCTCCTTATTTCCAGGCATAGTCCGTCCCCACAATCTTATAGTTATGCGAAAATACGCAATCGAGATAATAACAAAATTTTATCGGATATGCGCGGTTTACGTACAGCATAAAACAAGTTGCAAATGACCGCATAAAAGAAGCATAATCGATCATGGTTTATGCGCAAAATATACGTACGCATATATGCTTGAGAAAAATACAATATGCGCAGAATCTGCATAAAAACGTATGCGTGGAATATGAGCAAAAATTGCATGTATGTTGTCCACTTATTAAATATCTAATCAAAGCATATACTACGCATATTACAAGCTGCAAAAAACATCTGTTTTTATTAACAAACTTGCTTTGCTGCATGAATACAATTTGCTTTAGCAATTACTGGAGGCACTTGAACGATTACATGATCACTTCCTAAAGACAATCGACCCATTCCCGATGACCAAACGCCCTTCCCAGTTTCTTTAGTGCTGGTTCAATGCACATTTCCGGTTCTCGGGTGCTGACGAAAGGCAGCTGGCTAACCATTGGTTGATAAACTACTGTAGAACCTAATAAACCAACCTGACAAACACCAGATTTATTTTTTGCTAAATGTTCTAAAATTATACTAAGCACTGTGCTTGGTTGCTTATTATCACTAATGCTTACCTACGAGTCCCAACAACGGCTGATCGGATGCAATTACTAGACCTACACCATGTCACCACCAATGTCACTAGACGATCCTGATTTCCGACTGACAAGATTGAGCCTCTGGGAAGGTCTAAATAACGATGCTCCAACGACTATCACTTTTTGATCACTTTCCAAATTTGACCCCTCCTCGAACTTGTTAAGTGCATTACAGTCACCAGTTAGTTAAGCTATATTTCAATCTCAAGTGACTGTGCTTTATGGAACAAATGACTAGTCAAGTATAAATCAGCATTTAAGATGCTGTATCCGTTGTTCGTAATTGTTTAGCTAGCTCTTGGTGTATCACGCAACTTAGTTTATGCGTGGAATATGAACAAGAATCAAAATGCTGCTTAAAACTTTAAGATCTATTCTGCGCATAAAGCATGCGTGTTTGTATCAATTTTTCTTCAATGCATTTTACGCGCATATTCCACGAATTATTAATTTTATAGTTATCGATTACGCGCATATTATTTCTCAGCAAAACTGCGCAGTATTTGGCAGCGTCGCTGCAACATCATTTCGATTTTAAATTCAAGTGTTTTAAATTTAGAATGCGCATATACGATTGTTATTATCTAATATTGCAACTTGCAACGTAAATTATGCGTGGATGTAATAACACTTTGTAGATTGGTAAGCAGCAAAATAAAATACTGAGTTCCTACCAAGCCCATATGATAGTACAAACGGAAACTCGGAGAAAGTCCAACGTTGCGACAATACAGATGTTCCGGATTGAAAAGTTTCTTTGATGTAACTACCCTATAAATAGTAAAATTTCGTATTAGAAATCGGTCGAATTAGCCTCCAAAAAGAGATATTTGCTTTTGTTATCTAACTCGTAATCCAAACATGTGGGAACCGCAAGCAATAGTGCAAACATCCAGATCAAAGCAATACAGCAAACAGCAAGCTTCCTTGATGGACGAGTACTCAGCGGGTGCAAAACAGCACGATGGCGATCCATGGCAATAGCGGATAGCGTAAACACACTCAGATTTACGCTAAGTACCTATATAATCAAGTAATGCAACATATATTACAAAATTCTGAACATGTCACTTGCAAGCACTAATTTTAAACGTTACCTGAAAGAATGGACAAAAGGCACACATGAAATTTGGCAAATGCCAACGTTGAAGCAGGGCTGCTTGAAATTGGAATGGTATTGAAAACAGTCCTATATTAATGTCTGCCAAGACCAAGTTCCCAATGTAGAGGTTAGTCACTGTCCGCATTTTGCGAGATACCTAGTTACAAAAGAACTTGTTAACAACCTTACTCAAGAAAATTTATTTGATGTTGAAGTTATTTCAGTTTTATCAAAGGAAAAGAGGTTTACCATCACTACCCAAAAAACCAGTCCATTTCCCAGCAAGGACGTCATAGATACGCTCCCGTAGAGAAGTGAAAGTATAATAACCAAAGTCCAGGGGACTTCATACAACTGCTCATTTTGCCGTTTTTTGTAAAGCTCGTAAAGATACTGTCTCAACATTAATTAAAACTCCATTTTGATGTCATCCTCCGCAAAGGAGTAGTTATGGGGTGGATCGTTATTGCTGGCATTAATCATGTAATTTCTATATTCAGTTGTTGCAGAAATATTTGCTGGTTGAAATAAAGTTTCAGAAATAGAAGCATTATCAGAACAAAGGCTTTCCATGACGTTTTAGTTTTTTATAAACGTGACCCACAACTGTGATTACGAACAAACCTAACCACAAATATTAGCAAACGTTTGTGGTTATTTAGCAATACACTGATTACACACTTACTGGAATAAACTGAAGAATGAAAGTGTATTTTTTACTTAAGCCCTTTGCACTTTTTTGCACTAAAATCTTTGTCGCGCAATGCCCCTTGAGATGCCTAAATTCACAACAGATAATCTTTTTCGCCCTGGGAAAATCTGCAATCGTCTATGGGATTAACGTTTTTAATTATGGCGTGTCTCAAAATTCAATACTCCCTTATCCGGGAGTATTTTTCCAAGGATAAGTGAGTATTTTGTATATTAGCTTTATTTTGCATGTGCATACCCATACATATACCCACACATTTGGTTAAGATAAGTTGATCAGTACCAAGCTTGCAAACAACCAGACAGCATCACAATGTCTAGTAGCAGTGATCCTTATGCTGATGACAAAGAGAAAAGCAGTGGCCTGGAAAGAAATTTCAGTTTCTGTAGAAGTTTTAGCGGTCAAATAGCACTTGATTGGATAGTAAAAGTCACTGGTACTAGACCCGCATCAAGCTACAGTATCGGATGATTCCAGAGTTAGCCACAATGAAACAAGTCAACGTTGGCTTATGACAAAACCAAACATTGCATATTATTATGTTCAGTACGGGACAGACACAATTGCCATTGTACCAGGAAATGGATGAGCTATATCTTCAAGTCAAGCTAAGAAGTCAGCAACCAACAACAGATTTAAACCGTGGAAAACATTCGACATCTACGTGGATGAACAACTGTCCATACATCGTATTAGTATTTTTAAAAATTCTTACTTATTAGATTACAAGTGTACGTTTTAAAACATGCGCGTAACATATGTAAGCACGTTATGCTTTAGCGGTTTTAGAAGATAAAATAGACCTAAATCCTGAAGCAGCCATACGAGGTACTGGCATTAAGAGGAGACCTGGCCGCCCTAAAAACTTAATAGAAAGCACTCGATAAAGAATAAGAATGTAAAATTTGATGAAATTATACTAGTAAAATGACAAATACTTTTTTATCCCAGGAAAAATACTCCCGGATAAGGGAGTACTGAATATTTTTCCTTCCAAGATAAAAAACGTTAATCCCATCGATAAAAGAGTATTTTCCCATAGACGAGAAATTACATGCCAATTCACAATTAAACTTAATGTATGAAATTAATGAATCTTTAGTTCAGGTTGGCTGTTCTGGGTAGTTAATTATTCCTTTTGCTTTATTAAATACCATAGGTAACCTTTATGTAAAACGGTTTATCCCTCTATCTTTATATCTAACAAAGTATTAATATTTGCACAATCGGAAAAATTATATGTCCAAATCACTGTTTTACAAGCGTGGAGTGTTTTGCGAACAACACGACGCAGTTTACACAGTAAAGGAGCAGTTCTGACTTACATTCTCTATCTAGGCTAGAGAAAGACGGATCCAAAAGCTGTCGTACTCTCTGGCTTCAATTGCTTTCGCCGTTCCTTTCCATTCCTATACTGACAACTTCTTTTATGCAATGTTTTTGGAGATACTAGATTGCATGACACACAAAAACCCAAGCTTCAGGGAAACTTTGGGTAAATCAATACAGGCTTTTCTCGGGATAAATTCTCAGCTTAAAATTTTAGTTCAAGTGCACTTTTCCCCAAACAGACAATTTTTCATAAACTTTGCCAACATCGAACACAGCGTTTTAAGCGTTGCGTAATCAGTTAAATGTGCAAGTTTCTGTAGTTGCTAAACAAATTTTATAAATAGATAATTATGTAAGATCTGTAAGTCAATTTATTAAAGGAGCAGTAGTGCATGCAAAGTTGCAATATACCAAGCCGCAAATAATTATTAGACAACTGTTCATTTACAATATAGTTAAAGGATATTTTTCTACTTTTCAACTACCTACTGCCCTTATAATATGTTTCTCTGAAAGAACAAAACCAGAGTGTTTGTCGGGAATACATATTAATATTAAATATAAAAATAATTACGTAAAGTTTTAAGCTTCAAAAAGTGTTTAACTTGTAAAACTCAAATATATAACAACCGAATTATGCAAATACATGTTTACGTACTATATTTTTATTGAAAACTGCAAACGTACTTTGTTTACTAAAACAATCAGTTAAGTAGGGAATTCTATAATTCCAAAAACCATGTGTTATGTTATTGGTTTTAAAACCGCGTTTAAAACAGATTCGAAATATTTGCAAAATTAGAATCGAAAATATAGAAACCGCATCAACATTTGCATGAGTTGTCAAGTAATTGCAAAAAACATCTGCTCTGTAAAAAATGTACTCCCACCAGTTCCATATTACTGTCAGCTCAAATTACTCAAAGCACATGACAGATAATAATTTGGGCATGAGTAGAGTAAGAGCTTCAAACGCAGACAACTCGGTTTTACCAGGGCTTGGTTTCCTAAAAATCGTTTTTCCCACAACTGTCAGATTCCGTGTGGTTGTCTAACATCAGTTAAATCCGACATTCATCTTGATAAAACCGAGTCACCAACCGCACTATATGAATGACAATATTTCTCGTGTTACGTCTCATGCATCATACATGCAGTTATTTTGCATTACTTCCATAAAACCTTATAGTTTTTCTGATACCCCAATATTTCATTCCACGTGCAGTCAATTTCGACACTTCCGCGACATCCAAGTGTGTTGCTTAATGCTTATATAGATTGATATGATAAATTTCTAATAGTCTACTACATGGCAGAAAGCAGAAGGAACTAGTACAAACACACGTGGAGATAATCCTGCCCTGTCGTTTGTTCCAGACAACCATTAACCATGGTTGGGATATTCAATGTGACAGCTTTCATTCATATGCTGTCTTCGTAGAACATCTTCCAGGGAAAGTGTTTATATGTCGGCTCAGTACCAAGCTGCCTGAATTGATTCCCTTATCAGTTGTTTAAGACCCTTATACCCTTATCAGTTTTTAACTATAATTTCACTCAGTGATAGTAAACCTTCTTATGCTTGTAGGTTTCTGACCTAAAGTAGCTCTTATCATACAGTTTGTCTGAAAAATATCGATCTACTATATATTTTTGTTTTCAAAACAGATAAGTATATTTAGTTTTTATTATACATATTAAATGTTATTGCAGATATTTCTATATCTGCAATAATGTAGTAGCTTACATATTTGTTTTTATAATTTTATTCAGGCAACAGGGCAGAGTCCGTTTGGGTTGAATTTAATATCAAATTACTTTTTCATTTTGTAAACAACCTTGCGAGGAATACTTATTGTTGTTTTATGAAGGCCAGATCTTATGTCAACCAAAAACTGTATCACAGTTTTAATTATGCGGTTGTCATGTTCTAGAGTTATAAGGCTTCTTTTTTGTTTTGAATAGAATCCTGTAGAAAATATCGAAGCAGATTGGTTTGTTTATCACACATAGACATAAATATCGATTACTTTCCCCAGTTGGAACAACGATAAAAACGTGACTGATGCACTTACGGTTTGTTTTGATGATGAAAGCTCTTGAGAGAATGATTGAGAGAAGAAAAGTATCAAACATTTCAGAACGAATTTGCAAATGTCTTAGAATGCCTCAGAGACCAATCCATTATGTAGAATAATCCGTTTGCTGACAAGCCTATGCAGTTTGGAAAGAAGATTTCTTAAATATATTGCCGCATCATCACCGCATCATAATATATGACAATGCAACATTTGAGCATGCCTTCATAGGCAAAACAATACTACTCTACCCGTCTGTGTTAGTCCCTTGGACTCCTAGATAATACTACAAGCCCAAGAAATAAAATTGTAATTTTGTTTGACACCAAAAACACGTAGACTAACCAATCATGAAAACTGAGTACTAGTACAAAGTTGTACTCTACTGAAGAGCACTATCTAATATCGTCGTTCATAGAATTGATGTGGGCGTGCTGAAAATACAGTTTCCTATAATGAAAGATAGTGATGTAGGACGAGGTATAAACGACAGAAAAACGTCAGTTTTAGGTATCTATTTTAACCTTTTGGCCGAGTTATAGGTTCGATATCATGCAGCATTTGCTTTCTAAAAACCAAGTGGGTGCGTTGTTGTTGTAGCAACTTGTTACCATAACGTACGATGTTATGGTTAGTTGTTGATGAACTACCTCGCACCGAAAATAAATCGAAATGTGTACATGAATTTTATCTCACCTTAGTTTGATTGGCTCTCCTTTAATTAAATGAAGCATTATTTGTTGTTGCAAATTGCTAATAAGTAAACTATAGTTAACCGTTTCTACTACAAAGTTCAGGATTACATAACGCGTTTATATGCGATATAAACCTGCACATAGAACTCATTCTTGATATTTTTATCAATGATGAGTTTTTGGATGTGGCTTATCGAAAATTTATTCTCAATATATAAAAAATGCACATATATAAAGCGTATGTATAAGATAAAATACTATATACTAATTAGTATATATGTTTGAAAGTCTTGAAAGTTATCTGTTCAAGCTAGAATGTACCAGACATGGACTTACCTATTAGGTGTCATCGTAATATCAAATTACTTTTACTCATTGCGTCATTTCTATTGTGTGGGCAAACCATTACACCATGCTTGCGTTTGAACGTGTAGGTTGAGATGCTCGTGTTTCAAAGCGACATCATAGCATTTCACTGGTAAGATGCTACAGAACAGTTCGAATTTTGGGAAGGAATATTTTCTAGAATATGTTGTATTGTAACCATGTGTTCTTTTGAATGTAATATAATAACTTCTATCACAGGAAATTGCTTGCCGGGCAACGAAAAAAGGTCTGCAGCATTCATTCATACCGGGTGTATTAGCATTTCTTTTATGATGTGGCAAGCAGGTTTTTAAAAATAGTTTTGTACTTGATATAAATATTTCCAAACATTAAGATCCTTTCATTATGTGTGAGCATCTACTTAATAAAGCCTATTCAATATTTTGCTTGCGGGATGGCTTGTTGTCAACAAAAGAAAATAGCTGTGTCATAGCAATAACATCTCATTGTATCATTCTGTCCTAATTTTGTCCAGAGTGCTATAATGGAACAGCAAAAATATAATGTTGCAGCTCTTCTCTTGAAGTCTCTTAAGAAGATCCCAAAACCAAAACTTAGAAAAAGGAAAATGGAATTAGTTCGTTTGATGCTGGAGTAAACCTACGCAGTTGAATCAATTATACAAAGATACAGTAGAAGCAAAACAGTACCACTATAAGGCAAAAACATGCTAAATGGTACATACTTTGCATTATAATTGCAACACAGCAGAAAGTACGCTACAAAATTTTGAAGTCGTAAATGGTATCACAACAAGGGTTCGCTAGTACCCTTTCACTACGCCTATACTAGGGCGAATAGTAGTGGAGAGGTAAAAACTGCGATGTATAGCTGGTACATATACCGCATTACTTGGATCCGATTTCCGGAAGATGGTTTCCAAGAATCTTGGCTTTTTTATTAAAAACTTTTGTTTAAATTTTAAAAAAAACTAGAACTATCAGGAACATAATGTAACGTGATGTATAGAAGCAGGCGTTGAACCAACCTTCAGTGGTTGTTTTTACTTTAATGAGCACTTAATTTGTGGTGGTTGGGAAAAGCCGTTCTCATTTCCACTTCCAAACAGGTTCAATCACCATGTTTTAAGTGGTACAGCAAAAGCACATGTTCCAAAGCATTCAACGTTCTCAGTGAGAATATGAAGTGGGAAAATGAAGTGTGTATTGTTTCCTGGTGGTGATATACGCGTGTACTAATTTTGAGTATACGAGAATGAAACTTTGTAGTTTCCAAAAAATAGTTTGTGGGTTAAAGCTGAAGTATGTATTTTAATTAGAACAAAGGACAAAATGTACACGCATATTATGGCAACAACGGTCTATTTACATACTTGATAAACGGCCTGCTACTATTCTCAAATTCTCAAAATCCCTGAAATCTATTTACTTTTTTAAAAAATCGTATTTGTACGTGCATGCATTGTACAGTTTTAATCCATCAACATTTTGGATGGTTTGGTATAACTTTATTTTGTATGTTATCACAAGTTGAATACGCTTATAACATGCAAAATTAGTAGTAACTATATTTTACATATAAGTTGTAGCAGTTTTGGATATATTACAAATTGTGCTGGCTTATTTTTAACAATCTTGTTGTGCAAATTGCTGTCATTTTTAATACAATGCATGTTTTTTTCACTGCGATGTTTCTCCACAAAAATATGGGCGCTCAATATTGCTACGATTCCAGTATTCAAACTGTTGGTATGCATAATTTTATTCATGATATAGTAAATATGTTCACATAAGCTAGACATTATGTTGTTTTAAATGACAGAAAAAAACAAGCTCAAATACATTAAGGGAACAATTGTAATAAGATGTATACTAGCATCGTTGTAACTTTTTGTTATTGCTCATCAATATTTATCTACTTTTAATTTGCAGCTGTCAATGTGGCTTCAAATAACTAATGCGATGACCGAAATGCATAACGCGATAGCACACAAGCCTAATAAATTTGCAAACTTTCAAGGCAGAGTGGTGTATAGAGAACCAACTAATTTATCAACATTATTCCTTCTATTTACAAAATTCGGACCAACACCAGCATTACTGAATAACCAAAAAACAGAGTACCGTTGGAATAAGTTGCAACTACCGGTTTCTAAAGTAAAGTGGTGTGTAATCTTCTCTGTAGAGGAGATGTTTTTAATACTTTTGCATCGCTAGTATATAAATAAAAAACTTTTGTACCTAAGCAGTGACCTTAGGTTGACAGTTTTTCACCTTGTAAAAGTCAGCTTCAAAAATAACCAGTGGGGAACAATAAACGATAAACAAACAACACAAATTGAAAATTTGGAGTACCTTTAACAGGAACATTGACTGAAGAAAAACCCTATCAAACAAATCAAAAGATTTTGTTTTAGCACGACATTATTTTTAATGGAAAATGCGTCACATAGAGATTTTGTATTTGACAGTTTCGATACAAACGTATGCCGTGAAATGTTAAACAAAACTCACAAAATATGAAAGTACTAGCTATACTGCAGGCATACGCTCTGCCACATCAAAAACAATCAGAATATAATGTTATTTTTTTATCCACAAAACGTAAATTAAGTGGTTTGAAATAGTAAGTGAATTATTATATTTATCTCTAAAAACACAATCCTTTTATTTCTCGAATGTACAATACAAACGTCCCAAGCATAAAAGTTTAAAAGCAATTAGAATGTTGCTTCTTACGAACTTATATAGCAGTGTGCAAAAACATGGGGTTTTTCAACTTCTCGCATGCACTTTTCGTCCATTGAAAGCATAAAAATTTCTGAAAACGTACTATGTTCTTATTTACGCATACCTGTAACAGTCTGCAAAAACTAATGGGGATTCAACTTCTAACATGCACTTTTCAAACGTTGAAAGCATAAAATTTCTGTAAAGACAGCATGTTATCGTTTATGCATATCAATAACACTATGCAAAAAATAGGGCTTTTCAACATCTCCCATGGACTTTTGGAACGTCCAAAGCACAGAAGTTTATGAAACGTTAGTATGTTGTTTCTTTGGTAGTGTGCAAAAATTATGGGGTTTCAACTTCTCGCATGCACTTTTCTTACTATGAAAGCATAAAAGTTCTTGAAAAGTTAGTATGCTGGTTCTTATGTACATCAATCGTAAGGTGCAAAAAATTATGGGGTTTCAACTTCTCGCATGCAGTTTTCGAACGTAGAAAGCATAAAGGTTTCTGAAAAGTTAATATGCTGTTTCTTGTGTAAATCAGTGGTATGCGCAGTCAGCGATTGATTAATAAATAACTTTAGTTGACAAATAACTAAATTCAACTTAAAATTCAAAAATCTCAAGAACTACATTTTGAAACAAAGCACTTAATAAACCATTAAAAGCAGCGTAAGAAACTGAGTTATGTGATATGCTACCCAATTATGCCAATACCTGTGTTCGAATATGAATAAACCTTAATTGACTTTTAACTAATTATGTAACAATACTTTGGTTGCCATGGTAACAACGCTTTGGTTTCCATGGTAACAATACTTTGGTTGCCATGGTTACATTACTGTGGTTTGCATGGTAACAACGCAACGCTTTGGTTGCCATGGTAAGAACAACTTGGTTTCTATGGTAACAACAGTTTGGTTGCCATGGTAAGAACACCTTGGTTTCCATGGTAGGAACACTTTGGTTTCTATGGTAACAACACTTTGGTTTCCATGGTAAGAACACTTTGGTTTCTATGGTAACAACACTTTGGTTGCCATGGTAAGAACACCTTGGTTTCTATGGTAACAACAGTTTGGTTGCCATGGTAACATTACTTTGGTTTGCATGGTAGCAACGCTTTGGTTGCCATGGTTACATCACTTTGGTTGCCATGGTAACAACACTTTGGTTGCCATGGTAACAACACTTTGGTTGCCATGGTGCCAACACTTTCGTTGCCATCGTAACATTGTATGCATTCTTTACATTGTATGCATTGCTTACATTGTATGCATTGTTTACATTGTTTATATTTATAAGAATTGTAACAGACGTCGGAATCACTCTATATATATATATATAGATTTACTACCAAACCAACTACATTCTTTGTAATAAATGTACGACGTCAAATGACACTTTACCAAGTGGAACTTCAGAGAAGTTGGCAACGTAACAAAAGCCTTCAAATAATTCAAGCACATTAGGGTTTTACGAACAAATTGCCAATGACATCATAAAGGATGTACGATAAGTAAAGTCACAAAATTGATGTATTCACAAAACATAACTGTTGTCATTTAATAAAACTGGATTATGAAAAAACAGCTATGCATTTATCTCAATGCCCGATGAAAAGTAAAAAATAAATGAGTCAGTCCAGATAAAAGCACGGTCATTCTCAAAAAGGAATTCTCGTTCGCACCTTTTTTTATACATAAAATATTTAAGAAACCACTGTAAATATTAAAAAATTGTTCTATTTATTTCTATTCTGCAATTTTATTATTTCAGTTCTTCATACAAAAATTGCTGCTATTGCTGCTGCGTTTAATTTATACTTAACTAACTCACGAATTCAGAATTTATCTTCAAGTTTAAATCGTAACGCTTATATTCGAAGGCATTACCTTTTTGAGAATGACCGTGCTTTTATCTGGACTGACTCATTTATTTTTTACTTTTCATCGGGCATTGAGATAAATGCATAGCTGTTTTTTCATAATCCAGTTTTATTTTTAAGTTTTTATTGGTGTATCCGAGAGTCGGTGAGTTTTGTCGGTGATGGCTGAACCATTCCAGAATTCCAATGAATCTGGCCGGTATTGGTTAACTCCAAGTCAGAAATTTTGTTATAAGATATCAATGTTGATGAGAAATGGTTTTAAATCTATTCTTCATCAAACATCAAATCAAAATTAGAAGAGACTTAAATTACACTAGACACAGCGACACAATATCCCTAACCGGGATTGATGCTGCACATGCATCCCGACCCAATCCTTAAACTTTTAAGTTTTTTGAACGGTACTAGTTTATTTCTTTAATCAATTACAGCATGTTTTCAAGATTTTGCATGCAAAATGTTCCAATTCGTATTTATTACCAAAAAATTATTAAGAGGGTTTCCTACGGTGATGGCTCAGACCATTTGGTTACCGATCAAAATACATTGCAAATTCAAAATTCCAACTTGCTTCAATTAACTCCTTTAAAAATCATTTCACAGTTGGAATTTTTGTCTCCCCATGCATAGCGTAGGTACAAACAATAATACAATGTATTCATGACAATGGTTATCCATGCAGTTGTAAGTTGTAAGGGAGGGGAAAGAACAGTGCATGCGTTCCATACACCATGGTATGATCCTGCACACCTTATATTTTTCACCTTTTACGATTTCAGATCAATATTTCTGGAAGCTCAGGTATAACAGATTTTTTGCATCACATAATAAAATATGTCAAGTTATCCCTGAGAAAACTCAACATCCATGAAAACTTTGCAAGCAGTATAACGTTACAGCTAGTTGAAATATTTGAGTTTTTCCAAATATCAGTTATGAATGATACTTCTGGCAGATCGGGGGTATTATTATTTTTGTTTCATGAAAATTGGTCTAGTCTGTCTCGAGAAATGTTGAAATATACGAAAATTTGCAAAGAGCAACATTACAGCTATTTGAAATATGCAACTTTTTCCAAAAGTCCGATCTCAGCGACACTCCTGACAGGTAAGGGGACTCATAATTTTTTGTTTCATGAAAATCGGTCATGCCATTCCCGAGAAAACTCGGCATCCATGAAAATTCTACAAACAGTAACGTTGCAACTACTTTAAATATTTGACTTTTCCCAAAAGTTTGATCTCAGCGGCACTCCTGGCAGGTCAAGAATGTCAGAATTTTTTGTTTCGTGAAAATTGGTCCAGCAATTCCCGAGAAAACTCGGCATCCATGAAAAATAGGGGTAACTGAATGCACTATGCATTCTTGATAAGCCTATTTAGCTTATCAAGGTACGAGGGAAAATCACTAGCGCTACGCGCTAGTGATCAGAATCCCAGATAAATGCATAAAAACGAGATAATACATGTTGCTGATAGACTGAACCTTGAAGATGTACAAGAAATATTATCTCGGTCTAACATCCTCAGAATAGCTCAAAACGGCAGTTTACATTATGTGGCGCCACCTGTGAGTTTTGCAGGTACCAGATTTTCCATAATCTTTTATTAGTTAGAGGAATTAGAGACGGAGATCATGGATGCCATAATGAAACGATCTACAATGTTTATTCAAGCTTTCGGTTGTATACCACAACAATCATCAGGAATATTGAGACGCGATGAAGTTCCGCTTGTGCGATTCCTTTTGGGTCACAGTCTGCTTTCCTTGTGAGATTAGGTTTTCCTTATATATTTAGTTTTGAGTAAAATCGGTCAGCTAAGTTAAAAGTTTTAACTTAAAACATAAAATAAATTTACACAACCAGTTCAGAATTTGTTTTTCTACAAAATGTATGTAAAATTTCTAGAATGCCGCTCGCCTTTTATGCTCACGGAAATTTCCGAATACTATTATGCCAATAAATTAACCCGAAAAATGACTTGCAACTGTAAAATCTTTATTTACCCCACGACCCCAATGTCAAGAGATATCTATAATGATAACTGACCCCCAGTTATTGACTCATTCAACTGCCCATCAGTTGAAGACTAATACAACTGACATGCAGTTGTCGACTAATGATCTTACCAAAATTCACAGTTGCTTTTATACTAGTTTTACAAAAAAGTTCCAATGCTCACAACTCGAGCATTCGATCTAAAGTCCGAAATCATAACAAAGAAACGTTTTTGAAGAACAAAGAAAATATGACCGGAAACAATACTCACTTCCGGTCACGTACAACAAAACTCAAAGTTCATGAAACGGAGACAAAGAAAGCACTCAAAATTGAACCCATTTCCGGTAACAATCCTTAATCCTCATTGGCATATTTCATGAAGCGTTTCTTAACAAAGCAAAATTGACAATATTATTTACATAATACAAAAAAATGCTACGAACTAATCCTGGAAATTTCCAGTTTCCATCTTCATGGAAAATTCCTTCCTTTCTTCAATCAGCGTGAACAGATAAATGTTGTTGAAAACGTGACAAAACATAAACATGCTACCCGAGTCGCGGAAATGGTTATCGATTGACAAAGGAAACAGATAACAAGAGTGGATTGAACGGACATGTATTTCCGTTAAAAGCTTTGCGCAGAAAAGCAAAGCCAGGGATAATGAGGTAAGGCATGAATTGAAATAGAGCCCCTAGCCTATGCCCTTCTATAATTACAAAAGAACAAACAAATGTTTTTCTCTAGGATCAATTTTGTCTGTCGTGAAAGTATACAAAACCGTCTTGTATGAAGGAAAGTGATGCTGTGCCCTGACCCCAAAGCCCCGGTACCAGCAGTCCCCCTCAGACCAGTGCCCAACGGATAAGCCATCCGTAATACTTATGCCTATGGATGCGGAATGAGTAGAAAGAACCGTCCGTAGTTCATGGTGGTTGCAGCCAGGCTGAAGTGTTCTGGCTTGGTCTTTATTGTACTGTACACTAGTCAATATATATTCTGTGTTAAAGCTTACAGCAGAAGAGTGTACATGGACAATCCCATGCATAACATGTACTTAACCCTATAATATATTACCAAAATGTGTTGTATTTCCCTATATACCACAATATAACCATAGTATAGTGACGTATCCGTCACACTTGTAGGACAATTCCATTTGTTTATTATCGCCGGAAGGAGAGTTCTCGTTGAAAGATATATGCCATTGATGTGTTCATCAATAAAACAAAAGATTTCCATTATGGCAAACAAGTTTCCCTATTCCAAGTTTCTATTTTAAGATGCTTTTATTCAGGATTGTGAAGCTTTTACCGTTCAGCTTTGTCCCATCTAAGATTTTTCCCTGCATTAATTTTTGACTAAGCTTGTCAGCACTGACCTTAGTTACCAGTTGCATTTGTGATAAAATGCTGTAAGAACATACAAATGAGCTAGTATTAAAGTAAATATCAGCAAAGTATATCTAAAGCCTACATAGTGTTATTAGTTTGCTACAAAAATAGGTACTGATATTTTAGTAGTAATGTATATTTAGGCACTTTGTCCATGCGTCAAAAGCGGTAGACCCATCACCATAACCATCATACCCTTGAGCTCAAAAGTCGTCTGCTAAAAATAAAGTACTTGGTATAGTATAAATCTTAAGAAATGTTTTGGACAAGTCGACTCTATGTATCAAGTAGACTCATTTATGCTGACGCAAGAATTTGGGTTTTCCTACAACAGCTTCCATTTTACAGAAAAATCCTCAAAACTAGTGTTTTAAACCACAAGTATGCATAGTCAGGACTGAGGAGCAATTAAAAGCAGTAGAATAAACTAATGATATCCATGTTTGTTTCCAAACATTTTGCGCTATGACGGAATTTATTTTGGAACGTGTCCTTAGCATCGCTGAAGTGGCTAAACACTAGATTTAGAGAAAGTTCTGAAAACAAAAACACCACCACCATTCACAATATTCAATTAGTGACGTAGGACTGGTGACAATCAGCGTCACAAAAACCTTACAATTCAATAAGCTTTTTGCACTGAGTAGAATTCCTTGGAAAAAAACATATTGTTTGCTTCTATAATGTAGTTATGCGCAGGATTGATTCAATTGTCAACGATAGTTTCTTGGGTAGTAGAAGTATTGCGTGAAAGCATTGTTTAAGTAGGTCGCAATTACCAGTATTGGCATTAGACTCCCATGAGAACAGCTCAAAGAATGGTAAGAAATTTGATTATAGATGGGATAAAAGCACTCTCTCATTGCCAGTGGAGCCCTGCGTCACTAGCGGAATCAGATTTGCAAATTCTATACGGTACATCTGAAAGCATTTTCTTGCAATGAATATAATACGTCAACAATTATTTACGCATCTTCAAAAATACTTAAGTCAACTATATTTTTAATATTTTTCATTATTCAAATATATGCATACAATACCAATTACATATATTATTTTGGTGCAAACGTTTCTAAAACATTTATAACTTACAACATCGAGCTTTCACTTCTCACCAGCAAACTTGTTGTTGCTCTCAGGCGGCCGTTGGCCTTGTTCTTTTCCGCAATTAATTTACAACTTCTTTTAGAACAATCTTTGAATTTATTTTTATGTTCACCCATAAACATCTCTGTACCAATATTGGTGAACGGGTAGGTAGGCAAAAAATTTATTTCAAACGACTTGGTAGGCAAAAGAGATGTAGGCAAAAACTTAAATGGCAAAATAAAATGTACATGGTAGGCAAATGCTTTATCTTCATTTTTAATCGTTTCAAATACGTATAATAAAGTAAATTTTGTCACATAATAGTCAATTTCGTCACCGCACTGGTTGTTCTTCTAGCAAAATACTCTAGCAGTAGGATTTACCTCATGTCTCAAAAAATTTCTGGGTTTGGTTTGGATAAGCCTTGCCGGTAAGGGTTATTATTTATGTGCCTTGCCTGTCTGTTTAAAATTTTTGAATGAGTAATTGATTGCGTTGAATTTGTAAGTTATAGGCTTTTGTGAACACAATAAAATTATTATTTTTTAAATATGTACCCTTCTAAATCTGGAAGTTTATTTATTTTAATTATTTTTGCCTTTGTCTATAAAGCGAATTTTTGCTGCTGTTGACGGAGACGCTATTGTGACCCTGGCTAATTACCAGCTTCCAAGCTGAAAAAGAAACATTTTAATATGCGATGGTTGGTAAACTAAATGGCTTAGAGTCTAATCGTTAGGCTAGAGAAGCAAGAATAGGAAGCATTACACTTGGAAATGGTCATTTGCACGTTTAAAAACTCCAAGCTAAGATGAGAGAGCTGTAAATGTCTGTGGAAGATCGATATCATTAAAACCTATACTTAAAATATCATCGAAACTGCAACAATTCAATTTTTGCCTACCAAGTACATTTGGCTGAAAACGATGTTGTCATTTGCACCGTTTGCCATAAATTACGTTGCCTACCTTGTATGTTGTATACCTCCGTTTTGCCTACCTACCCCAAGACCCCAATATTACAGTCACTTGGATTTGAATCTTGTTTGTTTACTAATTTCAAAGCAGATTCAATATTACCATTACTTTTTTGCAAACTGTTATGTTTTAGTAAATCCACGTTTCTTATTGAGCTTCTGTTTGATCTACTTATGTAACTGTAAGTAGATAAATTGCTCGAGCTTTTGTTTTCTTTTTGTTTGGAATCACTTGGTGACCTCGAGCGTTCTTTGTCAGTGTGATCTAATAAGCTGCTATGTCCTCGTTCAGGTGAAGGCAAGACTTGATTTTCGCAGGGAAGCCGTTCGGTAAACACCAGCAGAACTGAATTGGAAGCCCTATTTTGCTTCTTCGTACACACATTGGAACAGATTTTCAGACAGCTAAGCCTGCAGGTAAACTCTTCCTGAAACTTTTCCTAAGAGATGAAATGTCAGAAGAAAAAACTTTAAATCTCCACGTCATAGAAGCCAATTTTCTACATAGTAAATTGAGACGTCTTACATTGTAAATAGCGTAAATAAATGGATTTACGCACGAGTTGCTCATGGCCAGCCAATGAATACAAAACCAAATAATGTTGATATATTGATAGCTTAAAATGAAAAGAAAAAGTTTAGTACTGAGAATAAACTAACTATGTCAATTGGAATTATATATAAATATTATTGTATAAGCTCTACACAAACATACTTATTGATTTTGGGGTACACATACTGAACAAAGTTATACGTTTGCAGTGGCAACCAACACACTCCAAACATGAGTACAACTAATATCAGCATCTTGACAGCACGTTTCTTGTTTTGGAGCATAATCGCATCCCGTCCTTCCTCCTTGTTGCCAGGCATAGTTCTCCCCCATAATCGTACGGCCATACGGATGTATGCGACAGAGATAATTAGCAAAGGTATAAAATACTGAGTTCCAACTAGACTCAAATTATAGTAGAAACGAACGTTGGGAGAAAGTCCGACGTTTCGATAATATAGATGGGGTGGGTTGAAAAGTTTACGCGACGTGACACCCTGAAAACATCAGAATGATGAGTAACGTGTCTGTTGCAATTACAAAATTACAAATTTATTAGTTACTTGTAATCCAAAAATGTGGGAACTGCAAAAAGAAGATAGACCGCCCACACAAGTACAATAACTACCACAGCAACTTTTCTGGACGGACGTGAAACAAGCGGATGTAAAACAGCCCGATGGCGATCCATGGCAATTGCGGAGAGTGTAAAAACGCTTAGATTTACACTGAGTACCTATTGGTCGGAAGGATAATCAAGTAAAATAAGATTTTTTTGTATGTGCTATCCAAATTTTAATTTAAAAAATTACCTGAAAAAACAGACAAAATGCACACATAAAGTCCGGCAAATGCCAGCGTTGCAACAAAGTTGCTTGAAGTTGAAATGGAATGGAGAAAAGTCCTATGATTATGTCTGCCAAGGCCAGGTTGCCAATGTAGAGGTTAGTTACGGTTCGCATCTTTCGAGAAACCTGAACACAATATATATTGTTACTCCCAGCCACACAAATGGGTTTTGTTTGATCTCAAAAGTAATTTAGGTTTTGCTAAAAGTATACAGTATAGCTTTTTACCATTACAACCCAGATAACTAGCCCATTGCCAAAGAAGGATGTAACAGATACGCTTCCGTAGATAAATGAGAGTAAAATGATTAAGGTCCAAGGTACCTCATACAACTTCTCACGTTTTCTCTTCTTATAAAGCTCGTACAGGTACTGACGCAACATGAATTGAAATTCCTGTTATATATCTTCTTCAGTAAAGGTGTGGTTTGAAAATTGGTACTCGTAACTGGTATTAGCCATTTCACCAATGTCATCGGTTTGTAACCAAGAGGGGGATAAATGATATGTTTCTGGAGCAGTTGTTGGAGTAGCGTGATTAAAAGTGTTGATATACTCCATCTTGAATTACGTATTACTTAAGATAACTGTGGAACGCAGGTACGTATCAAGCGTGCAGGTCCTGTACTGCGGGAAAGTTACAAATAAAGGAAACTTAGCAAATTACAGCTTTCACTTGATCATACTTTCACCAGCCCAAAAAGCAACTTGGCTATGCTTTTACTTTCGATAATATGATATCATTGCAGTCGGTCTTAGGTTTCCCCAGCATTTCGTTGTATTTTTATTCCATGCAGTTTTCATAGTTACTAAAGTATTTGTATTCGAGGTTTCGTAGTGCCAAAAATGCAACTATTCTTCCCTACAATTAGATTGCATTACTAGACTAGAACTAATCAATAATTGTTTCGTTTTAGTGTATCCTCTAATTCAAGTTATGATGATCGAATCCTGGGAATATTGGTTTTCTAGCCTCTGCAAACACAATGAAAATGTCACCATAGAGTTTATTTAGGCCTAATTTCAGGTAATCCCACAGCTTCTGCTTTGTAATGTTAGCTTTTTATTTGATTGCACACACGGACAATCCTAACCTTAATTCAGATGTAACAACGTTTTATTCGATTTGGACATGCAAAAGTTGGAAAATTACTTTTATTTGAGGCGTATTTTTTATTGAAGTTTTTATCTTCGTGAGTCTTTTTTCTAATCCACACACGCAGTATATAACAATTTGCAACAATGCTTAGCAAAAACTGTATGCATAGCATATAACACAGAATGCTGCACAAAGGCAGAGCACGCGAGAATCCTGACCGTTTCGCTGCTTGTGTAAAAGCAGACTGTTAGTCAACCCTTAGTTTTCCTCCAAATACTTTCACTTTGCTGCCACCAAAAGTGAAAGTTGTAGTCTATAAGGTGTGTTAAGCCGTAGTCCATAATATTACAAGTAAAATCAATAGCATGAATGCTAAAGGAATTCTAGCAGAATGCACCGGAGTGAACGAATTCATTTAGAGACATTGTGATGGAATGTTTTTTGTTCGCAAAATTCTTGTAAGGTTTGCATCTTTGGGCAGGCAAATAAAAAGCTTTGTATACAGCCAACTTATAAATAGAGTAGACAACGACTGGCAAAAAGATTGAGCTGGTTGGCTGGGCAGTTTCTTGAAAACTTTGTAAAGCTAATGGTTGAACTATCTTGTTAAAGTATGGGAAATGTGGGATGGAGACAAAACTAGGCATAGGAAAAACTAATTCAAACTTATAAGCATATCCAACAGGTTAGTATTCAACAAGATCTATCAACTTTAATAAAATACTTTAATGTAGTATTGTTTTTGATTGCTTTAAATAATTTTCCATAAGTCCACAGTAATAGTTTTGTAAAAAAAAACCATCTTCTGGAAGATTGGGCAGTATCTTAGTAAGATAGTGGCGTCCATTCTGAGCGTTTCTGTTATTTTTAAACTTGAAACCCAACAAAACGATTACTATAAAAAGTACGAAGGGACCTCCACAAAAGGTCGTGCATTATTTAGAACGCAATTTGTAAAGCCAATTGCCTTGAAACGGTTACCCAGTTGACTAAGAGGATCTGCGGGTTGCGGTCATTTAAATATCCATTTAATGACATTACGAGAAATATGCAGATAAAATAAAAATGCCACGTTATATCATCATTTTGCTATGAATTGTTTGGACATAGATCACTCTCAAACAAACTGTTTTCTTTTTCTTAGTCTTTGGATTTTGATGGGTCGTCTTAAAAAGAAACAATTTTCTCAAAAAATACTAAAACTTGACTTTGTCCCAACCTCAAATGGTTAAAAATTGTCGGATTTTCAAATGGTCCAAACTATTGATTCAGTTACCTAACTGTAGATTTTGTGAATTTTCTGCAGTGATGTCCCTTTCACTTAGCTTTTTATGACACAAATCAAATTAAATACTTGAAGTTGTCAATTAAAAGTTGTTTGAAAACAATATTGCATGGTGATAGGAAGTGAAAGATGCAAACAGTCAGACATGCAGAAATCTGCTTATCTTGTTATCAGGTTAGTTCTATCGCTCCAAAACCGATTAATGTAAAGTGAGAACGAAAAGTGTCTTTAGCGTCTTGCTTAAAAGCAGGGATGCAAAATCTTCCAGGTCCTTAAAATTTCCCGGCAACTGGAGGAAGATTTCCCCCAAATTTTCAAGGATTTTACCACTACTACTACTACTTCTAGTACCACTTTGTGAAAAGTTCCCCGATTTTGGCATATTTCCCAAAATTTCCCGGCCTGGATGCCCAGATTTAGCATCCCTGCTTAAAAGTAGGTACTCTTACAAACAAATGTATTGTAAATACGGATTTCTTAAGCGCTACTGTGCCTAAAGTGAATTTGCATTAAAACAGGAGTTCTGGGAATGCAGGTTTACTAACGTCCTGTGTTATTTGCTAGAATATGTCAAGAGTAGTTGTAAATATTTTTGCGACAAACGCAAAGCCCTTGAATTATATAATGAAGTGAATATTTTTGAGTTTCGCGAAGCATAAAATGACAAGTAAAATAACTTAATTATTACAGCTATATTGTAGTTTTCTGCGTTTACTTACACTGCAACATTCTTTGAATCTAGCATAATACAGACTGTCACAAAAATAAAGCAATTTGTTCAAAATATATTCATGCTTTATGTTTTATGTGCATCATATCATCCTGTCAGCACGTAGACAGCTCTATATTTACAATTTATTATATACAACATTGACAAATACACGTTTTCTAGAAACAATACGGGTTATTATGTATTACTTGGTATATATCAATTTTAGAGAAATGAATGGTATGAAGTATAACGCAACATTTCAAGGACCATATTGAAAAAAGACGAATGCTGTTCTCTAGGTAAACTTCAATAGTATTTTGTAAGTTCGTTATCATTCAATATAACAAATTAGAATTACAGGAGCACATACATAACTTAGGATTCCCATTTTATTGGAAGCATCAAGTTAATTCGAAGAAGACTTCAGTACGTTCCGTTTCAAACATTTTCTAAAGTTACTCAGGACAAACATCACCTCACAATACCTAGAAAACTCCTAGCTCCAGCATTACAAAATTAATTCTTGCAAGTATGACGTTAAACACTAAACAGTTGAATGGAATGGCAACACTGATTTGATGAGATTTTTCTCACACTTATACGACATTTGTCTCTGTGACATTTTCTCTATTTTCAATTAATATACTGATGTATTCATCACGGTTGTGTGTGTTACCTTACGTTCCGTGCAAAATTTTAATGAAATCCAACTTTGCAAAAATTGTACAGTACCAGGATTAGATACAAAATGTCAGTAATTTTATCTCAACTTGCTTCTGAGTAAGGAAGTATTACTGTCTTTGTGTGCTAGAAAAGTAGAATGGTACTTTGAGAAGAAAAAAGTCAACCATAGAAGTCTTCGAAGAAAAACTGTCTACAACAAAAGCAAGTATGGATCCAAATTCAATTTGACTAAGGCACGGCGTTCCTGGAATTTTGTCAGCGCAAAAAAACCTGCTTCGCTTTTTCATGGCTTTTTTACTGCATAAGATGGTAAAAGCACTCTACCCCGTTCTCATATTGCCGCTAACAAAGCAAAGAAAAGTGAAAAGAAAAGGATCTGTAAGCTATTACAACAAAATTACAAAAGACCCGGTAAAACTTAATCAACCGTGGACGAGAATATTCAAGCTATGTTGCGCGTGTTAACTTAAAAATGAAGTTTTAACAGAAAAATTCAAAATTTCGTCTCATATTGAAGCTTTGTAATAGCAAATTTACCAATGCGCTAATGCGCACAAGAAAAGAAAAACGTCAATAACGTACTGAATTACAACATAATCTGCGTAACAAGGTGCACTTATGTCCTTAAGTGGATTTTATATTAGTTGTAACTCAAATTTACCGAGTTACTATTACCAATTATTTAACTTGTTAAAATTTATACCTATCATTCATACAGCTTGCTTACTTTGTGCAAAATGTTGAAACATTAAATTGCAACTACACAAAAACTGTTTTTTTAATAAAATTGTGCTGCCAATGAGTAAAGTGTGGTCCAGGTTAACGGGAATATAATTTATTCAATTCTAATATGGTACATGGTTAGCAAAGCACAATCTGTCATTAAACACAATCAATTTGAAATACTCTAATTAAGAAACCTTATATTTATATGTTGACCTTCAAAAGTTTTGCTTTTACTCTGCCGTGTTGTTGCATGCTGTTCTGCTTTCTTTCTTTATTCACACATGACAAAATTTAAAAAGAAAATGGTATTTTACATTGTGAAGGCAAAAGTAAATTACTTTGGATAATCTGCATACATAATAATTTAAGCTACCTAGTTATCAAATAAATAAGCTGCACAATTTTACCTAGAACAATATATAAAGCAAAAAATAACAAGCTTGGTCGATGACAATGTACAAGTTACAAAAACGTTTATTATATCTGAAACTTCTGATATTTTGATACTTTTTCCGATCTGATATACCAACGTTGTATACTTTGATATTAATATTAGCGCTATTAAAGAAGTCTTACATGTTTTTCAACTTTTTGCTTCCAGTTACTTTTCAAAATTGTTGATGTGGTATGCAACATTTATAAAAATAAGAAGGATAACATATTGAATATACATTTATTGAACCAGACTAGCTGCACGAGAAAATAATATGCTAGATATTTTAATCCATGAGATTATTAAAGTATACTAAAAAGTCAAAAAGGCTTGTGAGGGTCTCAAGTTCCCTTTGGGTGAAGTTTTGTTGCAAAACAACGAACTCGCAATCGGTATCAATTGAAATAAACGAAAGTCCCACTACTTTTCCTACAATTTGCATGGTGAAAATTGGAAGTTTGCTTTAACATTAACGTATGACATTAATAGACTTTTTAACAAATAAACAATAACACATTTTTAACATTCAAAGTAACACACAAATATTAGTGAAATTGTTATATTTTCAATTTTCAATATACCTACGTATACAGTTGTAATTACTTTTAATTGATTGGTAGATGCATTTACAAGTAAGGTTCTTTTATGTACAACGTTTGTACTGGCAAATGATGTCTGTAGGCCGTGGGTGTTACAGTTACATCACTTTTTTTAGACTTGACGATGCGCAGGTTAACTCGTAATCTGGCTTTATTTTCGAATTTTATTACATCATTGTAATTTTGATAATGCTCTTCCGTTTTGTGGCGTACTGGTTCTATATTCTGTATGTCGACCACTAGCAGTTCAATTCGTTCCACGTGGTGTGAATTTGACACATTGTTTGGAAATTTCTCATCGTTTTACGTAATAAAGTAGATGGGTGTATTATAAAGAACTTTAGACGAAGAATTGTAGATGGGTGTATTTTATACTGCATCACTGGTGGAAAAGTCACACGTGGAGAAATACCGACATCTCTTCTCAGTGTAAGTGACAAAATGTCAAGTTCCCTTATACAGCAGACATTGAAACGTTGTCTGTGCCAAATGTATTCCCAAAATGCGTACTTTAAACTTTGTTTCAAAGGTATTTAAAAAATGGAGCGTTCTGTTTGGAAACGTGACTTTCAAAATAAAGGAATAAAACACCACGGTTAGCATGATTGTTAAAAACAGTAGGAGTGTTTTTAATAGTGCTAAAACAATACTTTTCTGGTGCCTATTAATAACGTGTACATCATTTCTTATATTCTACAATAGTTCTATATATTTATGCTTACAGATGTTATATTAGTTAAAAAGATAGTATTCATATCATAATCATAAAGTGTGCTGCTACTTACGGTACTTCTGGAAATTGTAGGATGTATGGAATATGGATATTTAAAATGCGCATTCGAAGTACTACAGAGTTCGTTTAATCTGATTTTAGAAAAAAAGCAATAGAAATAGTTTCAACACGTGAGCTATTTAAACTGTACTTTTTGCGTTGTTCAGTTTTGTGCTTAAAAGAATTTTAAGGTGTTACGGTACAAAATCCTAAGAAACATGCCAGTTTTGCTATTTGCTATTTTCATTTATTCTTACACGTGATGATTTAAAATACTTATGCGCCCATTTTGAATATCTTGCATTTGTCATACTTATGTTGCTTTCATCTAGTTATAATTATTTGTGGAATTGCGCATAAAGAAATACTTATTGGTAGCTCTTATCTAAAACTACGTACTAACTGAGAAAACCCACTTAAAACACAATTAGAAGGAGTTTTTTTCTGTTTTCCAGCTTTTTTGAAAAGTAAAGTCTAAACATTCCAACTTACAAGCATTTTAGCAAGCGTAAGACTCAGGTATTAATAACTTAAATAGCTTATTGTTAGCTATAGAGTGTTTTGTTTTGAAGTTATTTTTGGGATTGCAGCAAGTATCAAATCCAAGTGATGTAACACGTATAGAATTTTCAAGTGCTTGTACACAACAAGGTAAATATCTTTTTTAAATATGCCGTTATGTTGGTTATATAATTATTTCTAACCCTCTCCGTCCTATGAAATTCAAATAACGTTAATACTATATGTCTATAAAGGTAATAGAGTTATAGAACAAAATTCGGCACTAATCATGCTACAAACAAATTACAGCCCAGTCATTCAAGGGTAATATGTACCCTTTGGGTTAAGTAGGAGGTGTCTGAATTTTTGCTGTAGCATTTCAAGCACAAATACACATAAAGAAAAGACCAGCCCCATCGACAAAAGATTTACAACTACTTGTGCATTACCATGTATACCACCGTTGATAAACTGAGCTGTCATATTTTGTTGTAAGTGTTCCGTGCTGACCTCATCATGTGCAATTCTCTCGTGTTTCAAAACAGGAATCATCCAATACACCAACTTTTGCCACCATTCTAATATTCCAGTGCTTCTATAAGCTTCTACTCTTGCTTGAATTCTGGGAGAGACTGGCCCTGTGCTGCCCAACAGATCGTATTTGATTCCTAGACGAAACAAAGACTTAGAAGAAATATGCAACATGTGCTTTGGAACTACCCCAAATAGTTTCTCCCTTAATTGCAGCGCAACAAGCTCAGGAATTATAGCAGCAGTTTTATTGCAAGCTTTTAATTTGGTATAAAAATAACCATGCTGATGCTCATGAAAAGCTGGGGCATTAAATCCATACTCATTTTCTTCTTTGCTGATAAAACCGTCATTCAAAACATCCGGTATTACTTTTGAATAATTGTAATTCCACGAAAATAAGCTCTTTGGAATATTTTTGCGACCATTACTCACTTCTGACTCTGCAGAAGCACCCAAGCTGTTTCTGAAACGGTGACCATCAGATGTTGTGAATCTGCTTGAAAAAATGGCACTCTTGTTTGTACCTGCAGATCCTCCAAGCTGGTATCCGCCCATGGTTACTCTAACGTACATACTAAATTTTCCACGCGCTAAATCCGTTAAATTCTCTAAATATACCAAACCACGGGGCTTCACAAATTCAACTATTGTCTCACCCTTGTAAGCATTGCTTAGTACAAAACCAGAAATATATATAACAGATAAGATACATTGGACTTTTGAATTTGGGATTGCAAAATGTAAAGCAAATTTTCCGTCTAGTTCAATCAATATTTGAAAACTTGCCAGAACGTTCTGCACAAACGCTGTCGACAGGTTAACTGCTGACATTGTCATGTCTTTTTGCATTATCCATGATAATAAAGAGAATAAAAGTGGTATTCCTACAAAGAAAATACAAATTACGCATAACCAAACATTTAGGTTGAAGCTTGAAATTAATGCTTGATAAACTGGACTTGTAGTCTCAGGCTCCGTGCAATATATAAACATGAACTTGGTGGTGGGAAACATTGTAAGTACAATGTGGTCCAAGTGATAGTTATCAGCTCTGTATACCCGGGTTATGTCAATTTGATTCTTATTTTGAATGCAAGCATCCAATTCAGTAGAGTTTTGAAACACTGAAAGAATCGTATCATCATAAACAAAGTTTAGTAGCTTATTCAAGTGCAAATTTCTCATGGCAAAAAGTAATCTTCTGTATTTGGTATGAATGTATTTTAGTTTACAATGTGTTTGTTGTTCAAAAAGCGACGCAGCTACATCAACATCTGCAAGTCTTGTTGTTTTGGAATAGCTTGACCACAATTTATATGCATTGGGAAGAACTATCGTGTCCGTAATGGTGAATTCCTTAAGCCAGATTGCTGGTGGTAGCTTGATGTTTTTCTTAACTTCAGAAATGTTAATTATGTATGATTTTGAAATTAATAGGCACCCATTTCGAAGTACACCTTCGAACGCAAAGAATAACTTATGCGTCCTGAATAGACTATCATATGCCCACAATGCCGAAGCTCTCCACTGATCGATTTCTTCGTACAAGTTCAAACCGCTTTGTGCAACCACTACAAAATATTTTGGAACAGTGGTCGAAATGAAACTATTCAATTCTAGGGAAAGTGGGTATCCATATCTATACCAGTAATTTAACAAATGCTTATCAAACCACGAGTCAAGAAAATTGCGCGTTTTAGCTCGCGCAATGCTACCGCGGGGAAGTAGGTCATCTCCTACCTCACAATTTTGTGGCTTTGAAGCGCTGACAAATTTCAAATATATTAAGCGTCGGCACATGCCATAAACAAAAGCGTATTTTGTGTTCGACGGAAACGTATGAATACCGCCGTGTAGTAAAGAAGATGCACAGTAAAACGGTTTAATATTATCAGCATTAGCCGAACTTGTGCCATTGAAGAATCTGTCATTTTGGTCTGCCAGATACGTTTTGTTTTTTCTGTCCTTCACAGAAAACGCTCTTCTACCCTTTATTGTTCCGCATGGTTTTGCCACTTTATATATTGTTTGCGGATGCTCTCCTTGTCGCAAAATATACACCGTTTTTGTGGTAATAATATTCCAACCATTGTGATTGGTAATCACAACCAAACATTTTTGAAATGAGGATAAGTACTGTCCTAAGTTTGAAAATTCTTCCAACTGAAAGTTTTCATATTGACTGGGTTTGGCGTTGCAATGTAACAATAAAAATCTTTAGGCTTAAAATTGCTAAAATAGTCTGACAGAGTGTGAAAGTGCTCATGATTTTGCTATTCATTTATATATATAATGGAAATATGAATATAACGTACAAATGTTATGCTAACATCTTACAATTTTCTCTTAATTTATAAATTTATTTAGGCTACAAAGAACAATCAAACAGATTGTTTCCACTTTAAATGTCCGCAAGTAGTAACGCAAACCGTCTGTCGATGAATGGTAGCTTTACTTCATGGATTACCACTTAGAATAACACTGCTGACAAGGTAATCTAGTTTAATTCCGTTTTACGCATTTGTGTTTTTTTGAACTTGTTGTTTGCGTAGATAGTCTGGTTGCATGTACAAAATTTGTGCTTATTATTAGCTCGCTGCTTCTGCAAAGGAGTTTACTAGTAGATGTCCATGTGTCTGTATGTCGGTCCAGTTTATTTTTAATGGGCTCTAAACCAGACAAAATAGGACAAAACCAAACATTATTATTTCGCTGCTATAGCAGAGAAGCTTATATTATTAACACGGTCTAATCGTTTAATATTGTAACAATCATGTTTACACTAGCAAGATACTAATACCAAATTCATGTACACTAATATCAAAACTTGTTTTGAGCAGTAAGCATTGTTTAATGGATTACCATGGATTTGTTGCCGCTTACTCCACCCCTTTTGGATATAATCCCTTGACCGAAACATATTTCTAGCACTCTATTTTATAATTATAATAAATGTTCCTTAATAAAAACTTCATGGTTTTGTAGATCTACTACGTGACGTGTTTGTAAACCGGAACAATATTATAAACTAAACCTATATATTTTATGGAGATTAAAACGTTTTGGTTCATTGAGCTATTAAGTTTACAAGTAAATAAGACGAAATACTAATATAAATTTCAAAACATTCAGTGTCACCTTGAAAACTACGCAAATCCGACGTTTGCTGTCACAATCAAAGTGTCTTACCCGTTCTTTCACCGGTTAATTTCTCAAATTATGTAGTGATTGTTCAGAAAACGGTAACTTCTTTGCCTTAACCAATGACACACCCCCACATGCTACATCATCTCAGTGGCATATCATAACGTAGAAAGCAAGTACTAATCAATAATCATCGGTGTTTATGGTGAAAGTATATACTTTTGAAACACGCTGCGTAAATTGAATCAATTCTATTTCGTTCCTATTTTACTTACCATGCATACTTGATTCATGATATCACCACAATTTTTTATTATTAACCATGCTAACATAATTTTTACGGGTTTAAAGACGTACCCATGAACCCAACCCTTTTTGTAAATGCATACTGATGTAGCAGATGTTAGTAACAAAAGTTACCTAAATATTAAAACATGTATAATACTATAGGGATACGAGTTTACATATACATACCAGAGATTTAGCATTGTTAGCTATTTGTAGCACGTTTTCCATTGCCGTATTGATACGATACGATAAATGTAAAATCATAATTATGCTTATTACGTACTTTTAAGCATGGGCAATTTCGAACTTACTAAATAGTTCTCAATTGAGATTCATGGTACTGGGTTTGTCTATATTTTTGTGTAGCACGTTTCGTAACACAAAGAGATGTATTCATTTGCAAACGTGTTTGTTCTTTTGTACATAGATATTATGTCGATTTGTGATAAAAGTTCTGGTCGGTACTTTACGAAACCTTTGCCAACAAAAATGAATTAAATATTATTTCCTCAAACAAAAACATCTTCTGAATAACGCTATTATTTTATCTCTCTCGTGTATATATATTTATATTCTGCAGGTACTTATTATGTTGTTTCTCTGAGTAAGAATTGTTTGTATTTCAATCAAGTTTCTGGGGTGTTAATGTAATTGTTTTGGAGAAAGCAAATTCAAGAGAATGTATAATAAGTATCCTTACAAAAGATCCATAGCAAGTTTGTTTCAACTTAACTCATGTAATATAATTTTTTTAGTTCAGCTTTTATAAAGTAGACGTAATATAGTATTTAATGTACTTTGCCAACACGTGCAATTTATTTACAACATGCTGCGTAGATGTCATGGAATACAACATCCATGGACTTCTCAGAAACCGTAACTAACACGTGTGTCATCCTGGTCGGTTGAACTTGGATTTCGAATGCACATGCATGGGTTGGCTACTTAAAATCTTTGGACTGATTTCCGTGGAGAATATTCCCATAGCTGTATTTGCTAATTCAGCTAAATTTTAATGGATAAACCTGTGCCCCACGAAGTCTTTTATAGCATGTTGATGCGATGCGTTTTTAGAGTTTTGTTTCCTATGGTAGACAGAGACTTTTTTGGAATTTGCCATAGTTGATTTACAAAGTCATTGCGTAAATCAAAGTAATATAAATAGTTCACAATCACAACACACCCTTAAAGACTGGAGAAAATCCATGTCACAAAACAAAATATGACGAGAAAAGTAAATTTGCTTACGGGAATTGTTTTCAGCAAAAAGTGTGTGATGGAAAAAATGCCTGGGAAATTTGGTCTAGAGAAATTAGTTACGATGGTTTGATCTGGTTTAATGGGATATGTTACTTTTGGACACATACATATGGGACATTGTTGGGCAAATATATGTCAGAAAATAGAAAGAGAAAAGGTAATCTGGTAAATTAAGTGGTTCAATCCTCGACAGCAGCAGTTGATGAACATTTCCAGATGTCGTCATATATAATATTGTGAGTTTTTTACCTTTACACAAATAAGTGGTTTACATAAATTAGCTGTATACAGCGAATTAGTTTGGCACCTAGTGGTTTTTACAAAAACCTGTAGGTAAACTAAATTCATAAAACCACTAAGGACATGAGAAAGTGGAAGCAAATTTAGTATACTTACAAAGATCCTTACAAAAACATTCATAATAATATTTACACAAGCAAATAAATGTAAAAACCACGTAAACATGTTTGAGAGCTGAGGGATCAAAGACAGCAGATAATCTAAATACTAGAACCATATATCTTATAATTAAGTACCATAATTAAAGCAGGGGCTCTAAGGGTATTTTAACATGAAATGTTAAAAATAAAGCAATTCAGTTGCAGCAGAATATGTCCTTAAGAACTAAAACATTTCATTTGTACAATTATTTGAGTGTTTGGATTCGATTGTACTAAACTTATTTGGTTGATGTTTATTGATTACAACTCTATCATTTTTGTTAAAGTCACACAATACCACATTGTACCAGCCTTTAAAGTTTTCAACAATTAATATATTATGCTTTCAAGACTGCTAAATCTTGTACAGAGACTTTTTGAAAAAAGTGGCTGATAAATAGTTGCGTGGTACGCACTTGGAAATTAGAAATACCCTTAATTAAAAATCGCCAAAACCAGTTCAAAAAGCTAGTGTATTCTAATGTCAACGACACGTGAGATATACACATACTTTTGCAGAATATCTGCACATGATCTGCTTTCCATCTAACAAAATCCGTGATACCTGTATATAGTTTAAGGGAATGCATTTGAATTTAAAATTCCATTTTTGGCTGTTGTGTAATAATCTTATTAAAACATCTATTTGCATGTCGTAAATAAGAGTTGATTACCTATGAACATACAGTATAGTTATGTAACTCTGGCGTCACAAGTGGATAATGGATTTAATATAGGTATCAGTAAACTAGTGTAACGATGCGTGTTCAAACATAATGGGATTCAAGAAAATAATAACTCAAACAAAGTTTATACGTAACAGCATACAGTACGAGTGGTTTTCACTGATTACATTGTATCTCCGAAGCAGAGCTTTTATGTCACTTAAAAAGTGTGTCGGATGGATATCTACTTCCGCTACAATTCTTACTAAACAGGAAACTAGAGATAATAGGAAACGTTACAGCAACGCATAATTACAATAGGTGGAATGATAGACATTTCTATAATTTTCATTAAATGACAAAAACAAGTGACAGTGGTATTATACCGTTGATGTCTAGCAAATGAATTTTATACTACAAACATTATGTGGCATTTATGTTTATTGTTAAGCAGGATTGACGTTAACATGAAGTGGAAAGTTTTCAATGCTTCATCTTTGTTTTCAGTATTTAATGGCTTCATAACATTTAGGATTTGTAAATTACACACTTTGGGTTCAATATAGCGTATATAGACACAAAAACAGCTACATATGCTTATGCTCGTGAAATAATGCTATGAGTCAATTTACCTAAAAACCAAAACGTTTCTTCAAATATTTAACGTTTCTTCCTATATTAAAAAACGTTTACAATTCTTTAGAAAGATTTTCACGTTTTAGAACCTGCTGAACATTAATGCAGATATATACAGTAGGATACCAGAACGTAAGCATTAAATTCAACTGGAGTGTATCTAAAATTATCCTGTAATATGAACCTGGGGATTTTCTTTCGGTGAAGTACACAGAAGCTTAACGAGTAAACGAGTCATTTAATGCTCTTTGTTAGTCAATTACCGAATTCATGTTGTAAATGCATGTAAGTGCGCTATATTTGGACAAAATGTTTAAATCAGCTTATATTTACAAGTCATAAACTTGTGTTTGCAGTAAAGCAGTATTAAGATTTAACTATGAAAATGAGGGTTACTTATTTCAAATTTAACCAGAGAATGGTAAACCATTAAAAATGCTCGCTGCGAAAGATCTGGGGTTTAGACCCGATTTAACCTGGATTAAGTCCATCTAAAGTAGGTAAAACATCTCTATAATAGATAATAATGGATTTATGCTGTCTAGAGCCGATTTATGCTGGTCCAGAGCCGATTTAGCTGGTCTAGAGCCAATTTATGCTGGTCTAGAACCGATTTGGCTGGTCTAGAGCCGATTTGGCTGGTCTAGAACCGATTTGGCTGGTCTAGAGCCAATTTGGCTGGTCTAGAGCCGATATGGCTGGTCTAGGGTCGATTTATGCTGGTCTAGAGCCAATTTATGCTGGTCTAGAGCCGATTTGGCTGGTTTAGAGCCGATTTGGCTGGTCTAGAGCCGATTTATGCTGGTCTAGAGCGGATTTAGCTGGTCTAGAGCCAATTTATGCTGGTCTAGAGCCGATTTAGGCTGGTGTAGACCCCAAGTAGCCTGGTTTCGACACCAAATAGCCTGGTTTAGACCTCAAATAGCCTGGTTTAGACCCCAAAAATAAAGTAGACGGACAGACGGACACACTACTCGTTAATAAGCTCACCTGCTGACGCAGCGAGCTAATAAGCGTTCCAGATTTTGCTTTTAAAAGTATTTTGATACAAGGTGTAAATGTAAGCTTGCTAGCAGTTTTATAGAGCTAGTCTAAACTGATCGGAATCATGAGCCATTTCATTCGTTCTTAGCATTTTATATCTGAGCTAATAATTGAATTGAAAGTGGTTACACGTTACTGCAACTGCAATCTAATCGAACTACTTAAGTCCATTTAATACTGCATCAGATATATGATTTTTGTAAAAACGTCTTAAATTGGCATTTAAAAACAAAAATGCACAATTTTAGACCATCTTAGAACCTCAAAACATTTGTATAAACGTTTATACGTAAAAGATTAAGTCACTGTAAAGTGTTGAATTTTTAAAAATATAAAAAGATCTGTCAAGCATGGAAGAGCTGAATAAACGCAATCGTTTTAAAGAATCGTACATCCAAATACCAGTTTGTACCAGTAAAAGATAAAGCTTCAAAAACGAGGATTGTTTTAATTGGTGTTCCAGCGGGTGGTGTTTTGAGCCCAATATTGTTTGCTCTGTGTCTAAATGATTTACCTGAAGTTGTAAAAAATGGTATTACAATAATGTTTGTTGATGATTCAAGCTTTGTATTTTGTGGTAGGTATGGAGATTTTGAGACAACTAGAAACATGATAAATGATGACATGCAAAATGTGGTGGAATACTTTAAGACAAATGCTCTTGTTATCAATAGTGATAAAACCAAAATGTTAACTATAAGTACAGCAAGAAAAGTGTCAAGTTTAGACAAGTTCACGTTTGCCATTGACGGTTTTATTGTAGGAAACTCGGAAACGTTGAAGTGTCTAGGGTTGATTTTAGATAGGAGCCAGAGCTGGAGGCAGCACATTGACCATGTTTCAAAAATTTGTTATATCAGAATTCGAGCACTGTATTCTATTCGCGATTATCTAGAAAAAACGCAATTGAAACAATTGTGTGAAAGTTTCGTCTATTCTATCCTAAGCTATATGATCGTTGTTTACGGCGTAGCGAAGGACTGTCATTTAAAGGTGATTGTTAGCGTTGTACGTACTCTTGCTAGACTAATTCTGCGGCTACGAAAGTTTGACTGTGTCTGAGTTAATTTGTGACGAATTAGAATGGCTATTGCCAAGTAAGTTATGTATGTATAAAAGTTTATGTGCAATGTATAAAATGGTTTCGATTCAAGGAAAGTCATTTTTCAACAACTTTTTTACTAAATCAAAGTCGTTGCGCAGAGAAAGTGATTTTGATTGTGCTGTTTATCTAAAAACTGAGATTGGTAGGTTATCCTTCCAGTACAGGAGTATGATTGCATGGAACAGTCTTCTTGAACATGTAAAAACTGCTACAACATTTAACGGTTTCAAAAATAGTTTAAAAGCCCACATACTTGAATCGGTGTCGTTAAGTTTCTAAATATTTTTAATGCGTATAATGTATGTTGTTTTAATTGTGTAAAAATAAGCCGGGCTTTTATCCATATAATTTGTTTAGACGGACCAATGAAGTAATATCTCGCGCAGCGAGGTTTCATTGATTGTTATTTGACAAAGAAAAATGAGATTAATAAAGACATGATTATTATTATTAATACACAAAATAATCAAACATTCTTCTTAGATCCTGCACAGTTGTATACTGTATTGACTTATCTTTGATTCTGATTTCAGTCATTTTCTGCGGAGAGGAACCACATAGTTACATTGAGTCTTCTTTTGAACTTTGAATATGCAGTAAGTGCAGTCTTTACAGCTCACTATAAGCACTCATTAAATAAATAACAACAACAGCCATTGGGTCGATTGGGTAGCCCATAAGTAATTCGCAGCTACTTGCGGTGCACGGAAAAGATAATTCAATAGTGTTACACTAATTATATGTATTAAGGAATTAGCAACATTTGCTGTGATAAACTATCATCTTTATCTAATTTACGTGTTGTACAGAAAAGAGACCAACAAATGTCTTATAAAAACTATTCAATCAAAACCCGTGGATGTATGATACTAGTTAATATATGATACTTTTTGCGCTGTATAAATAAACTATCTCAAACAAAGTACGTTAAACAAAGCACTTTAACAATAAAATGTGTAGAATTTTTTATATACTTTCATAGTGAAAGAAATCTAATGATCATCTACACATCCATTCACCATTGCACCAGGAGCTGTAGTAGATAAGTCAGAGCATTAATTTGCTGATATTCCATAGTGAATACAAATAATTCTCAATGGAATTACTCAATGAAATGGAGAATATGAGTGAAAAACTTGACGAAGGAAAGATAAAATTACCTGCTTTCCCGTGTTTGATGGTATGATTGTTCAGAAAATAAACTTTCTAAAGACTGAATGGTTTTGCATGCATAGTAGCCTACGTGATAATGCAAAAAATTAGGAACAAAAGTAGTAGCTTCCATTATATCGGAAGTAATAGAACATGCCTTTTTGTTCACGGTTTTTGTTATTTTTTGTCTATTTATTTATTGCATTTGCTAAAAGTTACTAATTACGCTTAGTCCGTTAATAAAATCACAAATATGATTACATATTGTTGATGAAACGCAACTCCACCTTATAAATATCATATGTTAGCTCGGTATTCATTCATTTTTGGGTATGTGGCTATTGTATAACAAACTGTAAGAAAGCAGTGGACTGTAAAAACTAACTTAATTCATCAAGGCCATTGTCCCGAACTATGTGTTTCTTCTCAGGCAACTCAAATGCAACCAGACGCTGTAAAGAAGAACTGAGGAGAAAATTCTAAGTAAAGTTAGTTACCTATTAGCAAAAGTTGCTAGTTACAAATAACTTGGTAAATATAAATTGGTGTTTGGTTAAATTGAAAATAGAAAATATTAGAAAATATCTCATTTTGTAAAAACATGTTTGCTGAAATTCAGCTTATTGGTAATCATGGGAAAGTCATAATTGCTTAAATACCCTTGGCGGCCATGAAAACGCTACTGATATGACGTATATTGGTTTTTTGAAAAACTATTTATTGTTGTCAGTGTAAAGCTGAAAAGTTACAATTTCATTTTTGAATCATTTCTAACATTTTCAGGGTTTTTCATTTTAATACCTATGCTAAAACGACGAAGGCATCTTTTTTGTTTACAATTTTGTGTTCGGATTGCCATAACAAACTATAATTTGCATTGTAAAATGATGGCTTCAGTAAACATGTAATTTCATATATGATTTCTCTGTCATTGAGCCATATCTTAATCGTTTGTTTGAAAATAAACGGTTGCTAGATATATAAAGTACTTACAGTGTATATGTTTTACATAAAACGCAATCAATTGGAAAAGAGGTAAGAACTTGTGCTCATAAGTGTGTAACATAGTAGCCAGCCTCCGATAGCATGTAGTGTGCCAAATTTCAGTACATCACCAAAATTATTTAAAACAGCTACAAAACGTGACAAAAAATAAGCATTTGATACATAACAGATAAGAAGACGAACATTTTTTCCATTTACGGAAACGTATTTCAGTTAAGACTTTTAGGCCGGCAGGCAGTCAGCAGAGGCACAGTTATAAAATTGTTTTAAAAAGAGAAAAACGAAGAATCTGGCACGTAGCTGGGAGCGTACCATTTGCAAAATGAAGAATAGCAACTATTATATAATAATCAATATTACGTTGTAAAAAACTATGACATACGGTATAAAAAATCTTCCGTGAATTCTACCCACACAACATTATTTTTAATGCAGTTTCTCATGCATAACTTTCATACAGATAACTTAGTTAGGCAACTAAGTCATACATAAGAATTCTAATGTTCTGAACGTTCTGTTTTTCTGTATGTTGTCGGTCTGCTTCCATTCTTACACTAAACAATGAGCGGCTTAAATAAACTTGTCGCATAGGCACCAGGCATACTATTGTGCCACAAAATTTGTGTTTTGACTCTCTTCAGTATAGAAAGCGGAGTTATAGTAAAATAGGGGTCAACACTTCTTAACGTAACATGTTTACACACCTGTACCTTTTTGTGGACAATACTACTACAGTTTTCTGAATTGTGTTAATGCACTACAGTTACGTATAACAAGTCTCGGAAGTTTCGTTACAATTTGGTGGTTTCAATGTGAAATTGCATCGCAGTTTATTGAGACCACATTCAATGTTAAATTATAAGCTGACGCTACTTATATATTTTGTTTGTGTCAGTTTCTTTACCGTAGGCTATACAAAATGTTGGGTGACTTGGAGCAGTTTTATTAGTGTTTCAAAAGCCATTCTTTACACTTGATAGTTTTCTATGAATTTTCACGCTTGGTATTTTTTACAGATGTCACAGATTATAAAATGTATTTTGTTTAATGCTTCCACACATTTTATCTTTTGAAAATTACCTAAGGCATACCTGAGACAGAGCAGAAAAGACCAAATTTCTAACGTTTATGTAGTAATACTCAAGTTATACATTAAATTGAACTAATAACGTTGCGTCGGATGAAAAATTCCAGATAAATAAATTCCTTATTCGGAAACTACTTTAAAAGAGCACATTTATTCGAAGACACAGTTTCAAAACGTCTAAGTAGTTATTTCAACGTAGTTTGAAGTTTAATTCCTAAACAAGTGGAAGTACTAGCATTTCTTAGTAAGATTCACTGCCAATATGGTAATCCTAGATTTAGTTTTTAATATTGAATATTAATACATGAACAGTTCCTTTTCTCAGTGTCATCGTAACCGTTGGAGCTTAGTTTGACAGCAATCAAATAAAAAATATTACACCACCATTTACAGCAGGTTTTGTACGTATTCAAGTATTATTTGATGTTAATGTTAGTTTTGAATCCAGTCTTAAACAAACTGACTTAATATAAAGCTTCACAAAATAGAAGGACGCGTTACACTACATTTAAATTCTGATCCGCTGCTGATTTGCATACACATTTCTAGCAAATTTTCTTGTACTGACACAATCATTGGGAGTTTTCAACACTAATATGCTCTTTTAAAAGTTCAAGCAAACATGTTCCACAATACTGCTTTCAAAATTAAAACACATACATGTGCAAGTTAAATTATCTGTATTCATAACAAGTATTTTTGTGCTTGATGTCAGATGCCTTTGAACTTAGACGTAATGTTTTATAAATTACTAACGAATAAGCCAGGCCTTATATATATCATGTGCTCCAATGCGTCATGTTGCCTTCCAAGAACGTTGGTATTGTATGTACAACTTATGTTCACTGAAAGATTATGCACTCATGCTGAGTAACTAATCATACATTGCAGTTTGTTATGGAGTTGACATTGATATTCATTATACTAAAGCTAGTGTAGCGGTAATTTTGATGGGGCTACATAGTTTGACGTACATGTACACAATAAAGTAAAAAGACGTTGCTGCGTCAATGGACGGAGGAAGGGTTTTCTCAGAATGTAACGCAAAACCTGGAATTTTGCAACTTGTGGTAACTGAACTTTAGTAAACATTCAACGATAAAAACCTACTCCAACATATGCACAGTTAGACATTAAATCGTGTTATATCGCAAAAAACCATCTCTGTACTTCTTAATAAGACAAATTTTAGAGCTAAGAAGCCTAATAAGCTGGAGTTCATTATAAGATTCCAAAAGCTCTTTCTCTATGATGTGCATGACTTTCTCTTTCTCAAAAACTTTTAATAAGGCAAACTTAGATGTTAAAAAACAGTTTATCAGGGTCTCATTTTTATTCGTGCCGTGTGCGAAAAAATTCGTGTGCCAACTTAAGTTTGCTAGAAGCGTGTAAACTCTTATTATTTATTAATTATTACATTAGGAAACGAAAAAGAATGATAAAAAGGTTTTTATATTGAAGTACGTAAATGTAACTCAGTAAATGATTACAATTTTACAGAATTACGCTTAACTTACAGCATCTTAAAAATGCAAACGCTTAGCTGATTTTGTTTCATTTATAAATGTTTAAAAGCAAAAAATGTTTGGAATTTAGAGGTGTAAAACTGCAGTGTTTTAAACATCTGCACGGGCTTCATTATTTCCTAACCATATAGAAACGCTGCTTTTAGTTTTTAATTTGAGTAATTTCAGATGTTATGGTATGTAACTTGTTAATGTTGTACATAAAACCGACATGTCAACGAGCAAGTCATTGGGATTTTATAAAATTGGAGCAAATTACCTGAAGAAGCAAATTACAAATGACAACTAAAGTCGTGTATCTAATGCCCTTTACTAATATCCTAACTTTTACGTAAAGCAAGATACAGTTGTAAGTAACCTATCAGCGTCTCAATATATTTATAGGTTACAGGGTTGAAACGAGTAGTAGCTCCACTAGAAATTTGATCCAATGTTTGTGACTGAAAGTCTCTTAAACAAGTGAAAGCTCCGTCAGATTTTTATCATTTTGTTGCACTATTTTGCGCTGCACAGGAACATCAATTCACTTTACTTCATGGTACATGGTTTAAGCTCTATACACAGAGTTCGAATGATCACAAATACTAATATTTCTTTTTAAAAGAGTTGGTATCCGTTCCAAATACTGACGCTTGATATACTGTATACAGTTCACAATTAAACTTATCAACAAGGTGAAGAGTGACAAACTTAAAATGCTTTTAACCGTGACAACCTGAACAGGAAATTATGACTTTTAGAAATCACATAATATGCGGAAATTCTAATAAAGCATCACATAACCAGTGTAAAACTACAAGCCAACGGAAAGGTTTTCCCGGTAGGATATACAATTTGTCATGCCATATCATAGTACAGACAAAAAATTATCTAACTTTGCTTGGTTCATCCGTACTAGCATTTCCAAATGTTACAACGCACATTCAGTTAACTACTGAGGTTAATAACCTACACAGAGAAATCCCAAAGCATGGAAAGTCATATCATTATCACAGAGGAAGATTGCATGAACGATGGAAAAATTGATGATGACTAATCGATGTTTTGCTTGTCAACCAATCTTTAGCTTTCCATGCCCCTTACGCATTCCTTAGACACTTGTTTGAGCATTTTCATGTTCAAATCTTTTTTGCAAAAACTGAATACAAAATTTTTATTGGTTTCGACAAATTGGCTTACTGACGTAAAATTGCATTTCATATGTAAGGACCGAACAAAAGATCGTACTTTGGAACTATTGAAAAAGGATGGAACACAAAAGCCGAATCAGCAGTAAAGTAAATTAAACGGCACGTGGAGATAATCCTCTGTCTCGACAAGTTGAAATTGAAATAGTTGAAATGATATTTGCATAGAATATGCTTCAAGGTTAGTGTTGACGTATTGCATCACGACGAGGTTTTATAATGACAAACACAATATCCGATCATAGCTACATGTTAACCTATTTTCAGGAAATTTTCAACGTCTATTTCTAAGTTGTGGTTGCAGTTTGTTTTGCACAAGTGCACTTGATTGAATGTAATGTTGAGTTCAAGGAAACGCCTTGAAATTGAATTGATTGTAGTACAGATTGAAACTGCAAATTCCCGATCAACCAAAATCCCAGTTTTCCACCAATTCTACATCCCGATCAACCACAGAGGTGCTAAACACGTTGCAATTTGGTACTTTTCGTGGAAATTTCGGAGAATTTTTTTTCTACGAATTATACTCTGTTAAGAAACGTAGTTAACACGTGGAACTTTGCTGGACATTTTCAACTTGGACTCCGAAAATGGTTCAAGTCCCAGATACGTAGAAAACACGTAAATTCCACGTATAATTTTTGAATTAAAAAACCCTCACAGCTGTAAGCATACTGATTCCTATTGCCATTGAAAGCAGTGGGGCAAGCAGAAATGCCCGGTAGCCTAAATCTCACTGCTGTTGTCAGTAACTGACGGTCAGTTGTTGTTTTGCTGGTTGAACGCCGAGAAAATTGTGAATATTTTTTTTTTCGTCAGAGTGGTATCTGAACTGCTGTGTTAAGTCCATGTCAATTTGGTGGTGTCAGTGTCAGTAGTGAGGAAAAATGGTTAAAATTTAGAAGACTACGATTTAAGCTGTTGACTCCGAACAAGCAGGTGATTTGGGTTTACTTTGAGGTGACCTTCTGCTCGAAGAAGGTTGACAAGCGCCCGGATCCTGGCCAGGGGGATAGTGGGGAAATTGTGGCGGTGCTGGAGAAGTCGAGTGGAGTCATTTTGGAAAAGGTGCTGACCTGGACGGAACATCATCAGGTAACGTAAAAATTTTTAATTGATTGTTAATTTTGATGGTTGACCGAAGAGAAAAATTAATTGTGTGGTAATTGGTCAATTAATTTATAGGACAATCCAACCGCGGAGAGGACAAAGGCGTAGGACAAGGACTTTGTGGAGGTGGACCAAGAAATCCTCTTTCATTTGATTACGGTAATCTCAGTGTAAAAATTATAATCCTTGGAGGGATATCTAATCTAATATGAAGTGTGTAATTGTCTTTAAAATTGAAGTGATTTTTTGTGACTTGAAAGGCGGCCAATTACTTGGGCATCGAGGGTCTCAACCATTTGACCTGCAACGAGCTGGTTAGGAGGACAGAGTGGAATGGAAACGGTCAACGGATTTATCCTGGAAAAGACGATGGCGTGGGCGGGACGTCACAAGGTGTTTTAATTAAGCTGCCAAAGTCCCATTAAGAGATTTGTTAGATCAATTAAGAGAAAATATGTTAATTTTTGAGACGATGGTTAATAAAATAAAATAAATCTTATTTGATAAGTTAATGTACTTGTAATTTAACTATCATTATCATTGAAGTATCTGGTACAGCATATTTTTTTTAAATGGTAGTTGAAAATTGGATTCAAAATGGTAGAATTCTCGTGCGGATATGTACCAAAATTCAACGTGTTTTAGTCGTGTCGTAGACGGACATCGACACGCGAATTCCACTTACTAAATCCCAAAATTCCACGAGTTTTTTTCCTGGATGAGAGCTTCAAATATGGTGTAGAATTGGTGGAAAACTGGGGTTTTGGTTGATCGGGATCATATTTGAAGCTATCATCCACGAATAAGACTCGTGGAATTTAGGTGTCTAGTAAGTGGAATTCGCGTGTCGATGTCCGCCTACAACACGACTAAAACACGTTGAATTTTGGTACATATGCGAACGAGAATTCTACCAATTTGAGACCAATTTTCAACTACCATTTAACAGAAACAATTATGCTGTGCTAGATACTTCAATGATAATTAAATTACAAGTACATTAACTTATCAAATAAAATTTATTTTATTAACCATCGTCTCAAAAATTAACACATTTTCTCTTAAATGATCTAACAAATCACTTGATGGGGTCCTCTGACTTAATTATAACACCGTATGATGTCCCGCCCACGCCATTGTCTTTTCCAGGATTTAGCCATTGAGTGTCTTCAGCACGAGAAATTTCACTCTGTCCTTCTGACCAGTGCGTTGCAGGTCAAAGGTCAAATGGTTGAGGACACCCTTGATGCCCAAGTAGTTGGCCGCCTTTCAAAAGTCACAAAAAATCACTTAAATTTTATAATCAATTAAATACTTCATTGACATTAGATTAGATTCCCTAAAGGGATAAAAGAAATTTCACTGAAATTACCGTAATCAATGAAAGAGAATTCCTTGGTCCACCTCCACAAAGTTCTCGTCCTACGCCTTGGTCCTTTCCGCGGTTGGTTGTCCTATAAATTAAATGAACAATTACCACATAATTAGTTTTTCTCTTTGGTCAACCATCAAACTAACAACTAATTAACGTTCTTTCAAGTTACCTGATTAAGTTCTGTCCAGGTCAGCACCTTTTCCAAAATGACTCCACTGGTTTTCTCCAGCACCGCCACAATTTCCCCCTATCCCCCTGGCCAGGATCCAGGGCGCTTGCCAACCTTCTTCGAACAGAAGGTCACCTCAAAGTAAACCCAAATCACCTGCTTGTTGGCAGTCAACACCCTAAATCGTAGTCTCCTAAATTTTTACCATTTTTCCTCAGAACTGACATCGCCAAATTGACATTGACTTAACACAGCAGTTCAATTGCCATTCTCATGAAAAAATATTCACAATTTTCTCGGCGTTCAGCCAGGAAAACAACAAGTGATCGTCAGGTACTAACGACGGGGGTGAGATTCAGGCTACCGGGCATTACTGTTTGCCCCACTGCTTTTAATGGCAATGGCAATCAGTATGCTTGTAGCTGTGAGGGTTTTTTTAGTTTAAAAATTACACGTGGAATTTACGTGTTTTCTACGTATCTGGGACCTTATCATTTTTGGAGTCCAAACTGAAAATGTTCAGCAAAGTTCCACGTGTTAACTACGTTTATTAACAGAGTACAATTCGTAGAAAAAATATTCTCCGAAATTTCCACGAAAACTACCAAAATACAACGTGTTTAGCACCTCTATGGTTGATCGGGTTGTTGTCTTTATTGTGTTAACTGCATATATCATATTGTTATGTGTTTTGTAGCTTTGTAATGTAGAAATGTGCACGCTTTTTGAGGTATAGATTTGCTGTGTTCCTATTCCTTTAAAGCTGAAATAAAATGCATGTCGTAGCAGTGCTTCTTGAAAAATCAACACTATCAATTTTTATAATGTTTACAATTTTCGTTACCAGACCATCCTGTTTACTTGAGTATATGTTTAGCTCTTTCTCATCATAATGTAAATTACTATTTATTATGTTAGTTTTACTTACTTATGCACTTAGGAAACTCTCTGAAATTGGATTATTTTACACAGATTTAGACAAACGAGTAAAAGGAGCCATTCCTTTTTTTTGTAGGGATATCAATTAACAGAATAGTTTACAAATAGCATATTTGTTGCATCTCAAATTGTATTAGGGTGTTACTATATCCACATTTTCTGCAAAAAAGATTTAGTAGCTAATATATTGTTAATCTTCTTTTATGCGCCACATAACATTTAAACACAGTTTCTTGCTTGTGTACATTCGGACTTTTCTTACTTAGGTATGTTTTATGTACACGAAAAACTCAGAAATTTTTTGCAATTCCACAACAAGAAAGATATTATTCAAGACAGGAACAATAAAACGTAGTGATGATTTACAATGTAAAATGGAAAGAATACTTTGTTGATTTACATTACCTCTAGCAATACTGCCAGAACAAAATGTGTGTGTGCGTGCAAGATTTACGTACAATTTTGTAAAACGTTCAAACTTCAAACGCTGCCCTAGTGCTACTTGTAATAAATTCTAATTCGCAAATGAACAAAACATCTTCTGTAAAATTTCCTGAATTCGAAATATACAATTCGTTTCTATTCTGGTTAAGATGCTAAACCTGACTTCCAGGTTCTTGATAAACTCATTAAAATTTTAGATTACAATTTTGTGAAATTTAGTAGTTTTAATATGAATTTGAGTCCATGCTCCTTAATTGTGTGAATCCTAGCAGAAAACGCGTGGGATTACAAAGGTCGGGCATAAGTGCTTTTAAATAGAAGTGTTTAAATAACTTACATAAATACTTACGTTAATAAACTAAGTATCTGGAATCTGTAATTAAAAGTATCTGCAGGAATCCTGAAATTGCTTGCTTTTGCTTTTAATGTGGATGCTTCAACATTTAATTCATTTTCTAGTGTTTTCCTTACATTTAAAAAATCTAGAAACAACACTTTGAATCTGAGTAGGTTCAAGACTAAAGTCACTAAAGTACCACGACTTTAAAATTGAAAAGGTTAAATAGAAATACGGATTTGATTTGATTTGGCTTTTATTTGAATCAAACAATGTTTGTCTTATGAATGCCAGTACCACGCACGATATCTTCTGATCGTCCGGCATTTTGCTTTTTGAAAAATTAATGCTAAATTAAATTTATATATTCTAACTTTGTTGCTAAAATCATTCGGTCTACAAAAACAAATATTGGCCAGCTTTGCTTTTATAAGTTTTCAGAAGCAACTCTTAATGTTTATACACCATCACATTATGATAACAGAGGTCGGCGGCTGAATGTATAATATGTTGCAGGGTTCCTATGTTATACTACATAACATTTGGTTACAATATGTAAAATTATTGGTAATATATTAAGTTATTATAATACATTATAAATTTGGGAAACACGGTTTGGTGGAAGAATATGTTTGAGATGTATATCACTGTTCATGAATATAATTCATCCATCCTAAAATCAGGTTTCTGCTAGCCCACTTTAGTATTTGCTTTGGTATCAGGTTGAGTAATATGCTGCATCTTTGCATTTCTGATACGTTATAATAATTTTAGCGCTTAGCTTAATGAATAGCAGTGTAGCTTTTAAACATTGTTTACACGTTTGACATTTATTCTAGCGTACTTTTGTGGTACAAACTTCATTTTTGTGGGATATGCAAATGCATAATTATAAAGTTCCTTAGGGAAAACACTTTTCCCTCAGCTAATTTGAAATAGAGCTGAAGAGCTGAAAAAAGTTTTGCAAGATAAAGCCCCTTGATATATTACACACCAAGCGTATAACAGGCTTATATATAACAGAATATAATATAATCAATGTATCTTAACAGATTTTGAACATCTATGGGTATGAAATGTGGTTGTGTTTACCACAAATACTATGTTATGCATCTGTTTTAACCAATTCACCAGTACGATGCATAGGTATTTTGACTAAAGAAATTTTTTTATTCAGGTATAAGTTACAAAATTGGGTTCTTCTCTAATTAATTTTAGAAACAAAAATCGACAACAATATTAAATTACATATGTATCTGGCAACAAAGCAATATCTGGCTTTTAGAACAAGGACAAATGTAAGAAACAAACACGATCAGTTTCCAAAACAGAGAAGACGCTATATAGAGCTTTATATGAACTTTTACCTAGCCTTGGAAACAGAATAGCGCATCCCACAAAGTAAATTTGAGTATCTGGGTTAGAAAACGTACGACGTTTTTACAGAAACGGTTTTGCGGAAACAAAGAGAAAAGTATAAAATGTTCGCAGTTTGTTTTAAAACAATGTTTGGTTTTGATTTCAACTTCTTCAGTGAAATTTCATGGTTTGCTCTATGTACTTGTGTCGTTTTCGTAAATACAATTCTAGAAAGAAGCAAATCAATGCTTATTTTTTAATAATGTATATAGTTTACTGAGTTCAAATACAACGCGTAGAACGAGTTATTTTACGCAGTACATACAACATATAACCATGAAACCTCGAAAACAGAGTCGTTTTCAAGGACATGTACTCTTATATTTATGTAACATTTCAGTAAGAAAGCGGTGACGTGCTGAGTGCAAAACTTCAGAAGGCCATCATTTTTCTCTCAAAACACAGAAAGTGATACAAAAATGTGATTGTCAAAAAACGTGACAACTGAAAAAAGATCATGTCAAGAAGGAGTTATTGTTTACAATTGGAAGCAACCATTTACTGGTACTAGGAACAAATCTAACAGACGCGTATTTCCGCTGAAAGTTTTCACACAGGACTGAACTACAGATAGTGATGTGAAAGCATGAGAAAGAACGATGGAATCTTGCACCTACCAAGGTTGGCAATATGTCATTTTTCAAATTTTTGTGGACATGACATGTCAATTTGACAAATTGACATGGACATTGGACATCCATGTCATTTTTTGCCAAATTCAAAATTTTTATGACAAATTGACATGTCTTTGGACATAATGTCCGGACAAATTGACATGTCCAAAATTTCTGACCCATTTGCTAAACTCACAATGTCCCAAAAATTTTAGCTGAACTGATTGCATAATAGAAAACCATCCACAGCTCATCAACAGGCGTTTGTTTTTGCTCATTATTCATTATCCCAATCCATCGCATCTTGTTTCTGATAATTTCCACCTTCATCCAAGCCAGCAGCAGCAATCTCATCTTATGATGCAGAAAACTCTGGTGGCTCTGAAACTCTGAAAGTTTCGGTTTTAAACAAGTGAAACCGGAACAAGAGTATAAAATTATTGCTTGGGCCTCTGAACAGTTGTCAGTTAATAACGCAACAAGTTAACTCTTTAAATTCTTGACTTCGTTCTTTCGTTTTAAAATTTGGGATAGACTAATAGCGTAAGAAGAACTGATGAAACATGTGTACTTTTTACTTAACTATCTAATTGTACTCGACAATCCATGATTCATTGGTTCTAAATTGCAGGTTCTAAGTTCTCATCTAAATTTTCAAATTTTGACTTTCGGCAAAACAGATGGGCATTCCAGCTCATGACTTTCTGTTCTTGTCTCAGAGACAATGTCTCTCAAGTCAAAGTCTACAGATGAGCTTGAATGAGCTTGAGCTGTAGAAAATGTACCCATAAAATGAACTGAGGCGTCAAATGAATCTTTGCTTTGAAGCGTGGAGTTGTGATGCAAGGTACAGCGTGTTAATTATACAGTAAACTAGTAAAAATGTCAATTTGTTATTTTTATTTTTGCGTGACAATTGGACATTTGGACATGACACGGAAGATAACATGACATGTCATATTGTCATTTGTCATGGGGGTTCCAAATGTCCATGACATGACATGTCATTTGTCCATGGACATTGACATGGTGCCAACCCTGGCACCTACCCTATAGCTTTTGCAAAATAAAACATGACTTCGACTTTGGAATACAGTTGGGAATATTATCCAAATATCAGAAAAATTCTGATATTATCCTGATCTGATCTATATCTTATCCATATATTATATCAGATATGAACATATAAGACAATATATGATATATGAATTTTTCAGACAGATAAGATAAGAATGGAAGGCTTCTAGATAATATTATATTATTATATTACTGCGACGAAAACAGTATGGCCAATCCACGCAAAAACAAGACAAGGAGTGAATTGTGAAATGATCAGATGACTCTCGTTCGCTCATGACTCAAAACCCACACAGTCGACTTGTACAAAGTGCACATGTGTGATAAAATAACGATTGTATTCAACAATTAAGCGTCGATCTATCCTATAGATTTAAATGATGTCACAATTAAATACCACAACGACTCAAATAGTTATATTTGCATTTAAGTTACATTGATTGGAATTCTTGTATCATGCCAGAATCACGAAATGGATCAATCAAATGTGAAACAAGGCAGAAAGAAGCTTACGTCATGTGTTTTTTGACGTTCCGCTGTCAATCTTTCTTGATTGCCCACTTCTGCCGTTCTGACATTGCCGGAAAGTTCTAACTGGCTCGTAGCCCTTTAACTCTTCTCTGATAATCAAGTTTTCAAGCTTGTCAATTTCCGGCTTTTTTTATTTTTGATTAGCTACAGTCACATCACCTAACCATGATGACATAGTGTTTGTTGTCATCTTGTAGATTAGCAGCATAACGTTAAAATGCATATTAGTAATTAGTGAAGTACATACATCCTTTAAAATGCAATTCACAATATAAACAGTATGAACTCCTTTAAAGCGTCGCACAATCTGCGTCCAAGAAACAGACAATTGCCCTAGAAGAACGTTGTCACTTGGATTTTTACTCTTTTTTAGCCTATGGCCATAGAATTACAAAATAATCATTATAATTTAAATTGCTCAGTCAGAGTTAATTGTTATTAAGGGACACTGGTTTGTTTGTGGAAGAAATTTTCCTGTAAAAACTTGTTTGCGTTTATACGTCATGTGATTCCGCACTTTTATTCTTCCTCACGGTGCCCCTTAACTCTATGTACTGGCAGATCAGTTTTTTTCTTTTATATTATCCATATATTTCTGATATTATCTTATATATCAGATATGGTTTGATTTTTTGGATAAGATAATATATGATATCATATATGGTTTACTCAGATCAGATAAGGATATGAAAATTTGGATAATATCAGATAATTTCCCAACTGTACTTTGGAATTAACTTCCCAGTGCCAAAATTATGCTCATTGAGTAATCTAGTATAGACTGAAAATATATTACCTGCGTTGCCCTGTTTATAGGACGCACAGATCCACCACTAGTGATGGCAAACGATTAATCGCGATTCCAAAACGATTTCCGATCCGATTTTTGATGAAAACGTTTGGATAATCGGAAAAACCGATACGATTTCGAAAAACGTTTTCGATTTCGATCCGATTAGTGTTTTAAACGTTTGCTAATTGGTAAAATTGCGATTTTTCCCAACTACAGAACCTATGTGGCAAAATCTACTCAAAGCTATACAAATTTAAATAAAGTGAATTACAAGTAATAAAAAATGGTCAAAACGCGCAATGAACCCAAGTAATTGGTGTGCATCTGCTCTGTCATAAATTTCCTGACCAACGTAGCAATAATTTTTTCATGTTTCGTTTACCACGTACATATAAATTAAACACTTTGTAAAAATCGCGATTAATCACGATTGCGATCCGATTTTTTTATAAAACGTTTACAAACGATTTTTCACAGACCAAACCGTTTCCGATTTTTGGATAAAACGTTTGGACAAAAATCGGTTTAATCGCAATTAATCGCGATTAGTTTTCGATTTTTGCCATCACTATCCACCACGAAAGGCAATTGGCCTTAGTGACACAACCATTTTTTTAAATTCAAGCCTTTGCGCATAAGTCCAATTGCACTGTACTGAAGCCATTTGAAATTCCCTAAGTAATTCCTTGCTAGTTTCATCAATGCTTACCATGTACGGAAAAACTGAGGCAAGTAATATTATACCAGGCCATAAAGGTGAACTGCCTGTCAGTTTTGCAAGCAAAGAACCATTGGACCAACCAATCAAAAGTGAAAATGAAATGACAATAATTAGAAAACCTACCGCCAAACAGCATCCAACAAAGTATGAAAGTACAGTATTTGCCATGATCATTGATAGTGCTGGATGTTTGTAATATGTGTAGGTTTTTATAGGCTTTTCTAACCTAGCATTATTCAAACACGCATTTAATGAGTCATGCACGTCGGAAATCCCAAATATGCCAGCAGCTAATATGTATCGAATTGACTGACAAGCTTCCTGAAGAATGAAAAAGTACAAAATTGAGATTAGTACACCAACAAACCCTGGAATTTCAGTATACCTTAAATCCAACATTTGTATGGTACATTTAGTTGCAACCGTCATAGGATCCAGCTGAAGATAAACAATTGGGAAGGAGTATAATGGAATTGGAATAACCAGCAAAGAAAAGTAAAATGCACCAAGTGCGCACAAATCTGCATGTTGTCCGTTTGTTTTTCCACCTTTTGCAAAAAGCTTTTTGTGCTCCGGAATTGAAATAGATAAAACTCCTGTTCTACCAGAAAGAAACATTTTAAGTAAATCTTGTAAAATTAAAATTACCAGACATTAGAAGATGTCGCGTTTTACAATCCATTTCGATGTTTGGCAAATTGTAATTGCGTGTCTGGCGTGCCAGAAATGCAGCATTATTGACAAACGTGAAAAGATCCTTTTTGTACAAAATTAACAAAACATTGACCACAGCAGCCAGTACACTGTCTGCCCACATGGCTGGAATAAGAGCCAATGCGTCAAAGGGCAACTTTACTTTGGATGAAAGTATGTTCTACTTTTAGGGTAAAATGGACAGGGTGGCGTTGAGCAGTAAAAGCGTTTCGACATATTTTGAATAAGTAACAATATTCGGCTTCGAAGTTGTGTAGACATGATGAAGCAAGTCCTTGCTGAATGAGTACTAGCCGTAAATTGTTTAAACATTTAAATTGTTTTGAAAAAATGTTAGTTAGGTAGTGCTAAATTTTCTAATAATAGAAATTCAAAACCGTTTTAATTGTGTTTAATATATTGCTAACCCATATTACTCAAATAAGTCAATCCACTTGCCTTGAAATCCTACACTAAAAGCAAATTTTATTTAAATTAAAATGAGCTAAAGTAGCATTTACATGCCTTAGTTCAGAGCTATTGGAGTTATTGACAGGTAGACACTGTTTATTAGACAGACAAACTTCACTAGTCCTTTTATAAGAAGCCAATGTATTATTTTGAAATGCTACATCAATATCCTAAAAATGCCTAACTAGTTCTTTAAAAGCAATACGTTTTTTAATTAAAATCATATTACCAAAATTTGATATTTATTACTGATTACTGGTCAGTTTGTCGAAGCAAAATAACTTTAATAACGAATAAAAATTGCTAAATATTTTAGATCATCAAATGCTATTACTATAAGTATTTCAAAAAGGCCAATTAAATGAACAGTGTATTAAAGCATTAAAGCAAATGTTTTATTAATGCTTTTGAAAAGCAAATCCTTACAACTTGTTAATTGTTTCGTATTTTGGTGTAATTTGTACAACAGCTCCATTGAGTATTATGCGGCTCGGTGGCACAATAATTTTTTATGTGAATGGTAAAAAATAAATCTGTAACTTGTGTTTACAAGGTTGCGCTGCATGTACTGTTTATCAAAATATTATTCTGTATGTGCAGATGTGTGCTATTAGATTGAGTAAGGCTTGCATCTTGCATGATCCTATGCAGATAAACAGCTTTCCTGTGGCTTAGTGAATGAAGTAAAAACGTGGTGCCACCGTAGATTTTTCTACTCTTTTCTAAATGCGCTGTATTTAATTTGCAAGATTTGCATGCATTTTAAGCCGAAATAATGTTGCACTGAAAATAAGCTGGCATCCATTCTGCCTAAAAGCTTTTAAAATTTTGTTTGCTCTTCACAATAATGGTATTAGTGTGCCAAAGTAGCCCCATGAGTCTTACGTAATAAGTACCTTATCGAGAGAGAAAGAAAGTGTGGAGTAGATGGAAAGGATTTTGACAACGTCATTGGGTTATATTTATTTGAAAAATATTCAAACATTCATAAAATGTACATAATAGTTTTGAAACAGCAAGCAAGCATTAACATTTCTTGTTTGTTTTACTTCAACAAGAAATTTATATTTTGTAATTGAATATGATTGTAAATACAAAAACCTCATGCCAATCACATTAAGCTGACTCAACACTTCCAAGTGGCATTTATTATGATTAAAGCAGGAGGATTCAGGAGGACGAATTACTACAACTTTTGCTTTCTCTTTTTCTGAATGTCCGTGGTGATCTCGAACGCTCTATTCTACTCTGGTGCATTCCCTTTTTATGTTCGCGTGATGGTAAAGATTCTTTTTCAATATGTGGCCGCTCAGTAAGTACTAGCATGACTGATTGTGAGTGTGAACCTTCACACTTTCTGGCAAATACGTGGGAGCATTTTTGAATGAAACTTAGCCTGCGGGCAAACTCTTCCTGAAATTTTTCCTGTAACATAAATTTGGACAAAGCAGGTTTGCAATCTGACAGAAAGATCAAAATATGTTTTCGAGCATTTTCCATCAAACAATGTTGCGTCTTACGTTGTAAATAGCGTAAATAAACGGATTTACGCACGAGTTGCTCATGGTCAGCCAATGAATAGAAAACCAAATTATATTGATGTATTGATAGCTATAGATATGACAATAAACAGCTTTTTAGTACAAGGTAATAGATAAGTATGCCAAATTGGATTATATGAAATTATATGGTGTAACAAGCGAGCGTACTTCTTGATCTTTGGGTAGATATACTGAATAAGGTTATATGTTTGTAGCGGCAGCCAACACACTCCAAACGTGAGTACAACAAGTATCAACATTTTGATAGCTCGTTTCTTATTTCTCAGCATAATTGCGTCTCGGCCTTCCTCCTTATTTCCTGGCATTGTTCTTCCCCATAATCTTATGGCCATGCGGATGTACGCCACAGAGATAATAAGCAGCAGGATAAAATATTGGGTTGCAACTAAGCTCAGATTATAGAACAGACGGGATTCGGGTGAAAGTCCGACGTTGCGGCAATAGGGATGTGGAGGGTTGAAGAGTTTTCTCGAGGTTATAACCCTGCAAAAAGTAAAAATTGAAATACTTAGCCAAGTTTACTAAATGCGCTCAACTTTTGTAAATTCTTTATGTTCTAACTTGTAGTCCAGAAAAGTTGGAATAGCCAGCAGTAGTGAAATTGCCCATACACAAGCAGTAACTACCACAGATACTTTCCCTGACTGGCGTGAACTGAGCGGATGCAATACAGCCCTGTGGCGATCTACTGCAATAGCAGACAGTATAAATACGCTCAAATTTACACTGAGTACCTACAGATTGGGAAATGAAAGAGAGATCATTACAGATTTGCACACGTGCGGTTTGAAAAGTAAACCTTTTATCACCGCTTACCTGAAAGAAGGGACAAAATGCACACATGAAATCGGGTAAGTGCCATCGTTGCAACAATGCGGCTTGAAATTGGAACGGAATGGAGAATAGCCCAATTATTATATCTGCCAAGGCCAAATTGCCAATGTAGAGATTAGTGGCTGTTCTCAATCTTCGAGAAACCTGTATACAGAATAATATGTTAAAGCTTAGCTGCATGTGCACTCAATTTCATTTTATCTCAATGTGGTTTTAATTTTGTCAAAAGAATGGACTTTTACCATTACAACCCAGATCACCAGTCCATTACCAAGTAAGGACATTAGACAGATACTCCCGTAAAGAAGAGACAACGCAATGATCAAACTAAGTGTTGGCTCATACAACTGTTCACTTTCCTTCTTTTTGTAAAGCTCGTACAGATATTGCCGCAACATTAATTGAAACTCTTGTTTTATTTCATCTTCTGTATAGGTATAATTGTGAAAGGGGTAATCAGAGTAGGTTGCAATGACCATATCCTTTTGGCTTTCATTTGGGAAAGAAATATTGGATAGCGGTAATCCTTCTGACATGATGGTAGAATTATTTAAATTCACAGAATATACTTGATCCATGGTATGGCGTTTTCAGAATGCAACACTGCACTAATCACCAATATACAGCCAAGCTCAAGAAATGCTACTTTATTTTCATTTTGATTTGTAACATAGTTTATACAAGCTATAGATACTTATTTGCTTGTTACCGGAAAATGTCCCAAGATTCTCCAGTACCTCCTAAAAAGTTTTTCGCTCAGGGTGCTTTTAGTTTACTCACAATCGTCAAGTAAAACTTTGCGTGGGTGTATATTTTTTGTTCGATAAGTTTGTTAAATGATGACAAAAAACAAGTCATGCAACTAGTTACGCCAGGTGTTTGTATGTAAACTTAAACTAGTGTTAGTTTAGTTACGTATTAGCTTACAATTTCCAAATTGTAAGAGTCCGCGAAAGTGTTTTATGTAACTGTTTTGTACAAACTTTCATTGTGCTTTTAAATTGCAACTTTTGTTGAAAGCTTGAGGCTTTCTATTATTACTTTGTATGCACGTGAACACTTATACGAGAAGTCATACAAAAGTAAAAACGACTGTTTTATGTGGTTTTGTTATTACGCTAAAACTCTTAAAACAGAAAAACCTTGAGAGCAAAAAGTTAAAACCTTTCACTGGTTTTGTCAATAGTGAAAGTTAACAAATTCAAGTTAACAAAGTCAAGAGTATATTAAATTGCAAAAATGAAAATGTTTGGTTGTAAATCAAGGCAGAGCAAAGATGCAACCACCTTCCACCTGCTTATCTAAAAGAAGACTGGATGAAAAACTTTCACTTGTGCTGAAAATGCTTTCACTGCATTGTCTAATGTATGTAGTGCACGCTGAAAACTGAAAAGCATGATGGTAGCTTTTCAGACTTTCACAATATGTTCCAACTGAAATAAAAAGCACAAAAGTCGACGCGGTAGAAGTGATGCTGCAAAAATAAGCTTTTAACAGCTTCTTCTTTGCTAACAAAAACCACTACAAAGAAGAGTCTTTGCTCAGATGTACCCCTTGAAAGTTTTTCCTTCCGTTTTTTTCTCTCTACTCGACTCTGTGTCTACAAACAAAAATTATTTTTAGAAGTCAGTTGGTTCATTTCAAAAGAAAGTGAGATGCAGATGTGAGCAAAAGATCATTTTTAAAAACCTGTTATGAAAGTGTTGTTTTACTATTTCAATATTATATCTTTTGAGTGAATTGCATACTTTCTAAGCCCCAATATAAGATTTGTTAAAATTTCTACTTTTTCTATACATGTATGCATTCCAAATTATCTGTTGCTATCATGAATTTCACGCACAAACAAACGTGACCTGGTTAATTGGCAATCGGCAATTTTGCCTCTGGAGGGAGGTTAAAAATTATGTTTTAAAATTTATTCACACATATTGTGTAAAACTAGTTGCTCTGGAATAATACATGCAGCACGCGCATGTATGGGCGAGGAAATCAGAAGAAGCAAGCCATTAATGCACACTCATGCAGAAACTAGTTTGCATATCATAAATTTTAAAGCAGTTGTTGTTCTAATAATAGAAATACAAAATATTGTGTCAGATCGCATAAAGTTCAGCAAGCAATTCCAGGAATTAACATTTTTGGTGTGTATGTAGTACAGAAAATCCTGCATTATGTAACAATAAAATTGCTGCAAGTTTTTGAAAAATGGTTAGTGGTACAAAAAAAACCTTCACGACTTGCGCAATTTAAGTTGTGTCAAGATTACTAGAAAATATTGCTACTGCTAGTGCAAACTTGTGTTGTAGATGTGAATAACTTTCAGTATGATTTGCGTCATAAAATCAATAGAATGCAAAAACACATTATATTTAACTAATGTATTATTTGCATATATGCATGTATTTACTTATTACATGGCTGCTTCTCCAAAATTGTTTTTATGTCTTTTCCTATAGCAACAATGCCTAAGCCGAAGGATGCAGCAAACAGAATAGTAAATTAAATTATGTGAGGCATAAAATGAAAAGTGACAACTTAGTTATCCCAGCTGTATGAAAATTTTGTTGAAATTCTTTATATTTTCACGTGAAGATTCAGACCCTTGGAGACACAGGCTGTCAGGAAGCAAAAAGAAAGCAATTATAAAAAAGAAATCATGGCGCTACAAAAAGCTCTCCTTGTGGTTGATGGCTTAGCGCTTGCTTGCAATTTTGTTTGTTTCTTTACATCAACTAAATTCAAACTATTTTATTTAAACTGTGTTTGTAAGACTTCTGAAAAAAATTGTTCCAAACCACGTTTTTAAGAAAGTTCCGAAAACAACGGTGGGCTGCCACGAATGTTAGTGACAACACATTACGTATTTTGATTATACATGCCAGGTGTGCTAAATGCAAGGACACATACAAAAATACAATAGGTTTTAATGCAAGGCCAACGTTCTCTTTGGCAAGTATTACCTAGAATCAAAATTTATTCAAATGTCTATACGACATTTTGTATACAAAGTAAAGTTAAGTTCATTTACAACCCAATGGGACATGAATCCACACAGCAAAAAGCAAAGTCCACAAAAGCAATGTTAGTGGAAATATGAAGAATTGCATAGAGTAGGTAGTACTTGCTGTTGAAAACAAAACAGGTGTTTCGCATTACTTGCATCACAAAAATTACTTTTGCATCAGGATTTAGAATTTGTGTAAATGGCTTGATTGAGTTTTTATTGAAAACACAGAAACTCAATTTGGATTGCGGGTAGAAAAAGTACTTTCGGAGGTATGTCTTATGCTAAAAGCTCTGTCTTTGGATTAGGGACTTGCTTTCATGCAAAACGATACCATATCATATTTACAAACAATGTAGAAATTACAGCGTACCTAGGCTGATATATTCAATTTCTGCGTCATCCAGTCATCCACGTCGAGAGAAGATGAACGAGGACAAGGAGGTTTGCCTCACATTTGAATCCCGTGACATCACACAGTGGATTTGGCTTCACTATCAATAGCATACGTGAAAGGTACGCGTTATACATTCTAAATGTATCAATGCCATCACGTAAGCTTTACAGGGCAGCCTTTAATTAGTTGGTTGCAGAGCAGTATAATTTTATTCCAACAGCCTAATTATCAGAACTCTTCCGGTCAATTGCCTAAAGACATGAGAAAATCATTAAGTGTATGCTCTTGCCTTGTTTGCACTTGTGAGGAATTTGGTGCTCTTCTATCAAGATAAATGATTTCGAATAATCTCAACACACATCAAAATAAACCAAACCAAAACACAGATCCATTATTTGGAAGCTGATTTGCAATCCTTAGCATTTACCGACGATGTTGGAATCAATTGATGACGTAAATATCACAATAAGCAACTTTAAGCTTCAGGTGTTCAGGTGTTGACTTTTGCGCTATTCCAGTTACATTTGTAATAATTTTATGTTTACATTTAGAATGAACAGGAAGTACTTTCAGACTTTCTTGAATGCTTCTATTTATTTAGCAAAACTCTTAGCAGCAGTTGTAAATGTTATACGTTATCTGCAGTACCTTTCTCAGAATAAGAAAAACCGAATTCGCCGCATTGGATATACTCGTGTATTCTCCGAAATAAATAATAAGCCAGCCAAATTGGAAAAACCCTTCCTGGAACAAATCTTTTGAATGTCATTGTAACCAAGATTATCTATTGTGCAGCAGTAATTTATTGTTGTGATACTAATGCGCCGCATGTGCCTTAGAATAATGCACAGTTTTATCTTCTTTCAGAAAATGGCAGATGATTTATATAAATGCAACATACGTTCTCAAACTTTGTGTACGTCATTTAAAGAAGTTATTATATAGCGCCAAAATAATCTCTGGACTTGTCTAATATATTGTCTATATATTGGGTATATAATATGCTTAGACTTACCCTTTAAGCAGACTTATAAAAGTAATTACTTACACGTATAACAATCCATACTATTTTCAAATCAAGGCAGGCATGCTGCAATTATGTCTGTAAGAGCTACGGGCATGTGTGAAACGCTTATTTTGTTTTACAGGGAAAATATCTACAAATCCCGTCATAATGAGAAATTCAGAAATTGTAAAGGTTAAACTGCTTAGAAAAAACTGGTAATATACAACAAAACTCACACAATTTTTTTCTGTTAGTACACAAAACAAAGAAATGCATACCATCTTCAAAACGATAGAAGCAAATTTAAAACGAAAGATAAAAGTTACTCATTGGCAACTGTTAGCAATTTTGTATAGCATGTAAGCGTAACAGGCTTTCTTTTGTTTTTGCAATCAAGGCTTTCTACGTGACATTAAAACCATGAGGTAAGTGGGTACTTATGCATTGTTAAAGTCGTATTAATTTAACTATTACAACAAGGTATTATTGCTAGATATGTACTATGAATTGAAAAACTATTGTACAAACTTAGTCATTTTGTTTGATAAACATTTTTAATTTGAAATCGGACACATTCATTCTTACATTTAACTAGGTCATTGCAAAACACAAAATTATTAATTTTCACGCAAAGAAATAAATACAATACATTTGTTTTCAAGCATATCAAAGTGCTGGTATCTAACCAACGTTATATTATGTTTAATAAAGTTTGATATTCCTACTTGTATAAACATCATACCAAGAATTGGAATATATTTTTGTCATGTTGTACGACATCCAGACTACTGTGAAACTATGCATGCAGTATTTTACGAAAGACTCTACCTCTTTTTTTTATCAAAATATCTTCGTAAACTTAGAAATAAGAGTAACATATAACAACCCGTAGCATGCCACTATCACTTGAATGAAGTTAGTAAACGACATATGCCAATGAATTTACAGAGTGTACGTGTCGCTGTGTCAATTGGTACCTATAACGCTGATATTTACCTAAATACGCTGATATGTAGTAACGACAATCAGTTTATGTAAAACGAAGATTCTTTATTAATAAATTTTGTGATTCTGTCATACTATCTAACGAAAATGCGAATACTAATTGAGACGCAATTTATTATTAAAAGCATGTTAAATAAAACCTGTAAGTGTTTTGGTTTTATACTTTGTGTATGCTAACACCCAACTACCTTTGTGTTTGACACTATTTGAAGATTCTGTACATACAAAATACACAAATGACATTATATTTAAGTATAATAGATATGATCTTATATACATTATTTACACGTGAAATCAACCATGTTACCAATAAAATGATCTCATGTACACATTAGAATGCTTTGGGCTACTCCTACATACATATATTAACACAAAACCTACAGAAACCAATTTTGGTTGATGCCGACGTCTCACAAACATGCCTGGAGAATTTACTAGCTGTCTGCGATCTCAGGCTTGCAGTAGTAAAGAAAAAACCGTAATAAAGTTTTTATGTGCTCAATGGATTTTAAAAACCAAGAATGAATTTTTCACGCCAGAAGTTATCTGTTCAATTGTTTTATTAAATTTTTGCTTGTTGTCTCACATGTTATTTCATGAAAAACAGGCATGCTTTGCATTACTTGCTTTTGCTTGCTAAGTTGCATCAGTATCTAAGCAACACCAACTAGTACTGGACTCATGCCATGTGATGTACAAAAATTCATGTTCACGTCATGCATATTTTAAAGAATGAAGTTCATGCCTCGCTAACACTTGTACATGTAGGAAGTCTGCCTCCCATGTCATGCATCATGTACATGAATGAAGTGCAAAACTGTTTTAAAAAATTGAGAAGCCCCGGAATTTCCTGAGTGTCTAATGTTACAAAAACAGCACAAAAACTGAAATGCCTGCTCCGTTTTATCATTTACAAAATAATTTAAATTTATAATTTTACAAAAGATTACTTTAATCTCATTTAACAAAACTAATGTCAAAAAACTAATGATTCCGGATGAATATGTCAATTCTTTCTTGTATTTTTACATGCATATACACGCATGCACTTTGTGTCATGTAATGAGTCATGTAGCAGTCCCCCATGTCATGTTACTTGGCATGAAATTTCATACACATGATACATGAACCCACTACTAAGTCCAACGCCAAAACAAACATTTCATAAGTTTGCGGTAGGCGTAAAACGGAAATTCATAAAAGTATTGCAGAATTCAGTAGACTGTAACATTGAAAAAGTATGAAAGCTTTTGAATTTGAGGAACCCAGATATTAAAGTTAATAAATCAAAAAGGAAGAAAACCTACTCTGCCGACATTTTTTGGGAATTTAGTAAAAAGGGCATAGACAAAAAGCGATCCATATTTTTAATAATTTTACAATTGCACAGTCTGCATCTTTACATCAAAAACGTGATTTATTTACAAGTTTTGCTCATTTTCACTTCTCCGAAAATACTTTTTGTTCTGCATGTTTTAATATTGACATGTGTGAAATATGCTTGTATGAAAGCAAAGTGGAATGAGGTGAAGAGTAGACAAGAGACAAGAGATGTGGGCAAAGGACGAAACCAGAATGACTTTTATTTTAGGATTGACTTATTTTTATAACATGACTTGAGCACAGTGAAGCTGTGCTCAGGATAATTAACATAATGACTGAGACGACGGTGAGGCGGCTACTCAATTAGGATTTGGGTAGCAGCCGAACTGTAAAATATCTTTGCATATTTTACATTGCCCTTTCTTTTAATTTAGATTACAATAGGGTTTTAAAAAGAAAAAACAATGAACTCTAAAAATGAGGTTAGCGGCCTACACGATGAGCTGCTACCTAAGTGGCTGGTGATGACGAGAGTGAATGACCGAGGTTTTGGGTTGACGAACCGGGAGCAGGAGCCGATGAACCGTGAGGTGGAACCGAGGTTGATGAACGAAGATGATCCACGTGACGACGGAATGTGCGAAGCTTTCGGCCTTGGAGAAGCTCAGCTGGGGAAACGCCAGTAGTGGAGTGCGGAGAGCAGCGGTATTGGAGGAGGAACCTGGATAGACATTGGTCTGGAGGACAGTCAGAAGCTTTAAGGGCGTTCCTGAAGGTGCGCACGAACCTTTCCGCTTCACCATTGGACCTAGGATGATACGGACTAGAACACAAATGCTTAACCTTATTTTTTAGGCAAAAAGCTTCAAACTCGCCTGAGACGAATTGTCTGCCGTTGTCCGTGACCAGTTGCTGGGGAATGCCGAAACGAGCAAAGGTTTCCAAGAACTTGGAAATGATGGCAGGTGATGTGGTGTCCTGGTGCATGTTGTAGACTTCTGGCCACTTGGAGTGCGCGTCTACAATGATCAGGTACATGTCACCATTTAAGGGTCCTGCTAGATCTGCGTGGAGGCGCTGCCACGGCTTTTCGGGGAATTGCCAAGGGTGTAGTGGTGCGGATGCCGGATCTGGAGCATGGGACTGGCACAAGTTGCAGGAACGAGCTGTTTCCTCAATTTGCGAGTCGATTTGGGGCCACCAAACGTGCTGTCGAGCTAGTGCCTTCATCTTCACGATTCCGAAGTGGCACTCGTGGAGTTGCTGTAGAACTTTGGCTTGTAGATTGGAGGGGATGATCATTCTGATTCCCCATTGTAGTACACCCTGTACCACTTCAATTTCCTCTTTTCTGGTGTGGTATGGCTGGAGTAGATGGTCATCTAAGCGGAGCTCCTTTGGCCAACCATAAAGACAAAGCTGCATAACCTTGGACAAGACAGGATCTCGAGCTGTGGCCTTGCAAATGGCTGCGGCTGTTACTGAAGTTGCTGTTGAGCAATTTGGTGAACAACTTCATCAATGTGGTAGTTGGGGCAAGGGGGATTTGACGTTAGTCGCGACAAGCAATCCGCATTCCCGTGATCAACTGATTTCCGGTATTGCACTTCGTACTGGAATTGGCTGAGGTAAAGGCTCCAGTCGTGAAGGCGCGTAGCAACGTAGGGAGGGAGCTGAGACTTGTTTCCGAAAATCTTGAGAAGCGGGCGGTGGTCCGTGACTAAAATAAATGGACGAGCACACAAATATTTAAAAAAAATTACTTATGCCGTAGACAATAGCGTAACCCTCTTTCTCAATTTGGGAGTAGTTTCGCTCGGTGTCCGAAGGGAGCTTGGAAGCGAAAGCGATAGGCCGTTCAGTACCGTCTGGGTACTTATGATACAGGCAACATCCGAGTCCAGTTGAGGAAGCGTCAGCGGAAATCCCGATAGGAAGCTGCGGGTTAAAGTTGGCTAGTACCGGAGCTTTGATAATTGTCTGCTTTACTGTTGCGAAAGACTGCTGACACAACTTGTCCCAAATAAATGAAACATCGTTGCGGGTGAGTCTGTATAATGGAGCACACAAATCAGACAAGTTAGGCATAAACTTAGCATAAAATTGAATTAGGCCCAGAAAAGATTGCACTTGAGACACGTCCATGGGTACTTGAAGGTTGATAATGTCCTTGACTTTTTCTGGACACGGAGCAATTCCGGCTGACGACACGATATGGCCTAGAAACTTGACACTTGGGCACAAGAACTCACACTTGTCTTTAGAAAGTTTATAGTTAAATTTCCGCATTTGTTCAAAAATTTTGTAAATGTTCAGTGTCATTTTTACCGGATGTCAAATTGTCATCAATGTAGGTGCCAGTCATGCCAATATCCTTCAGCATGATATCTGAGAAAGCCTGGAAAATAGCCGGTGACGATGCAATGCCCTGGGGAAGGACATTATATTGATAAAGTCCACGGTGGGTGTTTATCACCAAAAATTTTCGGCAGTCGGGTGCTACTTCCATTTGGTGGTAACGTTTTGGCCATCAAGCTTGGAGAAGTCTTGACCACCGTTTACTGCTGCAAAAATGTCGTCTGGAGATGCGATAGGGTACTGGGTCACGTTCAACTGGGCGTTGACTTTTGATTTGAAGTCCGCGGTGATCCTTACTTTGCCATTTGGTTTGGCAACGACGACTAAAGGAGATGCCCATTCACTGTGGTCAATCTTGGTGATGTAGCCACATTTTTCCATGGCATCCAGTTCCTGGTCCACCTTAGCACGTACGGCGTATGGAAGTGGACGAGCTTTGAGGAATTTGGGGACAGCGTCTTCTTTTAAGTGGATCCGAGCTTGATAACCCACTATCTTGTCTGCTGAGGGGGGCTGCGAAAACATCTTTAAACTCATCGAGGAGGGCGGTGAGAGCTGTGCTAGTAGCTCCACCCTCAATTTTATTAACTTTAATTTGAGATGCCACACTTTCCCAATTTATTTTTATACTTTTTAGCATGTCCCTGCCAAACAGAGAGTCATGCTCACATACCGGAATGCTGGATGTGACTTGCTGGCCATTGTCTTCCACCGTACAAGTTAATTCGCCAAGGGGGGCAAAAATTTCCTTGGTGTAGGTGCGGAATAGCCGTTTAGATTTGGTGAGGGGTGGGCACCCAATGGATTTCCAAAAATCCCTGGAACGTATGGTGATTCCTCTTCCCGTGTCCAGCTCCATTTCGTGCTGGAATCCGTTGATTTAAGTTGAAATTTTTATGATGTCACCACCATCTGCAGTTCCAAGAGCCCTGAGATCGGTGATGATGAACTCATCAAGTTGTCTGTTGTTGGTCACTGGTGGCTGATTGCGCTACTGTGACCATTGCTGCTGTGACTGTTGAGGTGTGGACCTGCAAAGATGGGCAAAGTGTCCCAACTTTCCACAGGCTTTGCAAACAACATTGCGGTGGGGGCACTGACGCCAGGACGTGTGGTCCGTTGCTCCGCAATTTGGACATGAAAAAGGGCGCTGCTGGTTACTACTGCTGGCAGAGAGATTAGAATTATGACATTTTTTATTATTTTTAAAGAAGGACTTGCCCTGTTGACCCGATTGTTGCTGATTTTGTGGCTGCTGCTGATGAAACTTCCTATTCCTGTTTCCCTTGAATTGGGTGGTGGCCTTGTGAACCTGATCCGGAGGTGGAGCTGCGGTGGAGGAGTGTTGACGAATGAGAGCTGTGCTGGCCTCTGCTGTTTCCATTCCGGTGGCAATTTGGACCACCTCCTCCAGTTTTATTGTGTCGTCTTTGCTGAGGAGTGTCCGTTGGAGGCGCTCACTCGTCACCCCAAAAATGAGCTGATCCCTGAGGCGGATGTTGAGTTCAGCCCCGAATCCACAATGTGTTGCTAGTACCCGGAGGGCAGCAAGAAATTGTGACACATTTTCTCCAGAGCGCTGCTTCCGACCCATAAACCGAAACCGTTCTGCAATTTGTTTCGGTGCTGGCTTGAAGTGCTCCTTCATCTTGAGGGTGAGATCAGCCAAGGAGGTCTTGTCCAGTGCGGTGGGAGAACACAGACTGGTGAGGAGTGCATAATTTTTTATGCCAATTGAAGAAAGGAAGATTCCTCGACAGCGGTTGCTGTTGGCTGGATCGGCAGGATCCAGGGAGTTGGCAGCCAAAAAGGTTCGACTGATGAGTCGAATGGCTGTAAAACTCCAATTGTGGCGGTGGCCATGACTGTTGGAGTGGATGCGGCAGCTGGGGAAGGCTTCTTCTTCTTTTTGAGAGACGGTGTGCGAGTGTGCACCGTTACCGATTTTGGCGTCTTCCGGGTCTTCGGTTTTGGAGGAACCTTTGGTCCTTTCTTTTTTTCAGGTGATTCTGGTGGAGGGTCTTCCACAACCTCTGTGGAGTCTGTCTCGTAATCAGCGTCGTCTTCGGGATCAGTAGTAGTAGCTGCAAGATCAGCAGGCTTGGATTGCTCTGCTTTTTTAGGAGGCATGGGAGCAATGCCAAGAAAAACTTAAACTTTTTTCTTAGCGGTAGGCGAGGGGGCGAAGTGAGAACGTTTCAACCACCTCGTCGCCAATGTGAAATATGCTTGTATGAAAGCAAAGTGGAATGAGGTGAAGAGTAGACAAGAGACAAGAGATGTGGGCAAAGGACGAAACTAGAATGACTTTTATTTTAGGATTGACTTAACTTTATAACATGACTTGAGCACAGCTTCACTGTGCTCAGGATAATTAACATAATGACTGAGACGACGGTGAGGCGGCTACTCAATTAGGATTTGGGTAGCAGCCGAACTGTAAAATATCTTTGCATATTTTACAACATGTATGACAACGTCTGGGTTTCTACTCATATTTTTGAGGCTTTGCTGTTGCACGTAAGCAGTAATATTTAGATTACTTTAAGAAATATCAAAATTTGGACTATGATTTTTTAAACAATATGTTGAAAGCTTTTGAACCACCTTAAAGCGTTGTCCATTAATTTTTAGGACACCAGAGGTACACATGTTCACAGCTGAACTATATAAGACCCACAAAAGTGGCAAATATGTGGCATTATAGTAACCAATGTAATCATTAAAGCTAACAAGAACGTAAAATGGAACATGGTACGTTTATGTAAATCTATAAGGTAAATGATTGCACATCGAGAATGCTATTATTATTTACATTCTCGTTGCTAAGTAAACATGAGCATTTGGCAGTATACTGCAGTAACAGAAACCAAAATCTTGTTGATAAGATTTGCTAAAACATCCACAAACATTTTAACTGGTGTAGAATTAACATAAGCTTTTGTAACTGGGAAAAGGAAAGGAAAAGTTATTCGTTTTGCCATTTGACAATACTTGATATCTTGCTTTTTTATTAGTGTTATGACGCTAATGATATACAATACAAAATCCAGAAGATATTTGTTTCATAACAAGCAGCATGTTTAAGAAAATAGAACTTTTAGGGTTTCTGCGTTTTTCATCATTGTGTAACATGCAACATAATAATGGCTTCGTTAGTAATAAACAATTTTTTTTTACAAATTTGATACATTGCCAGTTTCGTTTTTGTTACGCTGTAACAATAAACTAGTATGGTATAGCATAAAAGGGAAACCCCATTACCTCAAAAGCATCGGTTACTTATTTTGTAAGTAGATCAATGCTTTGGGTGATTATTTGCAAACAATGTTAATAATGAAGGAGTTTCCGTACAGTGAGGCAGCTTGCATCATTACATAACTCTTAAAAGTTACTTGACATAACCAGGCATAATGTGCATTATGAAGCTTTTATCTATAGTTTAGCATGTTGCATCGGACATCAGTGGTTTTATTTTGTTTTCTAAAGATTTAATAACAAGGTTTATTACTAGGTACATAACACAATAAGTATATTTGCAAATCTACAATCTTAACGTATATTAACCTATTTAGGAGATAAGATGAAATGGAAATTTAACAAGTGAAGTTTTCAAAATCATTTTACTTGTGTTGTTGGCTTAACAAAAGAGCATTAATTGTATAATCAAAAATATTGGCGCAGTAGACTCTTCCTGTATTTTTCTCAAATTTGAAGAACCAATAATATGTAACAATTGGTCTTTGAGATTTTGCAAGCCTACTTAAATAACTCAATTGCTTTCGTCTTGCACAAATTTGCCATTCCTTGATCATATTGGCACTAACTACGTTAGCTTTGATTGCCAAAAGTATAGTCCTAGCAAGTGAAGACCAGTTCTGTGCATGAATAACACAAAGCGCTATATACACCTGGACAGGCAGTGATTTTAAACCTAATATAAGTACCCAGTTCCCCGACACAAGCACTACAAATCCCACAAAGACTCCAACGGCTGCGAAAATTCGTTCAATGGGTAAAGCAATTTGGACAAGGTAGTAAAGCTGTTGGTACAGGAAAATAGTTTTGCTATTCACTTCCCTTTTCCTAATACTTTCCAAGCTTTCTATGTAAATTACTCCAACCATTATTAGCGGAGCACATACCACAATACTTACATGGTGAGTAAATAGGCTACGGTTATGTAAATCAATCTGATAAATAGCAAGATGCACCTAGTTAGCGTAGTTGTAAACATCCATGTTATATTATACTCTTTGAGAAACAAAAAAAATTGGGTCAAAGTCAAAGAATACCAGTAACGGACCTACAAACACACCAGAAACTGTCAAGACCAAAATTGTCCAACATATAAGCAAACTTGCCTTGTCGCATGTTCTTTTGTGAATCAAGTTTCGAATTTCTGAAACCAAAGTCAAAATAATCATTCATTCAGTAATGATTCAATTTATATGTACAATGAAATATTCCATACATTTATTACAATTACCTTGCAAAAACAGCTCTGTAAAGTTGATTTTTTGCCCAAGAGTTGGTAAATTTTGTCAGTAAGCAAAATAAAAAACGCCCTAACTGAATTTCCAAATTCACAAAATAGCGTTTTTGCATCGTAGATAATCACAAGATTGAAACCAAACAAGAGAATAATCATTGATGACATGCTCATATATAGCATTAGAGATGCTAGACGATAAGGACCTTCGTCAGCCAAAATAGCGTTTGTAACCAAAGAAAGATATAGTAGCACGTTGAATCCATATAGTAAATTTAATATCCAAAAGCTCGGCCTTTCCTTCCATGGCTCGGATACTACAAACAATTGCCGTTTTATGTCAATCCGAGGATAGTCTGGGTATCTCAGAATTGAATTGAAGAAATTGGAACTTAATTCAAACGCTTTAAATGTGGGTAGGGATGCCATTAAACCCGATTTTAATCTAAAGAAAGATATATTTAGCTAATATGATACCCAAATCTAAAACATTCAGTTTCTGTAACCTCAGTAGTTCTCTGTCTCTGCCATTAATACTACCTGGATTTGACTGGGCACAATATATATGCTTCTTAATTTTAAACGCTTATTTGCAACGTAGTACTAAAATCCTAAAAATACAGTTTTCCTAGAACAAATCAATAGAACTTACGCAACCAAATTTGCTCGAACAAACTCAAATAACAATGCATTTATTTTTTAAAACTTTATTTGAGTTAACAATTTAAAAAATCTATTAATTGATTTCTTACGTCAAGCTTGTCCAACACAATCAGATTTTGTTAGCAAAACGCACATTTTGTTATAGGTCCACTATCACATTACACCTAACCTATAGTTTGAATCTTGAAAATTTGGGTTTACATTTTTTAAATCTTTTGCATGTAAATATGCTTTTATATATAAACCTTGGTATTTACTTTTATGAGTTTGTCACAAAACTTGAAGTTTGCTTCAGCCGACTACTTTCTAGAATCTACTATCTACCAAAACTAAGTTTCTGGTCTGTATTTTTTAAGTTTGGATTTAATGCGAATAACTGATTGTTTGTGAAGGATGGAGTATACATAAAAAATGGACTCAGACGAACCTTGGATTTTAACGTGTTGTCAAATAGGAAAAGTGAAATTGATATAATTCTACTTACATCAATCTGAAATTGAATGTAGAACCCCACACAATAATAATGCTCTAAACAACAATCAATTAGTTATTTATAGAATTTTTGACAGTGTTTAAATGGAATTGCATTGTTGACAAAGCCTAATTGGATGATGTTTGGTGGAACATGTATTTTTGAAAACCAAATCGCTAAAATGGAGCACCTTAGGGTAACCGGCGCTTATCTCCAAAACACGGATGCCAAGTTGCTCCATAGTCCGTAAGCATAAACAAATATAACCGACTTTGGAAAGTCAAAATTATCATATCATTGTTACACTCGCTAAAATACATTAAGATGTGTGAAATGGATGTAACGATTTGGCTTCTGGAGAAATGATTTGATTCATTAGTGTTCATTATTTAACTGTTTGTAGTGTTTTCAGGAATGTTTTTGATGCTGTATGATGATAAACCAAAAACAAATAGTTATATTATATTGATCGTGTATATACAATCGTATAATTCTTATCAACCTCAAATTTTCGGTGATGTAACTTAGCATTCTTTTGCCTAAATCATGGATTCTACTTATTTGGCATTCTGTTTTAGCTTTAAGCATATTATGATTTGTAAACACTACAAGCTTGGTTTCTAACACTAAGGTTTTTAGGAAAGGGGAAAGATGTTGCTATTCTTTGATGCATTACTCCAATTCAAGGTAGAGCAGCGTCATTTCTACCGTATATATACTTCAAATGTACGCGTTTTGCGAGATCAACCTAAGAACCATACCTAAGGTCATAGGAACTTCAATGCCGGAGTTCCAGAATCTCGGACCAAACACATGATTGATCATCAACAACCATCAAATATTAATGTCAGAAGCAGGCTCAACGCCATTCAATGACGGGATGGCACCGATTCTCACAAAATACGTAAAAACAACGGAAGGTTTTTATACATGAAAACATTATTTCATTTGACTAAATATTCAAAATTGCCAAGAATATCAAGAATATACCTTTGGATATACAATGTCTACTGAATCTAGGATTAAAATTTTGTACATCACGGCGACCTAATTTATATGAACTTAAGAAATCTGTTGAGGAAACGATAAGAAAAATTGCTTGGAATTTATACTTCCAAGTGATACCAGAATATACAAATGAAAACATTCTTCTCAGGGAGTGGTATATAAAATGTACGGAAGATTTTAGGAACATAAATAACTTGACAGGTCCAGAATGTCCAATTCAACCATTAATATGAAACTTTGATAAATTTTTAGTACTATTAAAACTGAAGTTCTGAAAGCCTCTAATACGATAAATTTGATTTTTGAACCAACAATTAAGCGTTGTAAGGAATTGTGTGAAGTAAATAAGCTATTGATAATAGAAGCAGATAAGAATGCTGGTATGTGTCTTGTAGATAAGTGTGATTATGACAATGAGATTTTTAGGCAGTTGTCAGATATACATACATACTTTCCAACCACAAACACTCATTTTGACTTTAAAATGGTAGAATTCAGAGATATGTTAAAAATATTTGACAAAAACTTGCCTACTAATTATAAGCTTAGTCGTTTTTACCAGACACAAATAAGCCGGCTAATTTTTACATTTTGCCAAAAATACATAAACCTTTTGATAAGTTTCCTAAAGGACGACCTATTAGCAGCACATTTCATAAAACCAATAAATATGCTAGCAAGCTACTAGATTATATTCTAAAACCATCTTTGAATTCACTATCTGACTTAATTGTGGATACCCAACATTTCCTTTTAATACTTGATGCAAGAAAATTAGATAAGAATAAAAAATACACACTTGTAACAATTGATATTGAAGCTCTCTATCCCAGTTGGAACATATCGGATTGTAAAAAGCATTGTGAAAATGCGTTTACGTCACAAGACATTAAAAGCCTAATTTGAATAGAAGGCAATTCTTTGAGCTAATGAATTTAAGTCTGGATTATAATTTTGTCATATACGAAAACCAATTATTTTACCAACACAAAGGTATAGAGATGGGTAATGCTGCGAGTGTTGTTGTTGCTAATATTACCGTGTTTCAAGAAATTCAAAAGATTTTTGCTATTCGTCCTGAAAAAGATTTTAGTAAAAGGTTCCTTAATGACATTTTCTTGATTATTGAAAGCTCTAATATTCCAGATATGAGTATATGGTTAAATGCTATGCTTAAGCATAGATACCTAAAATTCACAAACAAATACAGTGAAACTACCATTAATTTTCTAGATGTCAATGTATCTATTAATAATGAAAATGAAATATGTACTTCAGTATACTAAAAACTAATGGCTAGACACTTATATCTACACGCTAAATCAAATCACCCCAAACACCTTAAAAATTCCTTATTTTTCTCGCAAGGACTAAGAATTATAAGAACATGCAGTAATGAAAACAGCAGAATAAATGCTATTATGAAGCTTTATGAAAGATTCTTGGAAAGAGGCTATTGCAAAGATAAGCTACTTCTGATTTTAGATAAGCTTTTCAGTTTAGACAGGTAAAAAGTATTAACTCCCCGTGGTATACTACGTGAACATTTAGCTATTCATAATCCTGATATTATATTAAAATACTGCAGTAGTGAAGACAAGGAAGAAAATAGGACCGCCGACAAAGCCGCTATTTACAGCATTTTTCCGTTTTATGATTCTGTTGACAAGTACAAGGATATTCTACAGAATAATATTGTTACACACGTTAAAAAAGAAATAACCGAACTAGATACTAGTGATATATTCTTCTCTGAACATGGAGAGGATATATGTAATGTTGACTTCGACTTGGTAAAAGAGAGAGCAAGAGAATTGGAACTAAAAATTGTATTCAAGCGTACCAAATGCATCAAAGAGCTTGTTAAATAAGGACGTTTATTTTTAAGGAAATAATTTTTTGTAGTCCAATTCTAAGTAAAATTTATGTGATTATAATTTGAAACTTATTTTATTTAAGGTGAAAATCGGTGAATTATTTTATATATTTGCTTCATTATAATTTTTATTGTACTTAAGATTTCATGTAATTCAGATTTTAAGATTTTAATGGTAACTTCATATTTTTCTTTCTGTAGCCTGAGGAAGAAATTGCTATTTGCAAATTCGAAACGCGTTGCTTGAATAAAGATACTGAACTACTCATTTTGTCGTGTCGATAAGAAGTTAATCGTACCATAACCAACATAATTTCAAATCATCTTTGGTTATTTCTTCAAAATGTTGCTATTCTTTGATGCATTACTCTGATTCAAGGTAGAGCAGCGTCATTTCTACCATATATATACTTCAAATGTACGTGTTTTGCGAGATCAACCTAAGAACCCAGTTTGCGACATCTGGAAGAAAGCTGGTACATCAAATTTTTGCAAACCATTTTGAAGCTTCCCTTTGTGCTTTCTTTTAGCGAACATAGAGCCAAACAAAAAACGTTCCATGCAAAACACAACCATGATATTTTGTCATCTGTATTTTTGTTTGATTTTATTCAGGATGACATTGCATGTGTAGTTGACTAATGATTAAAATCTTTAGTAACATACACATTGCTAACAGACAAAACAAACGGAAATGTTCAAAGTGTTATTGCACAACCAATGAATAATGATAATGTATGACATAATATACAGTTTGTAAGTATTATACATGTTAAAATTATAAACAGGATTTTATACCATGTGGCTTATGTTTAAATAAAATTTTGACAATTTAATGAAAATTAAGTAAAACTATTTACGTTGGGGTTTTTTATTATGTTAATCAAAAATTATGAACATTTTATAAACTTGGGTGAGCTTTTTAGTGTCACCAATTGTAAAAGAAAATGCAGTATATTGATGCATTTTTAGTGTAAAAATTGCATTCATGACTATGTTGAAGCTTCAAACCCAGACATTCAGGTTCCAAGAAGTAATATTTCAAACTAGAACTCCATGCTTCTGTGAACCGTTAGCATCGTGATCTTTTCCATCAATTTTCGGCTTATCCTGTAATTACCCACTTTTTCACGATACTCATTACCATAATCATTCCGTTTACGTTGCCACATTTCCAGCACAACACGATCCAAGTGCGGAAGTAGTTCCCATACACTGGACTCACACAACTCCTCCAGGTTCCATGACAGCTTTGGAATCCCTCCAGCAGGAAAGCAGTTCTCTACTGGACATTTCCACGAACTGTTACTGATGGTCAATGCTTCTAAGCGGGGAAACTGAAGAAGGAAAGACCACTCACCCGGACAACCGTTATATCAAACACCTTCAACTTTGGTAGCTTCAGCGAGTCAATCCACTCCCCGTTCCTATTTCCAATGAGTTTCACCATACGGTAAAACTTAAGGCACAGCTTTTCTAGGGTTCCTCCAAAGCAGTTTCGGGAGCACAGTTACTGAGCAAAATTAGCTGTTGTCATAATTAAAGTTTCCCTATAAGATACATTCCACGGCCAACAAAACTCTAAATGGGCATACTTAATCGGTAAGTTGGCCAGCAGGTTAAATTGCGGGGTGCGACAAGGGCATGTTAAAAAAGTATAGCATAAATCCACCAGTACATCCAGCTTAGGTGTAAACACTCGCCAGTCCTTGGCCATCGGTCCAACAAATAGATTTAACTGTGGAGCATACTTTTCCATAATCCTTTGTCCAATATAGCGTGGAGTTCGGTGAGGATGATGAATATCCAAGTAGCGCAACTGAGGAAGTTCTGGAAGTGGAACGTCTTGAACAGCCTGAAGCTGAAGGGCGATCGTTCTATTACTCTCTTCCCATGCATACGATTTTATTGTGTTCTCATTAACAAACTCCAAGTAGCGGAGCTCAGGCATTTGGTGCAAGCAATCACAAAGATACACAAACAATTTTCTGTAATTTTCTAGTCCGTTTCCATTTGGCTTGCCAATGGCTGCTCTACGAAAGTTAAAAACGGCCATACGACATCTCCAAACGGAAACACCGCAGTGTCTCAAGATCTTCAGAAGGTTTAACTGCTCCTCCAAGTTTGTGGTGAAGCCGAATATCCTGGATGAAAGCTCAAGTGAAAGTTTTACTGAAATAGGATTTCCATACCGGCTTTGATACCAGATTAAATAACTACAAAAATGCAGTACTTTTAGGGGGTTCCTTCAAGGGGTTTCTATTGTCCTCTTGTATTGCTTTGAATTCCTCAGCCGTCAACTTGCAGGCCTTTATCAGTGCTTTCTTTTCAGACGTAATATAACTTTAAGCAGGTCCAGAGCAGGTGATCTAGATTTGCTCTGTATGGGGCCTCCAGCACACAGGCAATGTGTCCAGCATGCACCCGTGTATCCAGCATGCGTGCTTGTTTCCAGCTTTCCCCGAATGTTGCAGAGGCACAAGAAGAAACACCTGAAGTGTGTTTCGATTTTAAAATGATGTTTAGATTAAATATGGCAGCAAAAATGCAAGTTTGCGGTCACTTGACGAGTCTATAATGAGGCCCCAAAGCAATTGCTTAAAAACGTCAACCCAAGTGTTTTTCATCCACGTATCAGCTAATATGCACCATTTTGGATTTAACTGCAATTTAAGTGTTCGTTTTAGTATTTTACAAGTACAATTACAGTTACTATTTCATTTTAAGTGTTTTACAGGATAATGTTTCCGCTAATTGGTGTTGATTTATTTTTGTATAAATATGCTAATGATAATCAATGCACTAATCAGAATTGGTCAGAACTAATTAGATATAACTAACTAGCAATAAGTAGAACTAAATATTGCTTCCTATATTGCTACGTAGATGGATTCAGTAAGTATGGTAGGTTCAAATTTCAAAGGATTTCACATCGCATGTTTATGCCTTTGGTAAAATAAAAAGCAATTTGTATTAAATGTCTGAAAACTTATGAAGCGTAGGTGGTTTATTTCGGAAATCATAAACTAATGTCCATAAATTTAACTTTAGACTTTGTCTAAAATATTTTAATTTAACACAAAAACATCTTACCAATTTTTAAAATGTAATTTTTCAGCTGTTTCTTTACATCAATAACTGCTTACTAAGCAGTGCTTAGCCATGTGTTTGTTTTTAAAAGTCACTATTGACAAAATTTGCTTGTGTTATATGCGTCAAACTATTGTAAGTAAGTATAAATGCAATTATCCTTTGGAGTATGAGTTATATATAATTCTAGTGAAATTTAGGAATAGTACTATGCCAAATTTAAAATTACCCTTTCAAATCTATTGATGATGTTGGTTTTATTTGAATATAGCCAAATGTATTATGGAGGAACGTTGCAGTAAATTAGAATACATACATAAATGAAAGTAATCAGTTATGAAAACAAACTCGTGAGTCTGGTTTTTAGAAACTTTTTAAAAACTTACGTTTTATTTATTTTGCAACCACGATTTCGTAGATTTAAATGCAAATTGTATCAGCTTGACAGAAATAATTCACAAAAAACCCAAATTGGGAAAACAAAATATTCACTCGTATATCTCAGAAAATTAGTAGAACAATGCTTAATAAAGGCCATAAATGTAATACAACTACATGACTTTGTTCGTTGGTTTGCTTGTTGGTGAAGAGTAGCATTGTTTGTTGATTGAAATGTGCACACTTATAATTCTAAACCTTAATATTTTAATTATGTTAGCCAGTTAATATAAATTCATATTGTTAATTCTTCCAAAGAAGACAGAATCTGTATACATTAAATTTATGTCGTACTAGTAAATATTACTATTAGTACAAAGTTAAATAAATGCTTAACGGATGCTGGCAGTTTAATCAACTCTAGCTTTCGAAATTTTATTAATTTCTTCCTCAGGAGTTAAAATACAGGCAAAACGTAAAAAGAAACAGGAACGCGTTACAATAATTAAATTTTACAATTACAATAAGTAAATATTACAAGGTTAATCGTTTGACTTTATGTATAAATTTCAAAATCCTTACTCAAATACACTTCATTTATATATTGTAATAGAGTATAAAAGCATTAAAGTTTGCAGAAGTATAAAATATGTAAATGGTGGCTGTAAAATGATTAACGTTACTAATACTCGGAATGTATTCCCATAATTATAATAAAAAATATTATCCTGGAATAACTTTGTTGTACTGTTGCATTTACATATGGTATTTTCGATAACTAAAGAAGAAAAATCAAATTCATGTTGCTTTACTTACTTCATTTTCATGTTAGTATTCAGATATGGAAAACTAAGAATTCTTGTTTCACGTTCTTTTCGTTTTGCACCTTCTACTGCATATAAAGTAGGGTTACAAATACACAACAATGACAAAATCTTAAATTCCTTCTATGATTATAAAATGAAAAGCGGTTTATGTTAGCCTATTAAAGTGTAGTTACATTTTACTACAAACTAATTACATTTTACCACAAACTAATTACATTTTACTACAAACTAATTACATTTTACTACAAACTAATTACATTTTACTACAAACTAATTACATTTTACTACAAACTAAGTACATTTTACCACAAACTAATTACATTTTACCACAAACTAATTACATTTTACTACAAACTAATTACATTTTACTTTATTGTAAATCACTGTGAATACAGTTTGTCAAAATGATGTAACTTTCTCGAGAAATTTTCTGACAATAAATGCTAATTAAACTACTACTCAGTTACGGATCAATTCACATAATGCTGTTACAATATTATTCATTATGCAATATATAAGCCTCTATATATTTAGTCGTATTGTTAATAACTGAAAACAATTCATTTAAATCTATGCTCAAATATAAATTATTTAGATTACGTAAAAAATCTTCCAGAACTTATTAACAAGTGAAATACATGATGATTTTAAAATTGCAGCAAATAGCTTACAATCCTTACTATACTATTCGGTGCAGCAAATACAAGTAAATCTTAATTATGGGATTTGCGCATTTAAATGACAAAGAAAATGAAATTCTATGTACTGTATAAAATTAAACAAAAGAGCTGAAACAACCTTTAACCGCCAACGCCATTAAATTTTTTTCATTAAACAAAATTTTAACGTTTCTGCCGCACGCTCTGTGCAAGAATATGTCACAACATCAAGCCAACATTTGAGTTAAGCAAAATTTCCCTCCATACGTTGTAAAATAATTCTTGATTGATGCTCAAAATCAAACTTGACATCCATCAGAATATCTGACACGCGCATTCTAGGAAGATTTTTCAGCAACAATTCCACAACTTAAAAAGAACCGATTCCCAATTTGTTGATGACTTTGCTGGTATCTGTACCTTTGCTAACACCAAGCAACCAGCGGATATGCAAACGTGCCAATGGAGGTACTAAAGCTCTTATTAGAATCCATAAAATTTCTCTTACAATATTCAAAGCATTGGCAAAAATAAACCAGAAAATTGATGCCATAAACAATTGATTAACCGTGCCGTAATGAAAGTCGCAGAGAGCATCCTCAATTTGAATACCACCTCCGGGTCCAAACGACTTTCGCATGCACGACGCTCTTTGAGGAAAAATAGCAGCTAGCCTCAATGGATAGGTGTCGTATGGTGCATCAAGGAATTGAAATGCATCGATGGCAAAGTATGCATTATTCCTAGCCACGGCCCAAATCAAAAACAATTCAATTCCGAGCAAAAATCCCCAATACGTTACTAGTACACAAATATACCGACAAAGAAAATATTTGTGTCCCCTAACGTCATGCGAAAATCTACTTGCTGCTAATGAGACAGCCTTCTGAACTTGATCGTCAGTAAGACTTTTGTCATTTAAATTTCGCACGACCTCGTCTACAATGTGCCCCTCTACCATTCTCCAATAGAAACGGGGTAAGTAGCTAACAAAGGCAATTAAAAAATATAAATATGGGTACCAATTCACGCGAGACAACAATATGGTTTCCGGCATGGGGTCGGTTCGGGATCCTACACCGGGTACAATCCTGACACGAACCTAGTAAATTATATTGGATCAATGTATGTATACCAAGAAAACAAAAACAACTTTAACTCAAATGAAAAATGGTTTACATTATGGTCACCTCGTACACCTGGATGTATTTCGAAATGAAAGTAGGTAACATTTGGTAGAAGGTCTCCATAAATTTGGGTACCTATTAACATTAAACAAAGGTATAAGTTACTTATTCTTATATTATATGCAAAAATCACATGTTACAGGCTACAGGAAAAGTTTGAAAGAACTCAAGTTTTCAGTTCGCATAGATTATTTTGTTTAACACAGTTTTGTATCATAATTCCTTGGACATCTAAGCTTGTTGTTTTGCAAACAATATTTAGGTATTTAAAATAAATTTTGGCATCATAAGTATGTTTAAACAATGTAGTATCCTATAAAACAATTTTATTGATATGCAGCAAGTCGCGATTTATACTGCATGCCACAGCAACAATGAAACCTAAACTGTTATTTTTTCAGCTTCGATATGAATAAAATGTTCATGTGATTCAACCACATCAAAATACTTTCTTTAACGCGTGAGCCAATGGGTCATCGCTTGCTTTGAAAGCTTACTTATTTGTAGTGAAATATATTGCGTATGTTTTAAATTCCAAACCTATATACAAAAATTCCTCGCACGAGTTTGCCAAAAGTTTCAACAGTTTGACATTATTATTTAAATAATTGATGGGTTTCAACGAGTGCGTTGAAGGTTTGACGTGAATTTGTATAATTTGAGATTTGAAAAAATGTTTAAAAAGCGTTTCAACAACTATAAGGAAAAAACGCACACAAACAGAAAATGCATATACTGGAGCTTTTTAACTTGGAAACAGGATTTTTCAGAAATTCCCTAAATGACTAGACAAAAAGCTTTATGCAGTCACTTAAGAAACTTATTGTTCATGGATTATTTCAAAGCCTGTGTTTTGCAGAGTATTTTATTGTTGTATCGGCATAAGAACAATGTTTAAATTAAAACCACAATTTGGAAACTAAAACCTACGTTTTATTAAGTGAAATGACGAGAATTAACCATGTGATAAAGTTTGCATGTATATTATAACAATAATGTACCACCGCCATTTCATATTTTGTCCTGTAATTCATATATAACACCTTTTTAGGAGGATTCATAAAAATTGATGTGTTTGTTTATTTGTTTTAATACAACACGAATGAATGAGTTGTCCGAGAAATGACGATAAATGCTATGAACAATTATTTTAGAAAATAAATGTTGAAATACTAGGCGATTTTTCAGGAGGGCTAATGATGATTTTTATGATGTAGGCTGACAAATGCAAGAAAATTATATCTGTTAATTGCAATCAATCTACATTTTACCAAAAGTCTAATCTAAATTTTCACCCAACATTTATTCATCTAAACTCACGTTATTTAAAATTTTCTGTTATCCTAAAGCAACTTTAAATGTAATTAAAGAAAGTCTAAGATAAATATATCGCCCAAAAATGGAATAATTCTACTTTATTTATAAACATATTCCAAAGTATCCGAAATTTTAAAACCAGATGGAAAATTACCTTGGCTGAAGCAGTATTTATCCATGTCCGGCTGATGGCCTCCGGAAGTTTTGCATGTCAAAGATACACCTATGTAGTTGTTGGCCAATGTCGCAACTCCAGCAACTAACGAGACTAGCACTTGTAACCTATATATAAGCTTCGTTCCCAGGGAATCAATATCAAATTTTGGTCGCTTAAAAAACTGAGCAACGTAACCAATTAGTTCCGTCATTTTGAAGAAAATTCACATAGAATTCATGCCACAATGTTTTGATTGAAAATAGTTTTAAAGGTTATTGTAAAAACTGTTATTGGCTAAAAACAGAAAATCTAAACATAATTAGTTCCATGTTAAAATAGTTATTAGTAACAGTATCAAATTAACAAGTTTATGAATTCAATCCAAAATAATTAAACTTATATAACTTTTTCTAAACTTAACACTGCCTGAACACTGATGTGTAGAACAATGATAGAAGAAATCAAATGTTTTTAGATATAGTTTGAAGATTTTTTAGAGAATATGTTTTGAATTGCCTGTTGCAATTTAACACCTTAAAAACGGTAAATTAAAAAAAAACGTTTGCTACATCAAAGGGGGTTCACGGCATATTGGTGTTTCTTTGTATACAACTTGTTCTGAGAGATTGATAGTGTTAAGAACGGATTTTTGTTCTGAATGAACTAAAAACTCAACTGCTTCGTATATTAAATTAGGATGGTCTTCTTTGTACTTATAATCTGTTTTGGGACCACTTGCTTCTAAAACAGAAGTATTCAACACTTTTACCGCTTCATGGATAATCCGCCAACACGGCTTGAAATTCAGTGTTGAAGGTATGCAGGTTTGAAACATTACACTGACAGCTTTGTAAAATGTAAAGATTTGTATACTGCCAGTCTAAAGTGCAAAAAGTACGTTTGCTGTTTTCAAGTTTATATGGCATTTCAAGTTTTATATAGCTATAGCAAACCGCTTAATCCTGTTTGAGTAGCATTGACTGGAGAAATATCATTCAAGATGTTTCTTCAGCCCCAAAAATCACACAGCAAAATCGCTAAAAGTATGATGGATTAAGATACATGAACACTTCTGCTTCTCTGAACACATTGTCAGAACCCCTTACTTAAACCTTGAGGAGTATACAGAAACGCTAAAGATTTGCTTTTATACTACGGTATACGTACACTGCAGCTATACTAACTATGTATAGAGTTACGGCTTGTACGAACATAACGTTCTAATAAAATATTTGAGTAATGTACGAAACTACTTTTCTTTGTACATACGTTAGTTTATAGTTTTAATTTGTAGGTATGGGCCTATGCAAAGATTGCCTACTTTTTTACTGATGGATTGGATTATGCTAATCCAGTACTCCTTGGTCTCATAAAATTGAGCTCTCATGCAACCTCAAAACACAAACCAGTAGAGAAAAATATAATTTGTATGCGTGCCGAAAAATCCCTGAATTTGTTCAAGCACAAATCTACTAACGTTGATATTTAGTTGTGGAGAATCTGATGATATAGCATTGTTGAATAATATATTGATTCTAAAATAAAACATCGAAATAATTATAAATAGTTTCTGTTATAAATTAGTACAGTACGCTGACAAAAAATATTTGAGAATAAAAAAACGTTTTACAGAAGATTGTAATGATGCAGGCAGCAATAGAAGTTGGTTCGTTATTTTCTTAACAGAACCATGCATCTCATGAACCGATGCAAAACGCAAAGATGTTTTATCCCATTATGCTAATGACGTGACATTCTTGTATATTTGCATGCCTTTACTTGCGCATTTTCCATTCCTAGTTTTATATATACCTATGTATAAAACATCGTAGAGTAAAAACTCGTATACGTAAACTGACATCATCATTTCCTGCCAATGATACATTATATGCATGTGCCGAAAAATCTGAAGTGTCAATCTGTCGTATTTGTTCAGCGATATTATTCACAAGAGTCATATTTGTATGTATAGCAAAAGTCAATTCAATTTATGATCCAGTTTGTAAGTAGTATTAGGAAACTATAAAGGCATTAAATATGTTTAACATATCCTTATTATTTGGAAATGTTCTTAGTATCTCATTCAGACAACTTAAATAAATTTTAATTATTTTACAAATGTTTTTATGTAACAGTACAATAAATCTTAGTCGATATATTCAAACAATGAATTCGTTACAAGTATTTGAAATGAAAGCATATTGCATCAGCTAAGTTGGTATAGTATCAGAAAACAGTATTATTATTATTTTATTGCAACAATCCTAAGTATCTTGTATATCTCTGGATATATAAAACACAAACTCTAACTAATTTTTTGTGTTCCGCGCTTGTTAAACTTGTAAAAACACCATCGCTTTGACATAGTTTTAAACACATATGGCATCAACTTACGATTAAAAAGAATACTGCAATTTACTTAACCAGTAATTGATTTAGAAACCAGAGAATGGTAAACCATTAAAAATGCTCGCTGCGAAAGATCTGGGTTTAGACCCCATTTAACCTGGATTAAGTCCATCTAAAATCGGTAAAACATCTCTATAATAGATAATAATGGATTTATGCTGGTCTAGAGCCGATTTAGGCTGGTCTAGAGCCCATTTTGCTGGTTCAAAACCCATTTATGCTGGTTTAGAGCCGATTTATGCTGGTTTAGAGCCGATTTAGGCTGGTCTAGAGCCAATTTATGTTGGTCTAGAGCCGATTTTTGTTGGTCTAGAGCCCATTTTGCTGGTTTAAAACCCATTTATGCTGGTTTAGAGCCCATTTATGCTGGTTTAGAGCCGATTTATGCTGGTTTAGAGCCGATTTATGCTGGTTTAGAGCCCATGTATGCTGGTTTAGAGCCGATTTATGCTGGTTTAGAGCCCATGTATGCTGGTTTAGAGCCGATTTATGCTGGTCTAGAGCCGATTTATGTTGGTTTAAAACCCATTTATGCTGGTCTAGAGCCAATTTATGTTGGTCTAGAGCCCATTTTGCTGGTTTAAAACCCATTTATGCTGGTTTAGAGCCCATTTATGCTGGTTTAGAGCCCATTTATGCTGATTTAGAGCCCATTTATGCTGGTTTAGAGCCCATTTATGCTGGTTTAGAGCCGATTTAGGCTGGTCTAGAGCCAGTTTATGTTGGTCTAGAGCCGATTTAGGCTGGTCTAGAACCGATTTAGGCTGGTCTAGAGCCGATTTATGCTGGTCTAGAGCCCATTTTGCTGGTTTAAAACCCATTTATGCTGGTTTAGAGCCGATTTAGGCTGGTCTAGACCCCAAAAATAAAGTGGACGGACACACGGACACACGGACACACGGACACACGGACACACTATCCGTTAATAAGCTCACCTGCTGACGCAGCGAGCTAATAAGGGATAAAACAATTGATACCCTTCGTTTTACCAGTTGTCATTTAAATTGACACAATCCAATTGTTAAAAACTGATACTTACCGATAAAAGAATTTTTTGCATCACTCCGTACTTATGAATTGCGTGATATACCACAAAAACATCCATGTAAAATGTGCATTTCTAACCAGAAATACTGAAATTATGGAGTTTTAATGACATCATCTTTTTCCATTTTCAAAAAACATCAGTTAAAAAAACAAGATTAAAAGTTTGTTTTGTTTTGTGCTGATAATCGTATACACCGTGTCGTTCCTAAAAATGGTTAAATGACGTCATCTGTATCAATGATGCATAAAAATGTATGACAAGGCGCATGCAAAATCGAAAACAAAAAAGGAAAACAGCCAACGAAAGAAAGTTTGAAGATGATATCAACGTGCGTAACAATTGCATGTACTTGTTCCTTCTAGATTTGTGTATTTTACAACTTGATCATGTACTTGTGCTTACTAAGCGGCTTCTTCGCGTTTAGATAAGCCTGCAATCCATTTGCTGTTCGTCTTAACATAAATTAAGAATGAGCTGAATGCAAGCACTTGAGTCTTAACAAATCTGGTTTGTATGAGAAATAAATTTTTATATAATAGCACTGAGTTGGCAAGCCACACTTCCTTCGTGTGTACGACTTCATATTTTAAATATTTTATTGAAAAACCTATTCAACACACAAGTAATTATGTGTTCCCGTAATAGCTTGAACTATTAAGTATGGATTTAATGAAAATTACCAATACAATGCTCTCGTCTGGAAGTACAAATTTGTTTTTTGGAACAATTGATACTTGAATTGTAGTTATAAAATAAATCAGCAGGACATGCTTGAATATAAAAATGCGTTTCTCTAAACAATGCAATATTTTTATTGAAATGTAGTGTAGCCGGTATACTTTAGTTAGCCTGCTCCAATCTGATTAAGCGCACAAGTGTTGCCAAAACTGCAATTTTGTAAGAAGTTTACCCTAATAACAATATTCATCGGAAAAATTTCTGTTTAAAAAATAAATTTTGTGCTAGATATACAAGCGCTAGGAAAAGATTAAAAAGATGATGGAGTTTCGAGTCAAAAGGTATTTGGAGTTATGTATATACAAGCCATCTGTTTTTCTGGTTGCATACAAAAAATGTAAGATAACGACAGAATCTTTGTATAATTACATTCTAAAGTTCACGCAAGATCAAGTTACGATACTTTCCGCGACGTAAGAATTGTTCATGTCTGCTTGCACCCACATGTTTAGTGCATACAACTTCTCAAAAATCCCAGTAATAATAGAAAACGCTACAGCATCACGCTGTTATGTTATTGTGGTGGTTTATATATCATAAAAGAAGTTCCTAAAGCATGCTCTCAACAGTGTCAAATGAATATGTAATAAAATAAATCGTCTCCAAAACTATAGAAACTTGTATAAAAACCACTGATATATATAGAAGTTACAATTTACATTACCTATATACTTGTAATATTTTTTTCTTGTGTAGGCTTAAACTCATGTTTCAATAGGTTAAAGTAGAAAATAGATTGTGTTTTCAAGTACAAAGTTATATAAAACCCACACACATATTGGCACACCCTAAAATTGTTGTAACAACACGTTCTAAAGCATTTCAACACACGCGTTCATGCTTTTTGTACCACAACGACAAGGTTTGTTCACCGTACTATACTTATGAATAGATTAGCTTGATCTACACAGAAATATCCAAAACTGTCGTATTTTAGCTTACCGTCATACTGTATAACATTCATTAGGATTAACGGTTATACAAATAGAGAGTACTCCAAAGAAGAAAACTAGGCATAATGGAACAACAGTACAACGACTACTCTACAACAACTCTGGCTTTCATTTGTGTGTACATATAGAATCAAGTTACTACTACGTAGTCAAAAATTTGGATAATGTATCCAGCCAGTGCAAAGGTATACTCGACAGATTTACCACTTGCTTGTACAGATACACAAAAATAAAGTTATAATAACATAATTCAAAATGACACTTGGCTTATTTTTTTTGCTTAAAACAAAGGATAGCATATTAGGATACCCATAGCTATACACCAACGAATATGCAGTAAATAATTTTTAATACAAATTATTATATTATATCAGATTTAGAAGTATTTCATATAGCAAGCCAATATCTAAATCCTTATGAATAAATTACTCTTAAAATATTTTTTGCCATAAAAATATGCAGGTTGAAATAATAAAAGGCATTCTAAAAGATTCTGAAGCAATAACATATTATCATATATTGAGGTGTTCTTGTAATTTGTGCATAGTAATCTTGAGTATGTTAATTATAATGCTTACTAAATAAAACTGTAGTCTACACAGTTAACAAAAACATTACGTCATGAAAGGATTTCACAGCAAACCATTTCGCGTTTGTGGTAGGGTTTCAAGCCTACACATGTAGAAAAATTCATACTTGCTTTAAACGAGTAGTACATAGCACTTATGGCTTGAATTCTGATTATATACGGGGTTAGGCATGTACTGAATTTATAAAAGCATAATATCAATTTCTTTGCATGTTTTTGAACAACTGTAGAGAAAAGTTGAATGATATATATGTATGTATTATGTTTTATAGAGAACTCTTATTAGTACATCGTATAATGTTAAATGGTTTAAATTAGGGGTATAAATATTGATTTCATTTTTCCATCCCAAAATTCCAACAAAGATGTTAACTGGAAACACGTTTTTGGTTTTTTGAAAAATAAAAGTTGGGATTTCAAATTCAGTCGTTTTCGTCCTGAAATGAAATATGCTTGCGAGACCAATGATACAATGCTTTTGCATCTGACGCCGCAATGGATGGTTTGATCTGCTTAATGGTAGACAGTAGAATTTCCTAGCGAAAAATAAAGAAAATAAAGGTTAATACAAGTTAACAATGAAGGGTAGGAGTACGTTTGCATACCAGGCTAAGGGGTTTTAACACAGCTTCTGATGGAGTCGGCATAGCTTCTGCAATAAATCGTCGTGATGTAAATATTGTATTGTTTTTCCAATGCATGTAATTAGAAAAAATAAAAATGCTTAACTTACCCAAATCTTTACGAATTTTATCAATGTCGCATGCGTCATATTGTTGACCTTTATGTTTGATTTTTAAACATTTAAGGGCAGCTTTAGCAACGGTAATTTTTATGTCGTTGCCGGAAAATCTATTTTATAGTTGGAGCAGTATTAAATATAATGTAATTACAAATGTAAATTGAATGTTTGTTTGATTATCAAATACTAACCCTTCAGTGTGGTCTACCAGCTTGTCGTAGTCGGAAGTTTTGACGTCAAACGAAACGCACCCTTTTAATTTCAGGAAAAATTTGTGAAATATCAGAGCGCGTTCGTAGTCCGTTGGTGGCTTAAGGAGGAACTTGTACTCAAACCGGCTTAAAATGGAAAATGTTGTCATAATTAAACTTACTTTTTCAAAATTGTTTGAATCATACTATTCATACCTGGTGAAGTTGTCGTCAAGGTCGAATGCTCTGTTAGTGCTTGCAATAATTACAACATTATGCAATTTTCGGTTCCCACGAATTTCTGCTAAAAGTCCTGTCTTGAAACGTCTGGATGCATCAGAATCGTCCGTGTCACGCTTCCTCATCAATCCATCAACCTTTTTAAATGTACATGCATGCAATATTTTTATATTTAAATTTGGAAACTCGAATTAATAAAATCACTTAACTCACTTCGTCGAATAGCAAAATTGATGGACTTGATGCTTCAACCAAGTCAAACAATGCGTCAACACTTTTTTCGCTTTCGCCTAAAAAGAAAATAAGAAAGCAATAGTTACGTTCAAATAACAAAAGTACACAGACTGTGTAACAGGCTTCCTACCAACAAACTTAGAGAGTAAATCTGACGCCTTAACGTTAAAAACACTGATCGGTTTTTTAATCAGACGAGCGACTTTTACTGCCATTGATTTCATTAAGTCAGTTTTTCCAAGTCCTCCTAAAAATTTCAGTATGAAAAGTTCATTTCCGTATTTATTTTTTAAAAAACAGATAATTAAAAACTGCACATGGTTTAAATACCTAAGCCTGCTAAAAGAAAATTTTGGCAGACGACCTCCGAGTTAATTGGAGTTTTTACATTGTTTATCAATAGGAAGGTGTTTTCAATTGCACATTTAATATTTTGGTGACCAACAATTAATATTTCCTCGTCTTCTTCGGTCACTATTTCCCGAACATGTTTCATGTGAGCAACAATTGCATCTTCTTTATATGTCTCGCTAGATGCTGAACAACTGCACTCGCATTTAAACTCAGTTTGAGTTTCGGTCGTTGTAAAAGTTTTTTGCAGATTAACGTTGGGTTGTTGAACAACCTGCCCATGTGACCTTGACACAATTTCATTGTCCAAAGAAGGAACACGAATTCCCAATGAACTTCGTATTGGCAAACTCATAGCTCAAACCAATTTTATAACTCAGGTAACGTTTAACATGGAATGCAGTTATGCATAATAGAACGTAGCAAAAACGTTTAGTCAGCACTTACAAAGAATGTGAGTATGCACGGAAAGTGTCTAGCCTAACGTCAAATGCACCTGCAGTATACAATAAGGCAGTATACAGTAAACTCACATGAACTATTATATAAGTTGTGCATATACCTTATAAAAATACGAACAGAATATTAATGTATTCTTTGGAGTATACAGGTTTTCACAAAACTGAAACAGAAATCTAATGGAAAATTTGTAAATCGATAATTGAGGTATATTAATGCTCTTTATTCCAAATATATATATAAAACAACTAAATTTTATTCAGTAATCCAAAAAGTTTTATATTTTTATACATTCAACTATACATATATGGGTCTATATTTTTTCACTATAAAAAGTCAACATTTGTTGCACACAGCGTATGTTCTCTATGTTGGGGTAAAACGCTGTTGATAAATGGTGAAGAATACAGTAAAGCGTTTCGTAGCTCGCAGCACATAGCATTGACGGGCTAGCTCACAGATGTTGTCCTGTGACAATTATAAACTGTATAGTTCAAGTGATACTTACTTTATTGAAAAATCGTGTGCAGTGCACTGATATAAGTAATATTTGGATATAACTATAGCAAAGGAAAAGTACTTTATTTTTCTGTATCGTACAACGTATCAGTTTAACTTTTGGATTATGCCATTTATATTCATTTGATCCCGTGTAATTTTTAATTCGTTTATTTAAGTGAAAGACAGTAAATACAGATTTTTGTTTTGTGTGCATACCACAAGCCTAAAAAGGCTTCTATAATTTGCTACAATGCTCCAACTTGTAGACCAGGTTCTGCGCTCAGCATCAGTCATTAGGTCTCTCACAAACAACTCCACAAAACAGGAAAAAGCAGAGTTGTTAACAAAACCAGCTTCCGCAGATGCGGAAATGTTTGGATTCGTTTTTAATATGCAACAAAGTAAAATGAAAAGTCTTCAAGAAGCAAAAGAGGAAAAATTCGGCGACTGCTTCAAACCGGAAGATGAAGAACGTACAAAGAGGCGGGATCCACTGCAGGTTTTGCAAAAGATATCTAGTGTAAAAAATGTTAATACTGCAGTGTCAGTTCCATTTACACAACGAGCTGCCTTGACAATACTGTCCGAAATGACTGGCACAAGTTTTCCAAGATCGAACCAAATTGAGGTAAGGTGAAACTAGTAAATATCTATTAACTCGTCTAAATTAGCTGACCTATGTCATAATAAACTTTAGATTTTTAAGATTGTGTGTAACAATTTATATGTAGTCTATTTATAAGTTTAAGCGTCAAAAGCACATTTCGAGATTCCCCATAAAAAATTATTTTACGTAGTACTTTATATTTTAACCTAAGTGTATGTGCAAAATTACCTTTTGAACACTGAAATTTTTCCAATTTTTTGTGATTATAGATATAGGTAGGAAGGTGAAATGCAACAGCTGAAGCGAATTACCGAAATGTCTTTATTTTCAAATATGCTAAGCAAGCAGGGATCTCATTTAGCTCTTACCTTCATAGCTCGCGTTCAGAGTAATACTTTAGGCTTGTTTGCTTGACTTATATTCGCAGGGTATTTTAAAGAAACTTCACAATTAATTTCATACATACAACACTAAAACTCAACAACTTTGTGTTGTTAACAAATAGCCAAAAAGTTTGTGCACATGGTAGGTAAAATTTACGAAATATAAAAATATACTAAAAATATTGTTGAGAAATGAGAAAGTAAAAGTATGTACCAATTACTGTTGGAGTTAGTACGTAATGTACACTCGCGTCCAATATATTTGGCAATGAAGCGATTTTTTAAAATGTACTTTAAAAATATTTCTTAATGTATGTGTTCTTTCCAGAATGAAAACCAAATAGAGAGTACTCAGGCCCAAAAACCTTGTGCTGACAAGGTTATGCATAGCACGAAACCTTCTTGCGATCCCACAGAACCTAAAAATTTGATGCGGGTACGTCGTTTAAATTAAACCAATGCTTCAGAATTTCCTTTTCCATTCCATTAATTCCATTTGTTTATTTATTTGTTAATGATTTTCATGAATTAATACCAAACAGGTTGAAAACCTCCCAAATGAGGTTCAATCAAAGACCAAACCAGAGCTATTGGATGATTTGAAGGTATTTGTTTTATCATTACTATGAATATATAGTTTCAAATATAATACTTAAACCAGTTTTTAATTTTCAGACAGAAATACTTGATAACGAACTGGAATGCAAAGCTGGACTTTCTACTTCCGAAATGACGGAACTTATAGACAAACTAAAGAACAATAAAATTAGCGAGATACCCCAACGTCGTGTTAAAAAGTGGCTGAGTTTTGTTGATTCGATTTCTACTGCTAAAATAGTTTCGCAAAATTTGGATCAGGAACTTGTGGGAAATGCGCAAAGTTTACATGAAAATCTCTCTGATTTTATATTGTTTGGAGGGAAAAACTTAGTCCCAGATATTTTTCAATCTGTTTCTTTGCTTTTGTACGGGGATGACAAATATGCAAGTCTTCTTCGCTTAGCAACATTCACCACAATGCTGAGAAACGAATCTGAATTCAAGAATGATTGCCAAATTAATAAAACTGACAAAAGTCAAGTTTTGCTTTCCGTATTGGACAAAAAACACTTTGCGCTTCCTATTACCGTGGAGTATTTTGCAAAGTTGTTATTAAGGGATATAAACTACCACATTTCCTCATACGAGCAGCGGCGCTTTTCACTTCGATTTGGAAATCTTAGAAATTTCGACAGAGATATTCACCTACTGGAACATGATTGGGCTGTTTACGCCCTGTTACCTAAACAAGGAGCTGATCTTAAAAATTACTCTCAATTGGCTTATCGTGGTTTTCCACGAGGTCGTAGCATTAAATTTGAAAACATAAAAATTCATCACGCTGAACTTAGAGCAATATCAAAAAAAATTGATACAATCTGTAAGCACTGCTCAGAGTTCGGTGTTGCCAGTTGTTCACATTATACTCAGTCTCAGTCCACAGCTGCCGAAGAGTTTAGAGAGATAATAAAACAGGATTATTTTGGACTCACTAGTGCAAAAGACGTGCACAAAAGTGACATCCGTGCACATGCGCAGCTTCTTCTGCCTAAGGCCTTAAGAAATAAATATGCCGTTATACAACGTGGTTCAGGATCCATTTACCGGGCAATCTCAATGTGTTTGAAACAGGACGAAAAATTAAAAAATCTTTTGCAACTTTCATCTGCATCACTCTTCAAAACTGACGAACAATATTTTCTGAAGCACTTTGAAAAGCGCGGATTTGATACTAGCGATTTACAAGCAGTACGGACATCAATTTTGTCAAAAACACACATAGGAAACGCATACAACTTTATGATGCTTTCTTATACGACATCAAGAGAAATCCTTTTGTTTCGAATAAAACAGGGAGACTGGACAAGTTATAGTTTTGACTACAAGGTGTCCAACAACCTTCCTCGTCTTCGTGTTTTGTGGGATGGAAAATCGTATTATGCTATGGTTCCAGTTAGTGAAAGCACTGGAAAGACTGTATCCATACCGAATGTGAATAACAACGAATCCGGAAAATTTTTGGGAAATGTGACCAAACCAACTAGCAAATTTTCAAAAAAAACTGTACATTTTGCAGACAAGGTGTCCCGGATTATTTTTCAAAGAGAATCACCAACACCTGAATCTGTGGACATGCAATTGTCAATCATAGACAAGTATAGTAGCAAACCAAATGCGGAAGAGACGAGACGTGAAACTGATTTGAGTATTGATACAAATGATGATGAGATGGAATGCGAGACATCAAATTCCATTGCAGACAACTGTGTTACCCCAGCAAGTATAGAAACAAGTTCGTCCCCGTCAAATTTGCAAACACTAGGCGAGCTTCATAACTCAAGTGTGGAACTTGACGTCGGATTTCTTCAGGATATTGTGCAAAGATTTGGCCTTGAAGAATTCACAGAAGCAGAAATGGGCTCGTTTAATTTTGATAATCTCACCATATACCTAAACGTAGTAAAAGCGGAGGTTAAAACAATGTTGTCAAAGGGAAACGACGTCTTTTCAGAGAACCTTAAAATTTTCGTGGAAAGATGCGGGAAAGAAAGATTTTGGTTGAAAAATTTGCTAAAGTTCAAATCCCTCAAAGATTCTAAGAGAATAGAAAAAAAGTACAGGGCCATCCACCGACTTCAGGACAAACAGGACATAAGAGATTTAACAGCTCGTTTCTTAAAATTGTTAAATGTATCAGCCACAGATGCGGATACTTATTTAAGACTCGCAAACAATGCATGCCAAGATCGATTACAACAGAAAAACAATCGAATGTCAAAAATTGTTGGAACAGTTAAAAATCGCTTCTATAGTAGGACCCCAAAGTACATATTAAGCACAAAATCAGCATTGACTCCTGCTGTGACTAAAGGTACAAGAGTGCACATCTTTGTTATTTATCTAGCAACTTACGCTTTTAGACTCACATATTCTATATTTATTAATATTATTCATATTGAAATTTTGGGTCTAGAAATTACAGAAACTAGTAAACCCAACAATGAAGAGGATTCTGTCAGTGAAGACTTTTCAGTTGTGGATGATATGAACAATTCTGTGATTTCTGAAACAACGCAAACCGAGAAGTCCAATGAGTTGTCCAATTTTGGATCTGAAGGTAAGCAACAGAATTGATATCTTCTAATAAACACTTGTGAACACCAGTAATAGAGTTGCCAAAACATTAAGAATTTCTGTTTGATGCATATTCCAAGTCTTCACATAGCTTACACTTTTAATTTCAAGTTACCAGAACAAACCTTGCAATGCAAAATAGAATATATTACATTATACCAAATACTATCAAATCTAAAACTCCTGTTATCGATCCACTTATCAGAGAATCTTGCATGTGCCTAATGAGGGGGGGTCCACTGGGTGTTTGTAATCCCCCCGGAATCCAAGAAAAAAGAGAGAAGTTCTAAGGAAAAGCTACGTAAACATATTAAAAACTTATTTAAGTACGTTTACTGCTCTCGTTATCAATATATACCAAGCAAATTTAAGTTCGCATTACGGCAGATAAGCTATTGGACCACAAACAACAAATTAGCTTTACTTTCTGTATACTGTATAAACAATAAAACAGTATACAAACTTTACTGTAAAAATATTACAAATGTTTCAAATATGGCAAAAGATGGTTTATGGCTGACTAGGCTTTATGATATGCAGCTCAATTCATAAATCTATACTAATTAAATTTTAGGACATTTTTTAATGTTGCAACTGTAGAAATTTATTAGGTGAATACCACTAACAGCCGAATTAAGAAATACATAAAATAATAACTTACGAATATTTTATTACAAATTCTCATGTTACAAGTAGTTTTCACTCCTATTGCATATATTACCAAACATAACCAAACAACTTTAAAATACAATTTTACTAAAATGCGTATTTTAGAAAAAACTTATATATAAGCCTTGAATCCTCAAGAGAACAAAAAATTAATATGTGCATTTTTATTTGTAAATTTTGGTTCTGCCATTCTCGCTTTTGAAATGACACAAACAGCGACTACAGCGACATGACATTTTCTTTAGAAGCAAGCGCATGCTTCATTTAATTCAAAACATGCTTCAAACCAAAAACCCGGAAGCGATTTCTACTTTAAAAAAATTCCGGTTCACCCTGTCTTTAAAAGGACAAAGTCAAACTTATTTGTTTGCCCGTAACTTTTTTTGGACAAGCTAGAGCGACATGAAATTTTCTTTAGAAGAAAGCGCAAGCTTCATTTAATTCAAAACATGCTTCAAACCAAAAACCCGGAAGCGATTTCTACTTTAAAAAACTTCCGGTTCACCCTGTCTTTATAAGGACAAAGTCAAACTTATTTGTTTGCCCGTAACTTTTTTTGGACAGGCTAAAGCGACACGAAAGTTCTCCTGGAAGAAAGCGCATGCTTTACTTAGTGTTACCCATGCTTCAAACCAAAAACCCGGAAGCGATTTCTACTTTAAAAAACTTCCGGTTCACCCTGTCTTTATAAGGACAAAGTCAAACTTATTTGTTTGCCCGTAACTTTTTTTGGACAGGCTAAAGCGACATGAAAGTTCTCCTGGAAGAAAGCGCATGCTTTACTTAGTGTTACCCATGCTTCAAACCAAAAACCCGGAAGCGATTTCTACTTTAAAAAAATTCCGGTTCACCCTGTCTTTAAAAGGAAAAAGTCAATCTTATTTGTTTGCCCGTAACTTTTTTTGGACAGGCTACAGCGACATGAAATTTTCTTTGGAAGAAAGCGCATGCTCAACTTAGTGTTACCCATGCTTCAAACCAAAAACCCGGAAGCGATTTCTACTTTAAAAAACTTCCGGTTCATTCTGTCTTTAAATGGACAAAGTCAATCTTATTTGTTTGCCCGTAACTTTTTTTGGACAGGCTACAGCGACATGACATTTTCTTTAGAAGAAAGCGCATGCTTCATTTAATTCAAAACATGCTTCAAACCAAAAACCCGGAAGCGATTTCTACTTTAAAAAAATTCCGGTTCACCCTGTCTTTAAAAGGACAAAGTCAAACTTATTTGTTTGCCCGTAACTTTTTTTGGACAAGCTAGAGCGACATGAAATTTTCTTTAGAAGAAAGCGCAAGCTTCATTTAATTCAAAACATGCTTCAAACCAAAAACCCGGAAGCGATTTCTACTTTAAAAAAATTCCGGTTCACCCTGTCTTTAAATGGACAAAGTCAATCTTATTTGTTTGCCCGTAACTTTTTTTGGACAGGCTACAGCGACATGCAATTTTCTTTAGAAGAAAGCGCATGCTTCATTTAATTCAAGATATGCTTCAAACCAAAAACCCGGAAGCGATTTCTACTTTTAAAAACTTCCGGTTCACCCTGTCTTTAAATGGACAAAGTCAATCTTATTTGTTTGCCCGTAACTTTTTTTGGACAGGCTACAGCGACATTAAATTTTCTTTAGAAGAAAGCGCATGCTTCATTTAATTCAAAACATGCTTCAAACGAAAAACCCGGAAGCGATTTCTACTTTAAAAAACTTCCGGTTCATTCTGTCTTTAAAAGGACAAAGTCAATCTTATTTGTTTGCCCGTAACTTTTTTTGGACAGGCTACAGCGACATGAAGTTTTCTTTAGAAGAAAGCGCATGCTTCATTTAATGCAAAACATGCTTCAAACCAAAAACCCGGAAGCGATTTCTACTTCAAAAAAATTCCGGTTCACCCTGTCTTTAAACGGACAAAGTCAATCTTATTTGTTTGCATGTAACTTTTTTTGGACAGGCTAGAGCGACATGAAATTTCCTTTAGAAGAAAGCGCATGCTCAACTTAGTGTTACCCATGCTTCAAACCAAAAACCCGGAAGCGATTTCTACTTTAAAAAACTTCTGGATCATTCTGTCTTTAAAAGGACAAAGTCAATCTTATTTGTTTGCCCGTAACTTTTTTTGGTCAGGATAGAGCGACATGAAATTTTCTTTAGAAGAAAGCGCAAGGTTCATTTAATGCAAAACATGCTTCAAACCAAAAACCCGGAAGCGATTTCTACTTTAAAAAAATTCCGGTTCACCCTGTCTTTAAATGGACAAAGTCAATCTTGTTTGTTTGCCCGTAACTTTTTTTGGACAGGCTACAGCGACATGACATTTTCTTTAGAAGCAAGCGCATGCTTCATTTAATTCAAAACATGCTTCAAACCGAAAACCCGGAAGCGATTTCTACTTTAAAAAAATTCCGGTTCACCCTGTCTTTAAAAGGACAAAGTCAAACTTATTTGTTTGCCCGTAACTTTTTTTGGACAGGATACAGCGACATGAAAGTTCCTCTGGCAGAAAGCGCATGCTTCACTTAGTGTTACCCATGCTTCAAACCAAAAACCCGGAAGCGATTTCTACTTTAAAAAACTTCCGGTTCATTCTGTCTTTAAAAGGACAAAGTCAATCTTATTTGTTTGCCCGTAACTTTTTTTGGACAGGCTACAGCGACATGAAATTTTCTTTAGAAGAACGCGCATGCTTCATTTAATGCAAAACATGCTTCAAACCAAAAACCCGGAAGCGATTTCTACTTTAAAAAACTTCCGGTTCACCTTGTCTTTAAAAGGACAAAGTCGAACTTATTTGTTTGCCCGTAACTTTTTTTGGACAGGCTACAGCGACATGAAAGTTCCTCTGGAAGAAAGCGCATGCTTCATTTAATGCAAAACATGCTTCAAACCAAAAACCCGGAAGCGATTTCTACTTTAAAAAACTTCCGGTTCACCCTGTCTTTAAAAGGACAAAGTCAATCTTATTTGTTTGCCCGTAACTTTTTTTGGACAGGCTACAGCGACATGAAATTTTCTTTAGAAGAAAGCGCATGCTTCATTATTTTCAAAACATGCTTCAAACCAAAAACCCGGAAGCGATTTCTACTTTAAAAAAATTCCGGTTCACCCTGTCTTTAAAAGGACAAAGTCAAACTTATTTGTTTGCCCGTAACTTTTTTTGGACAGGCTACAGCGACATGAAAGTTCCTCTGGAAGAAACCGCATGCTTTACTTAGTGTTACCCATGCTTTAAACCAAAAACCCGGAAGCGATTTCTACTTTAAAAAAATTCCGGTTCACCCTGTCTTTAAAATGACAGAGTCAATCTTATTTGTTTGCCCGTAACTTTTTTTGGACAGGCTACAGCGACATAAAAGTTTCTCCGGAAGAAAGCGCATGCTTCATTTAGTGCAAAACATGCTTCAAACCAAAAACCCGGAAGCTTTTCTACTTTAAAAAAAAAGCTAAGCACAAGGTATTTTCCAAAAGAAAGCACATACTTATTTTAGTAGGAAAAAATCTTCAAACTAAAGACCTGGAGACGTTTGTTGCATTAAAAACTCCGGGTCACTATCTTTAAAAGCACATTGTCTAGCTTGTTACTTTTTCTATTCGTTTCTTAAAAACCGGTGCAGGAACTTGAAACGTTCATCCGAAGAAACCCCGTTGGCTTCATAGCAAGTCGGTTTCCACGAATCAAAAACTGGCATCTTTTTCTTTCTATTATTAGCAAAGTATATATCGGTAGGTCGGTGGAAAATACTGTACAGCAATTTGTTTTCCGAAAATGTATCTAGTAAAAGATGAAAAGACAAGAAATCTTTTTTTAACTCGGTGCTAAATAAAGTCAGAAAAATTTGCAAATAGGCTTCACATAAAATTAGAAAAAGAGTTAACAAATTTGTTTTCTCTATAAGCTACATTTTTTTATTTCATGATTTAGGTAGGTGAGTGCATTTGGTTTTCATTTATATGTAGATTACATACGTCCAAAGCAGTTCAGGGAGTACATGAATCCAGCAAAATTAACTGTTTTCGTCTTAGCACATGTATGCGGAAGTAGAAATGGCCATGGGGTGGTAAACTGAAGAAGAGCATACTTAATGGGCGAGTTAGCCAACAGGTTGAATTGCGGAGTGCGAGATGGAAAATGATTGTTTGCAAGAAAAGTGTAGCTAAAGTCCACCAGGGCATCCAGCTTGGCTGTGGTCACCTTACAATTCTTGACAAGCGGTCCAATCAGAAGCTTTAATTGTGGACCATACTTTTCCATAATCCTTTGTCCAATGAAGCGCGCAGTTTCATGAGGATCATGTAAATCCAAGTAGCGTAAATGAGGAAGTTCCCGAAGGGGAATGTCTGCAACAGCCTGAAGTTGAAGGGCAATCGTTGTTTTATTCTCTTCCAATTCATACGAGTTGGTTTTGGAAAACTCCAAGTAGCGTAGCTCTGGCAGTTGGCGTAAGCAGTCGCAAAGATAACCAAAGATTTTTCTGTAATTTTTTACCCCTTTTTCTTTCGGCTTGCATATTTCATCCGTAGAAAAGTAGGTAATTTCCACACGGCATCTCCAAATGGAAAATCCGCGTTTTCTAATCAACTCTAGGAGAAACTGATGCTCTAAGTAGTTGAAGCACGAGTTGGAAAGCTCGAGTGATATAGTTACTGAAATAATACTTCGCTTTTGGCTTTCCCACCATTTGGGTTCCCAATAACGTAAACTCACATCTCCCCATAGAAAACGAAGCAATTCCGCTTCGGGATCTTGAGACATCCGTTCCTTCCAGGAGTTTCTATTGTCCAGGAGTATTGATATGCATTCCCTATGGGTCAACTCACAGGCCTTTATCAGGGCTTCCTTTTCGGTATCCTTTGAACAAGAACAAACAATTTTAAAATTTGAGATAACTGCTACTCCATTTGGATTCAAGCCAAGTATATGAAATATCCTTACCACTTGGCACTGAAGCCGGGTCAGATCTTTTCTCAAGAAAGTGCAGTCTGAGGAAGGGCAACCATCACGTTTAGTTTATCAACTGAAGATTCAACATGAACCAAAATCTGCTCTCGTATCTATTGTTCAAGAGAAATCCATGCTTTTACGTTATTAAACCCTTAAAAGTTAGAAAGATAGCTTACTTCCGGTGGGAGGAGCCAGTAAAATGCAATCGTTTCTTTAAGAACTGTTCGTACTCTGCCTCTGGAATGGATAATTTGCTGAAGATCATAGCTAATTTGCTTATCTCCAAATTTACCCTGTTTGGAGGACGTTCCAAACTTGTTTAGGCTTAGAATGCCCCCCAATGGTCTCCAGTTGGAGTTTGAAGATAAGGATAAAGATGAGCGCAGAACCTGGAGTATGTTTAGCTTACGGAAGATCTCACTTCGAAGTGTCGCAACCGCAGCGTTCTCATTTCCGTTGGTGATGTCATCCAGTTCCCGTTTCAACTGCATGAACTCTTCCGGTTGAGCTTCAGCCTGGGCAGTCCGTGTCGTGTCTTTCCAAGCCACCACATCCTGTGTCTTCTACTTCTTAGAATGCGTTTTGGCATCAAAAAATTATTTTCGGTGATTTATGATAGTTTTTATGTCTTGCAAATTCACAAATTGTAGTATTTTGTAAAAATAAAAATAACTATTATTAGATTTGAACGAAAATTGAATGGCTTTTATGGCAACGTATAATGGATGATGCATTTAGTCTCGTTTTTCATTGGAAGGAAAGCAATGCGAATTTGAAGTGTCAAATGATTGAGTGACAGTTCCGTTGGTGATGTGGTCTAGTTTCCGTTTCAGTTGCTGGATATCCTTCAGAAGAGATTTAGTCTGGGAAGAGCTTTTTCAGCATTTGCAAAATATCTTTGAAGTTTTTCTTATGCTTTATTTTAACAAACCTATTATGTAGATCATAAAGCTTAACATAAACGTTCCATGCAAAATATGCAGCCACAAAATTATACTGCGTGTATGCCTATTTGAGATTTTATCAAGTGTATTGTCATTTTTGACATTTGATTGAATTCTGGAATCAATTAGTTTTTTACTACAGGTGACTGGTATCATGTTGCTTTTGAATTTGTTTTCGACTGGAAGCGCAAAAATTTGCTTAGATAACATTGGTCTGAAGTCTGAGCTCCTATCGGTTGTAGGGATAGTCTCAGAAAGTATTTAGATTTTAGTAGTATTATTAACTTATAGCCAACGTGTTCATGACAAGATATGGGATTTAGAAGTGACCATTTATTTGTTGGTACATATTTGTTGAAATTTACTTATTGATCGTTTTAAAAAGAAAACTAATTATATATATTTGTTTTTAACACCGGTTAATTAAATATTTTTCCCAATATGACGCACAACTCGACAGCTCGCTGTTCATCAAATAAGTAATTTTTGTAGCTTTGATCAACCTATTAAAGCGCCAACATAGATTTGCCGGAGCATTTTATTAAGTAAGCTATTAATACGTAAAAGTTGTAAAAGGAAATTTGTCGTATATACAGAATCAACATTTTATTACACGAAATATGTTTATGTAACGTTAATGTTATGTTGTTTACTATTTTACTATCATATTATTTTATATGAAGTTGGAGGTATTATATCACTTCTAGTTTGAGTAACTGCTCAAGCTAAATGCTATGATTTATGTAAATTAGTATTCGTAAGAACTTGTAACATTTTATAAAATAGTTCCATTTCAACAACGCTAGTACATGTATACTATATTTGGTTTACATCTTTATTCGCTTTTGACGGTTACAATTTACGTTTGTGTATACGTTCACAATTCTCAATATGATCACCATATGAAAATTGTGGTGGTGACTGTGAATTGAAGTGCACCGACTGCGACACAGCGTTCAACGTCTCATAAACGCTCCAAGACACACGGATACGTGACCGACTTATTTGCGGCATAAGGGACAAGGAAATGCAGAAGAGGGTCCTGACGGAGCAGTACAGCGGCGTACTCACACTGGAGAAAGTATTAAAGATCTGTGTACTACACAGTGTGTAGCTGTGGAGAACTCTCAGATAGCCGGAAACTCTCTCGCACATAACACCAACCATCCAAGTGCCTAGGTCCAGCAAGTGTCTAAGTCTTCCTACAAGAAGGGGAAACAACAGGGCACATCATCAGCCCCCAGCAAGCCATGCAGCTACTGCGGAGGAAAAACGCCCCACAAACGTGAAGACTGTTCAGCAAAGGATCAGATCTGTAAGTGGTGCTCAAAGAAAGGTCATTATGAGCGGGCTTGCTTGCGGAAGAGAGCAGGAAAACCGAAGATTGAAGCCCCTCAGAGCGGAGACAAGAAGAGTGACGCATCAAAGAAAGATGCCGGTCATGTTCATGTGTCTTCAGCCAAAGCAAGCGACTTGGTTAAAATAACCACAGTCACCCTCACGAAGTCAATTGGGACCCGGACTCAGGAGCAGATGTAGAAGTCATGAGTTTAGAGGATCTAGAAGCGCTGGGAGAAGGATCCAGCGAGCAAATGACAAAAGAGGTCGTGGAGGTCTTAGGAGCCAACAAGATAACCCTTGGACCAAATTGGATCAGTGCGTGCTACGCTCAAACTCAGCAACAGGGTTTACGACACCGTGATCCGAATAAACAAAAACGTGACAAGACCGCTTCTCAGCAGAGACGGTTGCAAAGCGCTCGGACTACTTCCCCCGGACTGGCCGCAATGTTGTGTGAAAGTCAGTTTGTCCCCGCAGCAAGGAGTAAATGCCATCAGCAATGGAACAAAGCAAACGGTCACTTTAAGTTCTTCTGACAAGGATATGGAGTCATTGAAGCAGCAGCTTATCAAGGAGCACCCAGTAGCTTTCAATGACAAAGTTCTTCGAGCTATGCAAGGACCCCCAATAAAAATTGAGTTGCTAGAAGGAGCTACCCCATTCAAGCGGTACAAGGTCAACTCAATCCCGTTCCATTGGAGGGACAAAGTGAAAGATCAACATGACACCATGGTTCAGAAAGGCGTGATAGAACCAGTCCCAGTTGGTGAGCCCATTGACTGGTGTCACCCCATGGTCGTCGTACCGAAGAAAGGCACTCAGGAGCCGCGCCTGACGGTTGACCTCACAGGCTTGAACAAGTTTGTCCAAAGGCCAGCCTATCCTACACGTATCCCACGGGAGATTGTGGCAAGAATCCCTCCAAGAATGCAATACTTTACTGCTTTGGACGCCCGACATGGCTACTGGCAAGTGGAGCTGGAGGAGGAAAGCAAGAAATTGACCACTTTCATCACGCCTTGGGGATGCTACAGATACTGCAGGAATGTGATGGGGCTCATTTCCGCCGGAGATGAACACAACAGGCGAGGCGAGCTCTCATCAGTATTGACAATGTGGAAAAAATTGTCGAAGACATCCTGGTATTTGATTCAGACTTGGAAACACACACGAAGCGTGTTCAAGAAGTTATCAGACGTTGCGAGCAGCATGGCATAACGCTCAATGCGAAGAAATTCAAGTTTGCACAGCCGGAAGTGGATTGGTGTGGATTTAGGATAACCTCTCACGGATATACATAGTGATGGCAAACGATTAATCGCGATTCCAAAACGATTTCCGATCCGATTTTTGATGAAAACGTTTGGATAATCGGAAAAACCGATACGATTTCGAAAAACGTTTTCGATTTCGATCCGATTAGTGTTTAAAACGTTTGCTAATTGGTAAAATTGCGATTTTTCCCAACTACAGAACCTAATTGGCAAAATCTACTCAAAGCTATACAAATTTAAACAAAGTGAATTACAAGTAATAAAAAATGGTCAAAACGCGCAATGAACCCAAGTAATTGGTGTGCATCTGCTGTGTCATAAATTTCCTAACCAACGTAGCAATAATTTTTTCATGTTTCGTTTACCACGTACATATAAATTAAACACTTTGTAAAAATCGCGATTAATCACGATTGCGATCCGATTTTTTTATAAAACGTTTACAAACGATTTTTCACAGACCAAACCGTTTCCGATTTTTGGATAAAACGTTTGGACAAAAATCGGTTTAATCGCAATTAATCGCGATTAGTTTTCGATTTTTGCCATCACTAGATATACACCAGCTCCGCATCTAACTACCGCTCTCCAGAAATTCCCTGTGCCTGCTTTTAAAACGGATGTAAGATCGTTCTGTGGATTGGTGCAACAGTTTGAAGCATTTTCTGCTAAGATAGCTGAACTGGCCATCCCCCTCCGTGCTTTGCTGTCCAACTCTGCCGTGTTCAAATGGGAGTCCTTTCATCAGGAAACGTTCGAAAATCTGATTAAGGAGCTTTCTGGACCCCGCATTCTGGCTCAGTTTCATCCCGACCGACCGTTGTGTTTGGAAACTGACGCTGCACAATCCCGTGGACTGGGATACGCTTTGTGGCAGCAGCAGCCTGACCACACATGGAAACTGTTGCAGACTGGATCTCGCTTTGTCACGCCCTGTGAATCACGTTACAGTGCTACAGAACTGGAGTTGCTCGCAGTCGTCTGGGCAGTGAAAAAGTGTCGACTGTTCATCCTTGGACAGCCATTTGAATTGGTGGTGGACCATCGTCCTCTCGTACCAATCATCAATTCAAAAACATTGGACGAGATCGAGAATCCCAGGATTCAACGTTTCAAGGATAAGCTGATGCAGTTCCAACCGCACACAGTCTGGCAGGGAGCAAGCATACAGTTGTGGATGTATTCTCCTGGTATCCCGCTGAGGATCCCGATCAAGAAGACTTGGAGAATGAAATGGATACGGATGGGATCGTGGCTCAAGTGCACGCAATATCACTTCGCGACTACGAAGACGGTTCAGTGATATTGGAGGATCCTATCCACACTACGGTTCGAGAAGCAGGAGCCCAATGCTCAGAATTCTGCCGTTTGAAGGAGCTCATCTCAGTTGGCTTTCCCCCGGACAAGCACCAACTCGACGTTGATCTACACCCTTACAGAGAGGAACTCGGAAGACCGGAAGTCCTGAAGACGCTTCACGCATCTCATCAAGGACAAGACCGTACGCTTCGACGAGCTCGGCAAGTCGTGTTTTGGCATCGATTAAACAACGACGTAAAGAACATGGTGTACAGTTGTGCGGAATGTGCAAAACGATTACCGTCACACGCCAAGGAACGTTTGAAGTACGACCCTCCACCAACCCGTCCGTTCGAGCGCGTAGGAGTCGACTTGTTCAAATACGCTGGATATGACTACCTTGTTATGGTAGATCGTTTCTCCGGATGGCTCTCCGTTGCAATGTGCGGCAGCAGCGCAAACTCCAGTATCGTCATTTGTCAACTGAAGCGTTGGATGATGGATCTAGGCATTCCGGAGCGGCTGGTCAGTGACAATGGGCCACAGTTTTCAAGTATGGAGTTTCAAAACTTTCTAAAGAAATGGAACATCCGTCACGACCCGTCTTCAACACACTACCCTCTAGCCAATGGTCTAGCGGAGTCAGGGGTGAAAGCAGCATCTGCCTTGTTGGCGAAAACATCACCAAACGGGGATCTCAACAAGGAGGAATTTCAACTGGGGCTACTCGAGCTCAGAAATACGCCACGCGCAGACGGCTGTAGCCCAGCTCAGCTATTGTTTGGACAACCTCTCCGGACAAAGCTACCTATTCATCGATCGAAGTTCGCAGAAGAATGGAAGGAGAAAGCACAACAAGCAGATCTTCGTTCTAAACGTTTATGGAAGAAAGCGGAAGCTTACTACAACGCTACAGCTAAGCCGCTTACACCTTTGAAATGCGGAGAGATCGTTAGGATTCAAGATCCAAGAACAAAAGAATGGTCTCTCATTGGGGAAGTTATCGACATCAATCGTCGGGGTCGCAGTTACACAGTAAGAACTGAATCTGGACGCACGTTTTTGAGAAATCGTCGCTTCTTACGTCGGTACCAGCCACCTCAGCCTCCCGTTCCTTCGTCACTTCCCACGCATCAAGACAACAAGGAGCCCAGGAGGTCTACAAGGATTCGACGTGAACCTGAACGGTTGACCTATTCCGTTATATGTGACCCTGGCTCACATCTCGAGGAAGGGCATGTGGTATACAGTACCGCATCACCCCATAAACCCCAGAAGAGCGCCAGCGTTTCATTATCCGCCGGCATGAGCACAGCACCGCACCGAGAACTGGAACAGCAATCAGCTCAGTTCAGTAGGCAGAAACTCTCCACGAGTGAAGCAGCAACTTACATTATCATCTAGCAATAATAAGTTGTAACCGATAAGAGTCAATTTGTCACGAAGTCTAATTAGTGTTAGTAAAGACAATAATACTAAATATTATTAACTGGTGTTCGCTCGACTTCATTTATTTTGGGTTAGCCCTCGTCGCATGATAAGCACTCTCATCATCACAGGAATAACCGCCACAGTCGCAATAAATGGCCAAACTTGGCGGCCTCTTCGAAACATTAACTGATTTGTTGATTTATTGCCAACGATAGGGTACTTGGTGCATAATAAAAGACGGGAAATGTACTCGTTGGCAAAAAGAATTTTTATTCTAGCAGGAGTTGACATGTTTAGGATTTTTTGTAATTCCGAATGTTTTATAGTGTGTTCGTGTTCGTCCGTTCGTTCGTTCGTCCGAATATGTTCGTACTACATATCCTGACGACTCTTCGTTACTCTGAAAGCAACTAGCATAAATTGTTATGTAAATCTAATCTAATGTCAAAGTAAAATGAACTTAAGGTTTTAGTAGTAGGTCAATTATGTGAAGCCAAAAACCAAGAGAAAAATATAAATGCTTCTAAAATATCAAATATTACCTAACGAAAAATGTTTCAGAAAATGTAAACTTTATAAACTACACCAGTTACGAAAAATAAATTAAAACATTTGACAATGCTAAAATTTAAGTTAAAAATATTGAATTGTTTAGACATTTTTCTCTCTCTACTAATATACCTATAGCTCTATATATAGCTCACAGACGTCCATATACTTTGAAGTGGCAGTTTATATGTACGAGTATAGGAAGTACATTTGCGAATTTAAATATTTATGCGTTTAATTAAATTTTACGATTTGTTATAGTATTAAACATTTGGGAGCATACGAATGTAATTTACATTTAAATTACTACACAATTTAAAGAAACTTTTGACCATAGATGATTCAATATGTAAGGTTTTGCTCAATCCAATATTGATTTTAAGTATTTTTGAATTGCTTAAGTGCGAACGCGTGTCTAAAAGCAGTTTAGTACAATTTTAAAAAATAATGAAATTAAAGTCCCAACAAAGTATTTTTACTTATTCAAAATAAGTATTCGCTTACAACAAACTACCGCGAAACAAGTTTTTCAAAAGTTGAAACAAGTTTGCTTGCAATAGTAAATTACCTTCTCAACATTAGTCACAAATAATTTGTACTGTGTTTTAAGGGTTCTTGCACGGTTACCCATCAACGATGTTGCAAAAACCGTCATGAACGTAAACGTGGACCTGTATTCGCTCAAATTTCAACTTGAATTTTTTTCAAGTCTAAGACTACAAACACTATTTAATTATGACTATGGCATCACTAAACATACATATAGAGATATATTTATTTGTGGAACATGAGTTTACAAGCGAAAACAAGATAATTAGAAGAGAAAGACACTAAAAACTATAAATTAAAAATTTCATCCAAGGTGAGCGAATTGGGTAACGTTCCTAAAACACTTGCGGCATTGCCACGTTGAATTGCGAGAGAAATTCTTTGGTATAGGTAGTGTTTGGCTTTTGGGTCTCCAGAATCTGAAATCAACACTTAACCAACAGCGTCAATAAATTGTTTCGTTTCCTTACACCAAGGGCCCATTGTCTCAAATGCCAATCCAAGGAAAATGTAGTTAGAAGCCTTGATGAATATATTTATCATGTTTATTTTTCCAAGCGATTTCAGCTGCAGCACCAGCTTCCTTAGAAGTTTTAGTTAGATATGGTGCTGCCAAAGTGTCTACACAGGTGACATCACTAAACTATTCTATAAATACATATCTAATGTACATTATATCTGTAGTATAATGATAATACATATTTATCACCGGCTAATAAGAACATCTCTTTCTACTTAACTGCTGCGGTTAACATGAATAATACTAATGTCAACAGTGAACAAAAATGATATCCCAAATCCCAACTTTGAACACTGAATGCTGTATGTTTCAAAATGTTCTTGATTTCATGTGTATCACATCCTTCTTATTGCTACGTAACTTACGTAACGTAAGCTACTTCATCATTTTGCCTTGTCTGTCTGTCTAGCTTTTACAGGCATTTTATTGAAAGTTAAATATGCATGATGTTTTTTTACGAAAGGGAACGTCAAAAGCAAGCAGTTTATTTTACAAGTTTTTCCATTAATCATTACAGTTTTTATATTCTTATCAAATGATTATTATTTCAGTTGCTATTTTGCAATACATTTTTGCCATATTTGCAGGGAATACAGAGTACAAAGTACATTCCAGTTTGTATTTTTAGATCGATGCACTAATTACCTTCTTTTTATCAGCAATGGTTTTAAGATTATTATAAGATTTAAGATGACTACAGGAGTATTCATTTAGAATTCTTAGAACTAATTTTTCAAGTTAATCATAACGCTAACTATTCTAAAATTACAATTAACTTTTTGAAAATTTTTTGGTCAGAAATTGTTCGGCTACCTTTATTATGTCATTTGAAGATAGCCGAAATTTTTATTTCATCCAAATTGCACTTTTGCAGCACTAAATGTTCAAAAAGCAGTTAAACTTCAAACGCCCATAACTTCCTTACGTTAGATTTATTTCGCACCAAATTTTTTGTGTTAGTATCAGCTTGACATTAGCTATCAACACACTTATGCAAATTATTGTTTTTGGCGATTTCGAAATATGTCGATCTTGAGTTGGGGTAGCGGTAGCCTTAGCCAACCACGGAATCGTGCCAAAGTTAATTTTACACTGCAACTTTAAAGTGGTCATGTGCTCCAGTCGCAAATTCTCACGCCATTGAATTGAGGTACGTTCCACTAAATCTTGCCAGAAGGGTCGATATTGTCGCTGCAGTCGCTTCCAGGCTTCATCTTCCATTGGAGTGTTGACTTGCTGGCAAAGAAGATGATACTTTAAATCAATGCAACGAGTGTCAATGCACAGGTGCTTGAGATTAGGAGTCATTTGTAGGAATCTAAAGTTATCCACAAGGTTCCCATAAAGATCAAGTTGTTCCAAAGCAGACAGTTCCAAAGTGAACATGGGATGATTTTCTGAACTTGGTTGAGCGCTGGTATACGGACCACGAAATAGTTTCAACGTTTTCAGGCTATTTTGACAGCTTTCTAGCATGGGACTAAGGAGACGGCCTATGTTGTCAACTCCCCCGTTAAGCATAATCTCGGACGTTTCCAGGGAAAGGCCCAAATACTCCAGAGATTGACACAGAGCCCGAAAGTTGGGCGGCGGTCTCTGAACTTGGCGGTTTTGCAGGATCCTAACGAAACCCTCGAGGAGGTCGAGATCCATAGCTGGTAATACTCGTAATACATCAATCTGTCCACGTAAAGCCATACTCAGTCCCTTGAAGAAACTAGACTCTAGAGCATCCCACTTTTTCAACTGGAACGGAACATCCGGAAATCTAACATTGCGATCTTCAATAACTGATAATAAATCCTGAAACGTCAGCTGCCTATTTTTCTTCAGGGTAAATTCCTCCAAAGCTGGACAGTCCATGAGTAACCGTTGGTGGTTCATAGTTCATAGGGATCTCGCCAGTGATCTCCAAACACTTTAGATTGACATTCCTTGGCCTGTAACCTCGCTGAGCAGAAACAGCCCTCCGTCGTCGTAAAGTAAGAGACTCGGCTTTCTTCATCTCGATACTAGACAAGGTCAGCTTAGTAGCACGAAGCAGCTTTTGGGTCAGAATCTTCTCAATTAAGGGCATCTCAACATTCTGCTCATTGTTAACAGTGCAGAATCGAAATCCAAATGAGAAATCACCAATCATGTCAAGATAATTCCATAATGCACCTTCATTCTCATCCAAGCTTAAAGATTGAGGAATGGTCCTGGTGAAATCAACCGCTTTAAGCACAAAGTTTATGAAATGGTCTATCCCTCAGCTTAAACGGATCCTCTGGATCATTTACAAGTTCCAAAAACGCGTCCACTGGAACATAATCTTTTGAAATGACGCGGTCACCTTCTTCGTTTCCTGCTTCGGTGGGACCCAAAACCAAGGTAGCATCATGTCGCCACCGTTTCAAACTTAGCTCTTGCCACAGCCTGCACACCACCCGGAAACTCTTGAGGTCATTGAAGGAGTCCATCATATTAACCAGTTTGCTGACCACCTTAAACAATTCACATTTAGGACGTAAACTTTTCGTGTAGATTATCAATCATCCTATATAGAACCTCCTGAGGTTCTTAATTTTCTTACCAGATCAATTAGAAGAGGATGTCCACCGGGAATAACCTCCTCCTCTACTTAATCAGTTGGTATGATTGCCTTGTAATTAGCCTGTGATTTTAATTCTGTGACGGATTTGTACTGAAGATTAAATAATTATTTTACTAATATGTGAATTCCAGGTAATGAGCCTTTTTTTTCTCTGATGGAGTCCACGGTGAGCGTAAAGGATCTTAAGAACTTCCGATTGGTCTGCAGCCTTTGGAAGGAAAGTAGTGAAAAGGTGTGGAGGAAGGTGGCTCCTTTGAAGTTGGGTCCACCAGGAGAATCAATCCGAACTCGGAGTCAAAGTGCAGCAGCTGCAGCTAGAAGAAGCTTGGCAATTAGAAAGGATCTTCTTCCGGTTAATACGTTCCTGGAACTAATGAACCGTGACTAAGACCAAGATGGCTTGAATCTGAAGGGAAGACCCTTTGCCAATTATGTTCTTGAAGGAGTTATTTTTTTTATGAAGAAGAAGAGCTTCCTGAAGTGCTTAAAACGCTGTCAGCAGGTCAACGTGGAGGACCTAATCTTTGGAACTATTTCAGACAACTGGGCAATCGTGTTAACTCAGTTGGCTTTAAAAATTGTGTACTGCAAACTACCAGGGTGTTTCTAGAGGAATTACTTAACAGAGGCTGGGTTCAGATCTCCAAACTAACTCTGGACAGTAATCTGGTGTGTCGTACTCACTCATCCTCTGGAGTTGTTCGTCCAGGCCTTTGCAGGTGACTTTCCCTTCATCCGTTCCGAACTTAAGGTGCTTGGAAATTATAGGACAGCTCCGAATGGACGCTGTTATCTTACTAAGAAACTTGCCAAAATTGGAGGAGTTTACTCTTTACAAAAATTAGGAGTATTTTTGTATTGATGACTTATTCATTGCTCTGGGAAGCCTAAGATCTAAATTCCCAGGGAATGTCAACTGAAAAATTTGGACGTGTTAGAGTCCACTTTCTTTGCTGACATTGCACTATTGCACCCCATAGCTATGAAGAATACCTGGAAGGACTTAACGGGGTTGGAAACTTGCCGTTGGAATACCTTAGCCTTACTCTGCAGAAAGATGGGGAAATATCAATTGGTAATTCATTACTGATTAAACGAATCCTACAGCCCCTACTGGACAAATGTCGGGAAACTCTTAACTTAAGAGTCTTAAGACGCTGAAAGTGTTTCGTGTTCCTCTTATTCACACCATTTGCAAGTATCAAGCTCTTTTTTCGGAGGAGATGACCAAGTTGGGCGCCATCCACTAATGACGTCATTTTTTAGGGTCAGTCAGTGGTCTGTCGCTGACAGTGACGACGAGTGACATGGGTGGGTCAGTGGCTAATGGAAAAAGTGACGTCACTACCGTACCACCAAAGATTTAAATATCCTCTCTTGAATTCCCCCAAGGAAATATATAGTTATCCTCTTTGTCTCTTTTCTTTTCTATTAGTGCTTTTTAGACGCCAGTCGCGCTTTTGACACCGTTAACCACTTCCTGTTACTGAAAAAGCTATGTTTAAGAGGAATACCGCCGCTAGTTATAGCTTTTTTGCTGTTTTGGTTTAGGAATCAAACTTTCTTTGTAAGATGGAAAAACGTACTTTCTCCAGGATTTCCAGTGAGAAATTCTGTAAGACAAGGAGGGTTATTGTCACCTTTTCTCTATGCGCTTTACACTGATGAGCTTTCAATTAAATTGACAACTTCCGGAGTGGGATGCAGAATTGGAGATGAAGTAACAAATCATGTTGCCTTCCTGATGATGTTTGCTTGCTAGTGACTAGTGTTGCTGCACTAAGAATTTTGTTGAGAATTTGTAAGGATTTTGCTAAAACGCATGACCTCACCTTCAATCCTAGTAAAACGGTATGCATGATATTTGGTGGGCAGGACTATGACCAAACAAGGCCACTTGTAAAGTTTTGTGGTAAAAGTATTATGTGGGTGGAAAGTGTAAAGTATCTAGGTTTTGAAATATCTTGTAGAGAAAGGGATTTAAGTGAACTATGTCGTAGACGTAGGGAAATGTACGCACGTGCAAATTTACTTAAGAGTAGGTTTTTATCATGTGATAATTCAATCAAGAAATATTTGTTTTGTACATATTTTTCAGCAATTTATTGTTGTAGTTTATGGGTTCCGATAAGAAAAGAGCCATTAGATAAGGTCAGAGTGGCATACAATGATGCGTATAGAATGCTTTTTTCACTTGGAAGGAGATCAAGTGCATCGAAAATGTTTTCAGAGAATGGAATGAAAGACTTCTATGCTGTTAGGCGCAATGCCGCTTATTCACTGTTGGACAGAATCGCTTATAGTGAAAGTTTAATTATCAAATCAATTGTAAACTCAAACTTTTTCACGGAATCATCGATCTCACGTGAATGGAAAAATCTGCTTTTCAATATGTAATTAATTGTTTAAGTATTATGTACTTTCTGTTGAAATCATCCTGACTGTGTTTTAGTAGTTTTTTTTATTAGATTACTCTTCCTGCTTAATATGGAATTGTCATGTCATTTAACTTGTTGTGATAATGTCTGCAATAAAGAATACAATACAATACAATTACAATTATCATGCAACGTGATATACCCAGTCAGCACAAAACCGTAAGATTAGCATTGTTACGATATTGGCATAGCCGTGATGGTTTTGTATCAATATGACCGGTTTTGCAACAGTCTGCCAACACAAAGGGTATTGCTTGTCTTGTGCTGGATCTATATTGGTTCTGTAATGTATTTTTTATATGTTGGGGCGTCGTCGTCTGTGCCAATACATAACCAGCATTCTTAATCAGCGAGTCAGAATTGAACCAATACTTAACCAATAGCCAATGTTGTCTTACAATGGCAGGCGAACGTGCACTGCCTAGCTCCCGTGAACAGCCGGGAATTTATTTTTTGTGTGACGTGACAGGTCACCGCTCGGGATTTTTGGGGACAAATAATTGTTCCCTAACCTCTGGAGTGGTGACCTATCAAAATAAACTGCAGTTTGGTAACTGCTCGAAAAGCACTGCTGAGTCTCAGCTTTTGGGTGCAATGTTTACATTGTATCAGCTGAGTACTCGCAGTGCTGGGATTGGGAAAAATAGTGATTGCAGTGACTCCAGTGATAAATTCATCACTGACGAGTCACTGCTGAGTGGTTGTATGTGCAGTGGTAGCTTGTGTCGGGGTTTGGGATGTGCGGGTGGGCGTTTTCTGAAGTGGGGATCGGTGATCGGACGCACTGTGATGTGTGCTGCTACGTTTGGCGGAGACATTTTGTTGCTGCTAGACATGCGCACATTCGACAGTTACGGTGTGCGGCGTCTGGACATTTGGTGCCCTATTCGGAGGCGTCTGCCTGTGCGTCCTGTTCATCGGGACACAGCTGCATGTTGCACATCACAACATGAAATTAACGACAGTGTTACATTGTGTGGCGTCCTATGGGCGTCAAACGATTTTAACACTAAACCTAAGTGTAATGTGTATGTGTACTGTTGTGTTCTGTGGTGTGTTTTCATCAGTGATCATAGTTTTGGTTACGGAGGTTTACCCCACAGGACGCAGTATGCAACCCACAGCACGGAGATTTCAGGTATGCAATAAAATGACTGAGTGCATACAACTGAACATGCATCATGCACATGCTGCCACCGCAAATCTCTGCAGGACGCTTGCGGAGATTAAGCGGAAAGGTTTTATATGCATGTTGCAAGAACCATACACGCATAATGGGCGTGTTACTGGTCTTTCCGGATTAGGGACTTTGATAGTGGGACCCGGGACTAAAGATAGTCCCCCAAGGGCTTCGCTGTTGGTCTCTAAGAATCTGACTGTGTGGCCACTGGCAGAATTCTGTACTAGGAATTTAGCAGTTGCCTCAATCAGATTCAAACATGATGAATGGGTGATAGCATCGGTGTATTTGCCGCATGACTCCAGTATTCATCCAAGTACAGAGTTTCGCAAACTAGTGGAATTCTGTGAACAAACAAAACGGGAACTCGTTGTTGGTGGTGACGTTAACTCTCACCACTCACTTTGGGGTAGTACGGATTGTAACAAAAGAGGGGAGGATCTTGTAGATTATCTTGCCTCAACCGATCTTCATGTAATAAATCAAGGCCACAAGCCCACGTTTATTACTGCAGCACGCAAAGAGGTTCTTGATGTGACATTTGCCACATCGGATGCTCTTTGCTCTATACATCGGTGGCAAGTAGAAGAGGAAGACTCGTTCTCTGACCATCGAATGATTACCTTCTTCCTTGGTGTCCAACTTGGCCCACCTGTTCTCATTCGCAATCGGAAGAGAACTGACTTCGTCAAGTACCGGGAGACGGTAGATAACCTTTTGGAAACAATTCCAACAAGTGAGATAACTTCGGTTAGCATACTTGAGGAAAGAGCTAAAGATGTCACTAGAGTGATTCAGAACTCCTTCTACGCAAGCTGTCCTCCAAAAAAGGTTAAACCAGGCGTTAGGGTGAATCCTTGGTGGAATGAAAAGCTACAACAGCTCAGACAAGAGGCTCGCCGGCTTTATCGTCACGCGATAGCTTCAGGACTTCCAGAGCACTGGGAAGAGTACAAGGCCGCTCGTAACACCTTCAGATATGGAGTTCGAAAAGCCAAGTTCACGGCGTGGAAGGCATTCTGCTCCGGCATCGAGGAAATGCCAGAAGCAGCTCGTCTCTACAAGATACTTAGGACTGACCCTACTACGAAGTTGGGTAGTCTTGAGAAGGATGACGGCAGTTATACAAAGACTGCCAAGGAAACATTGGAACTGCTTCTAAATAAGCATTTTACAGTGGATGATACTGGGGTTGCAGTTGGGAACCCTTCCTAACAAAGAATGAGACTGCCCCCTGAGGCAGTTACACTCTTTAAGGTGAAGTCGGCCTTTGCGTCCTTCAGTTCATACAAGGCTCCTGGGCCTGATGAAATATTCCCGGCGCTCTTAACGGCCGCTGGGGATAGATTGGTACGAATAATGCAGCCCATATATGTGGCATGCTTGGAATTTGGATATGTTCCGAGTACCTGGCGTGCCGCACGGGCTGTGTTTCTACCAAAACCGGGTAAGGACAGCTATCAAAGGGCATCATCTTGGCGCCCGATTTCTCTGACGTCTTTCTTTCTAAAGGCGCTAGAGAGATTGGTCGACTGGCAGGTTAAAACTGCGTACCTGGTAGCTAGGCTTAAAAGAAATGGGCAATTTGCCTATTTGCGGGGCGCTTCAACTGAAGCAGCGCTGCATGAATTGGTCACACGCATTGAAAAATCGATGCAGTACAAAGGGATAGCTCTCGGTGTATTTCTTGACATCGAAGGAGCCTTCAACAAGGCTCCTTTTAAAGTTGTTAAGAGTTCCCTAGAACGACAGTCAATCCCTCAAATATACGTGAGGTGGATTGATAATATGCTGCGGAGTAGAACCGCAGTCTCCGAATTATCTGGCAGCTACACCAAAATTACTGTAGCAGCTGGGTGTCCGCAAGGTGGAGTGCTGTCTCCGTTTCTCTGGGATTGTGTGGAGGATGAGCTCTTGTGTGAGCTCAAAGAAAAGTCTACCGCTACGCACTCGCAGGGCTTTGCTGACGACATTGCTCTACTGCAACCAGGCATATGCCTTGCTACTGTGCAAAGCATTATGCAAACAGCATTGCAACTTGTCCACTCTTGGTGTGTGAAAGTCGGCCTTTCGGTTAACGCCAGTAAATCGGAAGCAGTCGTGTTCACGAACCGGATTAAGTTGGAGTGTTCACCCAAGCTGACCTTCAATGGTCAGCCGATACCCTTTAAAAGTAAGGTACGATACTTAGGTGTCCATTTGGACAGTAAGTTAATGTGGCGACCTCACCTTTTAAACCGGGCCACTCGTATGCAAGTGGCCTTAGCACAATGTAGGAGAGCAGTCGCAAGGACCTGGGGTTTGAAACCTTGGGTAATGAAATGGATCTATACGGCTATCATTCGACCAGCCACATTCTACGGGATTGTGGTATGGCTCCCTGCAATGAAAGTCAAACAAAACGTGATGACAATTGCCAGGCTTCAACGCCAGGCAATGACACACATCACGGGATGCATGCGAACAACTCCAACCGCTGCGTTGGAATGTTTGCTCGATCTAAAACCAATTGATGTACATGCCACTGAAATGGCTGTACGGACGATGCATAGGTTGCATCACAATAAAACCTGGAAAGGTATTGAACCGCGTGGCGTTCTAAAACGGGAAACCCATTCTGTGGCTTGCAATAAAGTCTGGAAACGGATTCCTATCTTGGAATGGCCATGCGACTTGCGGAACAGTAGACCACTGATAGAAGGTGGTTTTAAAATAACTGTTCCGTCTCGCGACTCGTGGAAGAAGAGAGGTGAACCAAAACACCCTCCGCAGTCTGTGGTGTGCTATACGGACGGCTCTAGATTCCATGAAATGACTGGTGCTGCATTCACAGCATCATATGATGGGGAGACTGTACAGGAGCTTATACCGTTGGGTGCAAGCACCACAGTCTTTCAAGCAGAAGTTCCTGCCATTTTAAACTTGGCAAGGGTATTATGCTCTCGTCTTAAGGACAGAAGGAGCATTCATATTTACTCCGACAGTCGTAGTGCCATCGAGGCTCTTAAGAGTTGGTGGCACATGACTTCAATTGTGGGGGAATGCTTTGAATGTCTCCGCCAATTGGCGCAGAGACATGAAGTGTCCCTTACATGGATACCTGCCCACAGCGGGTTTGTAGGAAACGAGGAGGTTGATGCATTGGCTAAAGATGCAACTGAAATACCTATCATTGGTCCCGAACCGATAGTTCCTGTAGCGCTAAATGTGGTTAAGAGTGCAGTTAGAGAATGGGGTGATGGACAGCACTCACTGCAATGGCGCAGCAGGAATGACTGCAAAGAAACTAAAATGTTAATTGATTTGCCGTCCCGTGCTGTGGGTCGCTTTTTAGGTGACCTTCCACGTAACGCACTGAGATCGTTTGTTCAGATCATTACTGGACATTCGGTGCTGACGAGTCACCTCCACAAAATGGGGGTGGCGGAGACCAAAGTCTGTCCCAGTTGTGGGATGGATGATGAGACTAGCCTACACTTCCTTGGAAGTTGTGATAGGCATGTAGAGTTACGTTGCGACGTGCTGGAGGGTCAAACCCTCACTGCTGACGCCATACGACGTGCTACTCCAGCCAGGCTTTTGCAATTTATCAAAAGCACTGGTCGGCTCAAAAGGTCAATAGACCCGGCCAGAGCCGTACGGAGGGCAGGTAGGCCATAAAGTAAACCTTCCAATGTAAGGCATGGGAGAGTCTGCAAAAATCTAATTAAAGGTTAAGCGGCTGCGGCAGTGACTAAAATTGTCTTGTTGCTTCCCAAATTACATACATACATAGCCAATAGCCAGCCAATACACAACCAATACATCTTTAATTTAGCATATGCATTGCCAATATGAAGCCAACAGTAATCCAGCATCGATAAAAATGTGCAAAATATTATCCTTGTACAAGTTTTAGTTAATTTTAATTGTTCTTTTTATTAAGACTACTCAAGTACTCATATTACATAAAGGAATACAAATTTCACTTTGTTTATAGGGCAACAGTACACATTTTTTAAACAAACTCGTGGCATTAACCACGATTGGCGTCGTCGTTGGATTTTTTACAGCAAAAATGAACAACTTTGTACTGTTACAAGGATAATTACGAACCTTATCAACATTTGTATACCACAGAATCTTAACAGCATTTTTGTCAAAACATATTTCATTTACTATACATATTTTTCCAGAGACATCCATAAAGCAATCACCAGGTTTTATTTTTGGTTCATTTATTTTAACGAGATTCGCATTCTGAGCTACACTTGATTCTTCAATTCTTTTAACAACTTGTGCCAGGTGACAACTATTCTTTCTAATCATTCGTTTTATTTTCTGCATAAAATTCTCAAATTCAAAGCAACTAAAATTATCGACACTACCGTGTTGCTTCACATCAGATGCTAGATGAGTAAGAGAATGCATGTTGTAACTTAAAAAATGTTCCCCGTATAATCGAAGCACTTTTGCTACAAATTTTGATAATAAATGTTCTGCAAAATTAATCCATTCTATACTGGAGACTGACCCTGAAGCTAAAATGTACATGACAACAAAAAATGACGAAACCGTTTCTTATCTAATACATCAACCAACACAGCTGGTCCAATGTACAGTAAAAAGAGCCTAAATTCCGTTGCTTTCCAGTGATGCAAATCACGTAATGGTCTACTTTTTCGAGAGAATTCAGACGGCAGTTTTGCAGCAAAATTTTTCAAACGAGACGATAATATACCTAGATCACGCGGTGACAATTTGTGGGGCTTGTTTTCATTCCAATTAATCAGTAACTTCTTCATTACTCCTAAGCAGCACAAGTGCATGTAGTCTAACGGAATCTGTGAAACCATTCCTAGTTGTAGTTTAACAAGGGGACTAGTCCCAACATGATGCTTGAAAAATTCCTGTGTTTTAAAAGATTCGTCACTATGAAATGGCAAAGCTTCAGATGTGATTGGATACACCTGTCTCTTCTGCCAAACGCCCTTCTGATAGCATCTTTCACATCCATATTTGCCACTGTGACCTTTAACTTTCTTTATAAAACTGCGTGCAGGCGCATCTGCGCATATACATCTAATTCTAATATTGTAACGAATATGGTTGTGAACAATCCCATTTTCTTCTAACTCAAGCATTTCATTTACAAATGGAGTAATAAAGTCTTCTAAACTGGACGGTTTTGACTCACCATAGAATAAACTAGCAAGGAAAATCGACTTGTCTTTAGCTTCATCAACGGAAAATAAAATTGGCCAGAATTGAAGGTTACTACTTCTACTTATTGGTAGCCCATCAATTCCCACTTTAAGTGTGATTAAGTTGTCAATGGACTTTAAGTTTGGAACAGTTTTCGTAATTGGTACCAATCCAGATTTTAAAACCTTTAAAATACTACCTTTTACTCCAAAATGGTGAAATTGACCATTGCATTTCGACTCAATTAGAACTGAACGCGGAGTTTTTAGTAATGTACGAGCATCTTTACAAAAACCTTCAGTCGGCATCCAGTCTCCTAATTAACCTAACAGCTCATTAGTAGCGGTGTGAGTAATATTATTTTTACAAACCCATTTTCTAAGACTATCTTTCCTGTGATGCACTATGTCTGTGTCTGGACAGTTTATTTCTAAAATGAACATATCTACATTTGATTCGATACTATCATTTACTAAAATTCTACTACTTATTTTGAGATTTTCTGAAGAAACACTTAAACTATCACTTGGCACTTCAATTCCTGCCGATGAACTAATTATCGGGGGAACCTGAAGTTTCAATTTCTTCAGGGTTTTCTGCAGTTCCCTCTTGGCGCGGCGTTTTAGAGTTCTGCGAGGTGTTTGCATTCTGGTTTTGGGGACGCTTTCGACCTCCCTTACGATCTCCTGAAGTCCTGAACCAACAGCCGACGTGATGATTAATTAGCTTGTTTGTAGCTTTCGGAAATGAAACTCGAACAGCTTCTACAAAATTAATTGATTTGTAGTTAGGTATATATACGGCATAAATGTCACCGTGTTTACTTCAGCTTAAATATATTTCTTTATGAAAACTTACCCCTAACTGCCTCCAAAACTCGTAAAGATCCTACTCCAATTTTTCCCGTCTTTTCTGTCAAACGAACATTTAGAGCAAATTGATGCTGGAATAGGTAGTTGAGAGCACCGTAAGTGGTCAAGGAAATTTCGTGACCTCCTATTTTAGCTAAGCATGCGACCTTAAAGCAAAATAATGAACAATGATTCAGTTAAATTTGCACCAAAGTGAACTGTACAATGAAATTTTATTACCAGGTGATACCAAGTTATTAGAAGCTTGCACCCAATCATCTAGTCCCCGTAGTTCAGAAAGGCTGGAAATAGGAATAAATGGAAGCTTTGGAATTTCCGAAGATGATGTTCCCTTTGCTAGATTCTGCAGTAAAAGCCTCCTCAGGTCCCTTATCTCTTGGCTCAGCACTGTCTGGTTTTCCAGGATTTTAACCAGTAGATCTGCAAAATAATACTATATTATTGTTGGGTACTTTTTAAAATAGGGGAGCAAAATATGATCAATTAATTTACCATTTGATGCTACGGAAGGCGCTGGATTGTTGAGTCCTTGAAAGCTTCCAAATTGGGCAGGTACCGAAACGTGGAGTTGTGATTGACTTCCTTGTCCGTGGTGAGGTACAACACGATTGAGCGGTTGATCATTCCCAATCCCATGAGCGGATAGGCTTGGAAGAGCTGGAAAAGAGAATTTTATTATTTTTAACTATTTTTATTTTATTATGGAGAGAACTAAGTATTTTAAAAACGTTGTATAATTGAATGAAAAAAATCCTTGAAATTTCCTTACTCAAGAGACCAGATCCAGGCTCACCTATCTGAGTACCATTCGAGGGGCCTGGGTTGCTAACTATACGAACGTTAGTAGGATTTACTGGTAAAATAAAATACTACGTGAGTTAATACTATTAAAACTTAAAAATCGTCGAATTACATACCTAGTCCAAGAGAGTGGCTTGCAGTCGGAATTCCAGAACCCCCCGATCGTCCTTCTTCTAAAAACGGGATATTTCCTCCGGTGTTAGCACCCGAATCTGGGATCCCCAAAACGGCACTTTGATGCCTGCTTGTCGAGCCTTTCCCTGCTTCCGCTTCACTGGACTCGATGTCAGACGTCTCTAAATATCTAGCCTCTTTTCTTTCTGCTTCGATAAGTGTGTCTAATAAATAATAAAATTATTCGGATTGATTTAGTGGATGATTTCCATTCATTTTATTTTAATACCACCAATACAATTATTAAGTAAAATTTAAAGATGATTACCGTAAGTTCCAATTAACTTGATTTTGTACCGTGGGCACGATTTTGAAGGCAGCACAGATCCAGCAGTCCGCCGTAAAGTTTCAAACTCGGCCAAACTGGTGTCCTTGGCATAACGGCATTTTGTTTGATTTTCGTTTATCCAGGACGAAGGAACGTACGAAACTGCATTGCCATTTGCGAACTGAACAACTGAAAAATCTTTTAGTTGCTCATTTGAGAGGTCCATTTTCAGTATTCTTTTGACTTTTCTGGCTTTGTGAAAAAAATACACGCAAGTCGTTCTGAAAGTGACACTGGCTGGTTTTATAAAAAGTAAATGAAGCGAGCGACATGCTGATTGTGTGATCGGTATTGGGAAAACAGCCGGTTGACCGCCATATCATTCCCGCCGTGTTTCATTGTTGACAAGAGGATTGGAACCATGTATTGGGCATAGCAAGTATGTGTAGCATCAATTTTGCGATGGAAAACGGTATTGGATCTGTATTGGCATTTCAAACAGTTGTTTGATAATTGGCAACGCCGACGCGGAACCAATATGGAACCAACAATGGCATGCATTGATGAACATTCATACAAAGTATTTATGCTGGTTATATGCATGCAATGCCAATGCTGGGATACCCAACGGTAAACCAACGCATTCTGACGGCTCTGCCAACATTGGTGCTGACTGGGTAGGTTATTGCTGTTTCTGTGTTTCAGTCTAAGACTTCCAGTACTAAAGGTTGCTCCGGATTACATTGCCTTTCTGCATCTGGCATTCTTGCTAATTTAATTTAATTAAAGCGAAGTGGCATTAAAATTTAAACATTTAAAAGTGACAGAAATTGCTTCTGTTTGAAACCTGTAATTAATGCCAAAATTATGCTAAAATGAATTTTTGTGTTGTTTGCTACAAAACTCTCCAACAAACCTTCAGACGATGCGCTTGAGCTTTTCAGAAGTAACACTAACTTTTAACCACAGAGTTCAAGGGTACTTAACAACAAAATAGTTTGCAATGAGATACTCTTCACTTCTGAAACAAGTCATCATAATCATTGAGGTTCCAATTTGTGTCAGGTGATCTCACGTAACCTCAGGTGACATGACAAGTGGGGTCAGTGGTAAATTGAAAAAGTGACAGCATAATGACGGGGGTCAGTCAGTGGTCCCAAAAATAGCGATTTTTAAGTGACGTCATTAGTGGATGGCGCCTTGGAGGAACTGTATCTTTATGGGAATCTGGTGGATAACTACAAGTTTCTATTACAAACGCCCAGTCTCAAGGTGCTTCACATTGAGACTGCCTGTCTTGGTTTGATCAACCACTTGAAAGAAGTTAACTTGGGGGTGATACTAGCGGAGGATTCTTATTACTGTCCCTTTCCGAAGGACCTGCTGGATAACACGACCAGGCGCTGGCGTAACAAGATTCGTCTTGAGCACATGACCAGCGTCCACCTTCAGTGTAAGGTGAACTCTGGCACGATTCGTTGGCTGGCCAAGTGCATGCCTAATTTAAAGGTGTTCAAGGCAGTGATTGGGGATAAGGCGAGGTGGACCATGATTTGTAAGCACATGACAGGTTTGGAGGAGCTGGGGATTCAGAGAGGGAGTAAGGTTACGGAGGAGATGATTACTGGGTACAGCAACAAAATGAAGTTGAATAGGAAGCCGGATCCCTACAGGATTACCAACTTGAAGAGTAAGTAAACTTGACTATTTGGTTGTCATTGTAAGTTAAAGTCATCATTATCTCATGGTTATGTCTTGATTTCAGACCTGAAAAGATTCAAGTAACTTGACTGATTTTGTGGTTCAACGAGGACTGTCAGAGATGGAAACCTTGGATACGGTCAGTATCTGTGTGAGCAAGAATGTAAGCCAGCATTTTAAATACATTAGTCAGTATTATTTTTAGCATTTAAATGAAGTTTCATGTAAAATGAATTGAAAATATAACCAGTAATATTAATTTTATATATTTTAAAACTGAAATTACAGTTTTCTGAGGAGGCTGAGAAGATTCTGAGGGAACGCGTGGCTGATGTAACTATCATTCGGAACAGCAATCCTACTTGTACTGGTGGCTGGGATTGTTGTGTGGAGGCTGAATTCTTGAAAGGATTGAAGTTGAAGAAAGAATGAAATGAAGATCTCAAACGTGAAATAACCTGGGTATATTCCCGTTCCGATTTTAAAGGCTATTGGCTATTCTTTTATACAATTCCCGTTACAACTTCTTTTTCTTATTCTCTCACGCCGCAGGCAGACCCCTTTAAACCTGTAACTTCTTTTTTCTCTTATAAGTTTGCTGATCATTTAGAAAAAAAAACTGCTTTTGCGTAGTTAGTTGGATAGTCCAGCCAGTTTTAAGTTAATCAAACTTTGATAATATCTTGTCTGTTAGTCTGTTGGTCAATATTAAGTATGGAAAGTCGCCAAGTATTATCGTTAATCGTTATCGTTAGTTGCACAAGTATTTCTAGTATGTATAATCAACCTGTAGAAAAATGGTATTATATGTACAAGAAAATGTTCAATTGTTAGAATTCAATATGGAAACGTTATTTGTGTGTCTGGCGAATTAAATGAAGCAATTCGAAAATATATAACTGTTTCAAAAACTCATTAATTTATTTTGTTGTATTATCCTGTTTGACAGGCTTAAAGTTGACAGTTAATATGAGCTCTTGCTCTAAATATAAATATTAAGCAAGTGTGTTTAGTAGAAGAATTTACTTAGATGTTGTGTAAAAATTTCTTGTTAATTTGTACCCTAATACTGTCAATACTTTTAAGCTAACACTACGCCACGTGTACACCATAACCTCAATCGACATACCAACCAGAGCAACAGCATACCCACACGCAAATAGCACAAAAACTGTTGAAATATTCCCGTCCATCGTTGGTGCCGAAAATGCTTCCTGGTTTTGGTTGGCACTAGCCGTTTTAAGTTCCAAGTCCATGAAAATGTTTGTCCATCTTTTAAACATCCCCGAAGATTGCGTGCTTTGCAAACGCTTAAATATAAAAGAGGGTACCTTCCCAGATAATGTAAACACATTGTATCCACGAAAATATACATCTTTTCCAAAGTGTAAACTATTAACAACTTTATAATAGTCATGCGGTTTTTTGACAACTTCTGTACATTTGTAGCTCGGCACTATCAAAGCAAAGTTATTACAATTTCCTAGTTCTTTAAGTAACATATCATGTTCCTCTTCCCAATACATTCTTCTTAACTTTTCAACGTATTCAGTTAACTGAATCCTATCCATAGTACCTGCTTTCTGGTTGCTTCTTGCTATATTTGTCAGGTTTTTCATAACATTTTGTAAAGGACGATAGAGCGAACTGTACGTAAAAAGATTTTGATCCGCAGATCCATTTATGGGCGACTCTAGTCCAGCGTTTTTCATAAACTCGTAGATGTCCGACTCAACAAACCCACCGGACGAAGTTTCTCGCCAGAAATGTCCTTGGTTTTTAGAAACGACAGATATATCCTTAAAAGATGGGTTTAGAACCAGTACTGAAATATGAACTCTTGCGGCTCTTGCATAAATTGAAAAGTTGTTAGTAATTAGTTGCTCTAAAGTTTCGTAGGTAATGCGCTTTCTTGGTTGAATCATTTTGTAAACGTTATCGTTTTTGTAAGCACTGCTTAGTACTAGTGTAGCTAATAGATAACTTGCAACTATCAGTTTTACTTTGATTTCCATACATTTGCTAATACATAAATTGCCATGTCCAAACAAAATTTCCACTAGCGAAGTCAAATAACTGGCCAAATTCTCTACCCAGTCTTTATACTTCATATTTGTAACTATCAAAGTAAGAGAAACAAGCAATAAAGAGACTAAAACTAGAAACCAAACATACTCATCAAAAACATCAATATACTGTTGAAATCCTAGCTTGTTTATTTGAGGATGTCCGCATGCAATGAATCTCAAGCTATTCACATGATCCTCTACTGCCAATGTAAACTTTTGAGGTGTCCAACCAGAGTACAACTTACTGGTAAGGATTGCTGCACGAAAGAAATTCAACATTTTATGATTATTAGTGATGGCAAACGATTAATCGCGATTCCAAAACGATTTCCGATCCGATTTTTGATGAAAACGTTTGGATAATCGGAAAAACCGATACGATTTCGAAAAACGTTTTCGATTTCGATCCGATTAGTGTTTAAAACGTTTGCTAATTGGTAAAATTGCGATTTTTCCCAACTACAGAACCTAATTGGCAAAATCTACTCAAAGCTATACAAATTTAAACAAAGTGAATTACAAGTAATAAAAAATGGTCAAAACGCGCAATGAACCCAAGTAATTGGTGTGCATCTGCTCTGTCATAAATTTCCTGACCAACGTAGCAATAATTTTTTCATGTTTCGTTTACCACGTACATATAAATTAAACACTTTGTAAAAATCGCGATTAATCACGATTGCGATCCGATTTTTTTATAAAACGTTTACAAACGATTTTTCACAGACCAAACCGTTTCCGATTTTTGGATAAAACGTTTGGACAAAAATCGGTTTAATCGCAATTAATCGCGATTAGTTTTCGATTTTTGCCATCACTAATGATTATTATTGCCTTCGTCTATGGAGTTTCCATTTGCACATAGTTTGCCATTAGTTTTATATGTATAGTTTTTCATAACTGATTGCCAGATATGAGCTTGCGCTTGATTCCATGCCTTATTGTGACTTTTGTTAAACACAGATATCCAGTTTTGTTTATGTTTGGTTACAAAGTCTTCACAGTTGTACATTCAGAGGCTAAACTACGCCCGTGAGAAACCGTGGAAAGGACGGGGGCCGGGGCATTAAAGCAGACCAAAGGGCCGGGGCAGCCAGCCGCTAGTCGACGAAGATGAAAGAATAACAAACCAAGTGAAAAAATTCGGAATTTTAACAAATGTTTCTGGCGAGTGTAGCGAGCCAGTATTTTATTTACATTTACTTTTCATCAAATTCAGTAAACCCATATTTTCCAAGTTGGAAATTCCAACTCGTTGAATAATACAAATAACAAATAAATATAAATTCTTCGTTATATCACATTCAAACGAGCTTAACTAAGAACTTTATAATTAGGTACTTTGCAAGGCCAGTTGTAAAAGTTTGCTAGAAATTGTAAAAATATTATTGTGTTTTAGTTATCTAGAGTCCATGACAGAAACTAATTATTGCATTCCAATAGTTTCAAGATAACGTTTCTGGCATTTTCAGAGTATTTCGTGATCAGGGTTACTGTTGATAATTGCCCAAGCTACTACAACCTAGCAAATGGCGGTCTCCTTTAAGGTTCTAAATTTAGAAAATGCAAATTACGAGTTCCGAGGAAACAAAGTTTGAGCGGAAGGAAATGCGAGAAAGTGCATATAAGCCTATACTATTCAAGCATTATAAAGTGTTAAGTAGTTCATTCCAAAAAGCTGGTTTATACATGCATGGATTATGGAGCTTGCCTGAGAAAGTGTTCCGTGAGTAGGTTGAATTGGAGTACATGGCCCCGAATTTGGTGACATAATATATATTTTTATTGCATACTCTTATTTCTCTGCTTGTATTATCATTATGATAATGATATGAAGAGAAGACGATGACTATGCAACTAAATCATAAAAAATCATAAAAATTATATGAATGAAGCATTCAAACGATATTTTTTATTACCAGAATTTAGAACCTCAAAGGAGACCGCCATTTGCTAGGTTCTAGTAGTTTGGGCAATTAATTATCAACTGTACGTTACGAGTTATGAGAAAAAAGTATAGGTGCAAATAAGTTAAAGGTTTTAGAAACAACAATTTAAACAATTGAGCGAATCCTTTTTGTGAATGTCAAATGGCCGAAAATAAAGCTTGTAATAGATAGGTCATAGCTAAGATTGACAAAAAAAACATTTGATATGGTTATCTGAATGAAACCAGTTGCGTACGAGCATAAATGCTTGCCATAATAATAATAATATGTACTTGGTAAGTTAACTTGTATGAAATATGTAACATGTAACATGGACTAGGGACCCTTAAGTTTTTAAAACCTTATATTTACTTTAGCGTGTAAGATGTTAATAAGCTCCTTTGTCTTGTCTTTTGTAATAAGTATAAGATGGGGACCATCTTCTGTTTTATGGGGGCGAGTTGCGTACGAGCATAAATGCTTGCCATAATAATAATAATATGTACTTGGTAAGTTAACTTGTATGAAATATGTAACATGTAATATGCTTATGTGACGAATTTGTAACAATAAAATAGCTTGAGCTCCGCTCAAGAAAGCGATTCTTGATCCAGCAATTGAGAGCACAACAACATCTAATCATTTATCGTGGTTATTAGACATATAATCTAGTATTATTACTAATACTTAAGTGGTGGAGATTGGCTTCGTTCCCATTCTTTTACTCTAAGTGTAGTATTACATCGCCCCAATAATATTAAAATATTGGCTAAGTGGATCCGAATCAAGCGAAATTCTCAGAAATTTAATTGTCATGTTGTGCTAAAGCAAGAAATAATTAATTAAGTTGAAGTGGGAGTAATTAAGTATCCTTGTTAATAAGCGGATCTCATAAATAAATAGTTAATTTGGCAACGTTTTACCAGGTTTCGGGTAAAGATGGAGCGTTTAAGGTTTAGTGATGATTTTACGGAATCCGCTGTAAAGGCGTTTATTTTTAAGTTTTCTTTGTGGGCTCGAGCTAATGGGCTAACGGACGCTCAAACGAAATGTGCTCTTCCGTTGTGTTTTGAGCAGATAGAGGCACATCGTTATTTCTCAGTTCATTCAGAAAAACTTTTGGACGATACAATAACTTTTTCAGAATTCGTGAAACAGTTTTATAGTGATGCACCATTTGTGCTTCAGAGTAGATATACTCTACGCAGATTGATTCTTGAGCGACAACTTCCGCATGAATCAGCATCGACATTCATTCTCAGACTAGAGCATGAAGCAGGTGAACTGTTCTCAAAAATTTCCACTGAATTACTCATTGATTCCATTCTTGAGAATCTCAACCCGTTCGTTTCGGAATTTTTTGAGTTCCGAGAAAGACCAGCAACAATAGCCGATCTCAAAGCCTTGATAAGGGAGTACGAGAAGTTTAAGGACTCCTCAATGAAAGGTAATCAAAGTAACATCATAAATTCCTGTGCGTTACAGTTGCTAAGCTCAGGGACAGCATATGAAAAGACTACTTGCCTAGAGCAAAGGTCAGTACGTGCACAGGGTGCCAAAGCTTTGAATGGCAGTGCCGTTATTGATGTGATTTTGAAGGGCAAAGTTTTTGAAGCAGATGTGGACTCAGGTTCACCAGTTTCATTTATGGGTGAGACGCTAGAAAATTTACCATCAAGAAAGCTAGCGGTGATGTAGTTAAGTCTTTGAGCAATCATAACATAGAAAATCTGGGCATGGTCAAAGCAACCATTTCTTTGGGACAAGGAATCATAACGCATAAATTCATAGTAGTCAAAGACTCTGTGGCAGATGTACTGCTGGGCTGGGATATATTGCGGAAGTTTGGAATTGATGTGTTAGCATCACAGGAAATTGTCACGTCCATAATAACTGGGCCTGTTCCAATTAAGAAAGTCAAGTTATCGGATTTTCTAGTTGATAGGGACATAGATAACCCATCACACACAGTCAAGAAAATTGACGTGGTAGAAGAGACTGAAAAGTCTACGGAAAAAGTAGAAGCTGTGGGTTTGGAGGCAAAGATTCGTGATCGCCAAGACCAGTTTTGGGGTTTTGTGCGGAAAGTTCTTAGTGATCCTCCTGTCAAAAAGCGTAGGCGTAGGCCACGTAGGCATCGAAAAGCGGTTGCTCGCAAAAGCAATCAATTCCAAGAAACGCATACAAAACCAGCGGTTAATCGTGAGATATTTCATGAGAATAAAAACTTTTCCAAGTTTGGGGAGAGTTATCAGCATCGTGAAATAACTTAAATTTCATAAGTTGCCGATTAGCATCTTGGTTGCAAATTTAGCATGAAAACAGGAAATAGATTAATTGCTTCTAACGGAATGAACTAGATAAAAAACGTTTATGACTACAAAGACTTTATAACATGACGATGACTCATTGACAGATGACCTAAATCTCGAGAATAGGACTATAGTTTTTGCTTAGTCAAGTAGAATAAGTAGCAAAGGAATTTAAGGTTGACTGGCTGCATGCCTATCCCACAGAAAATTCTTGTTAAGAAAATAGGTATATGATGTGCACTCTAGATATTTAGTTATGGAATTTAGGTTAGCAATTTGTAAACTGAAAGTGAAGTAGTGAAGTCTCAGCAATGCGCAATGCTGATTCACTGAGTTACACTTTTATTCAACAATTTTCGTTGTAAGCTTCTTTAAGTAGTCAGTGTAAGTTTAGTCATAAATACTTTGGTTAAAATGAGTGTGCCAAATGTGATGGCAAAAACGGCATTTAAAATTTTAAATTTAATTTAAAATTTAAAATGTCATTTTTAATTGTGGTCAGCATTTTTGAGAAATATGATGGCTGATTAGCAATTTTGGAATCACAAACACGACGCGCTGAAAAGAATGCGGTCAGTGGTTTGTTGATGAATATTTAATGTACGTTATTTTAGTTTAAATAAAATAGTTGAATAAGCAATTATGGTATTAATGTAAAATCTTTAATAAGAATAAAACATTTAAGGTATGCTTGAATCATAAGTATAGATTGTTTTGAATGGAAACGTGAAGGATCATTTTGATGACAAATATTCTACCGTGTAATTTAATGAGTAATATTTATAGACAATGGCATCTATGATGTGTTTGTGTGATATTTTATACACAAATAAGTAAATAAATTATAGTTTGAGCTTTTTAAGTGTATTGTTATGTAACATGAAGAAACATTATTACTGAAACATCTGAAATTAAGTCTTCTTTGAGCACGTTCTCTCATGTCGTATGGCATTGGCTTTGGTCGACAATTCTTTTCCACAGAACTTGCAGACCTTGCAGTTTGCCCTTCGATTGGAGAGGGTAGGGCAATACGACTTTTGATGGCGATACAGGCTTTGCCTATGTCCAGTGGCAAAAGTGCATCCCTTCTCCTTGCCAGTATACCTGCAATTATATTACCACAGTATGTTTAAGACAGTACATAAATCATTAATACAATGTTTAAGATAAGGCTATGGAAAAGAAAAATCAAATAGAGTATATATAGGAATATGTAACACCTTTCCTTTTCTGGTTTGAGGTTCTTTGCACACGTTCTTTCGTGTTCCTTGCGCTTAAAGGCGACAGTAAAGTGCTTTTTGCAGTGTCTGCACTCCCGAGGGTTACGGGGAGTTGGGCAGGTGTTTGCTGAAGCATGGGTTACGATATCGCGAAGCCCGACAGCGGTATACACGCAACCTTTGTTGGGACATCTGAACCTGAAATTTAATAAAAAATGATTTACTAATTAGATTACAATTAAGAAAGTTTTGAAATCTATTTCTTTGCACGTATAAATTCAACTTACTTCTTGGTTCCGGTCTTTGGATCCCGGAATTGGGGATAAATCCCGACAGGCTTTAATTGAGCATCTTTTCCGTGTGCGTCATCATCTTCATCCTCCGACGTGGATTCATCATCCTCTTCCACCGAGGAATTTTCGTCATCACTTTCATCATTTTTCTCCGCTGGACTAAAATCATCGTCATCTTCCTCCTCGTCTTTGGAATCATCTTCTTCATCGTCTTTGGAATCATCTTCCTCATCGTCACAGGAATCTTCATCCAGATTGGATTCACTGGAATCTTCCTCCTCATTGCAATCACTGGAATCTTCTTCTTCATCAGCATCATTTTTCTTCTTGGACACAGCATTATTATTTTGACGTGCTCTTAAGTGCATGCCACTGCAGGATGGCATTGGCTCAGGACGGAAGTCATATTGTCTATCTTCAGTGTTTGCTTCTATTAATTTAACTGGGCGTGGTTCCTCCTGGTCCGGAGCAAACTGGATCTCTGGAAGTTCCGGTGGACGCTCTTCAATTATTTCTATTTCATTCTCATCAAGTGCAAGTGGATCCTGTGGTGGGATCTCCACTACAATCTCAATGTCACCTATTCCGTTGTCTTTAGCATTGGCTTCAGCCACCGGTGCCACATTATTTTGGCGTGGACGCTCACGGCGTACTTCAATGAACAAGTCATCCTCGCTGCTTGATCCGTCATCCTCATCTTCACTGCTCTCCTCCTCTCCGAAGCCTTCTTCTTCTAAAACTGCTTGAACCCGGTCACCAAAAATATCTTCTAGTTCCCGCATCATTTCTTCAAATTCGTTGCGATGGGCTTCTTGTGCTTGCCGTCGGTTCAAGGCATCTTCCTCTTGGAAAATTCTTTCCATCTCCCTGTTGTGCTCTTCTTCTTCCTGGATGGCTGCGATGTCATCCGCAGCTAACATTTCTTCGATTTCTTCTGGGTTCAGGGCGTCGGCAGCGTTGCCCTCAGCTCGCAAAGCGTGTCGTCGTAAGCGACGCTCTTCTCTGGCGACGGCATTCTCATTCTGCATTCTTATGTAATTTTCTTCAGCCTCCCGACGTCGTTGTTGAAGTTCCTGCCCGCTTTCTCTTCTCTCTGCACTTTTTAAAATGTTTTGTAAGCTGCCTTCAAATGGGGCAAAGCGGTATTGCCCATTGTTCCAGGGCTGCCCACACCCCAAGGGACAGAGACCTTGATTGGCTGTCAGTGTCTTTGCACAGCGAAAACAGAAGAAACAGGTATTGCCAGTACAGGCAATTCCTCTGAAAATTCCTTGACTTGAGCTAGTTGCTTCCTCTAAGCATACCAGGCAGCCATAGCGAGCTCGCAAACACTAGAAAGATAATAAAATTAATTACATTTTTATCATGCTTCTATTCAGACATTTGCTTGCTGTTGTTAAATTACAGATTAAAAAAAAAACTGAGAGAATATATCAGAATAATATGAGATAATAACTAACTTTATATTGCCTCCACAAAACTGCTGCGTGAGGAATGGCACAATTTCGGCCGCCTATAGTTGATCCCGCCTGGAGAAACAACAATAAATATTTCGCTATTTATCGTCGTTGGATATTCTACACTTCATTACAAAATTTGGAATTCTTCACTTTACCTCTCTATGGAAAAACCGACTTCTCCGTGCTCCAAGGCCCGCTGCAGTTCAGCATCCACTTCCACGCGTGGTACAGGAACCAGGTGCCTCCACTCTGTAACGATTTAGTGTAACGTATTACTGTTTTTGTAGTCTATATTATGGTAGGTTATTTGTTAGTTAATAATATTTTGTTGTGGTAGACAGCGTGGTTAGATTATTTACATTATTATGTTTTGTTCTTGGTTAGTACACTTCATGCATGTATTCTTGAGTAGTTTGTTTTCATGCCATATACCATGCACTAACACAGACACAGTCACATCCTTCGGTCATGCATTTCTTGGTTCCGTATGAGACCAGTTTTCTTAGTTAAAAACATGCACAAAACATTTTTTAGCCTTTCGCATTTTTATAATATTGCACTCAAGCACACAAGTTTTGAATCATTCAGAAATTTAGTTCAGTTGATATATTCGTTCTCAATATTCTTGTTAGTTTTCTTCTTTTCTTACCACCGTTACGGATGAAATTCCTTTCGTTGGCCCTTCGAAACTGCTCTAACAGATGCGCCATTTTGTTTGCTATACTGTTTTCCAGATAGTGCTCACTTCAATTGCTTCATGCAAATTTCTAGCATAATAACACTTCCTGTACTCTGGACACTTTTTTATTTTCTCTCCTCGTTTGGTTTGTGTTTCCGTTTTTCTCCTTTTCTGTGCACACAACGGCAAATCGTAACAACATTCTTTTTAGCCTACATGCGTTTATATGACTAGACAATCTACGGATATTTGGTAATAAAACACTTACTTGTTGACGATGCACGAATGCATTTCTGTAAATTAGGGGTTTGTGCACTGAGTTTCCTGCACTATTCATCTTTTCTTTTTTCATTTTCCGCTTGTCATAACACTTGTCCAGTTTCTCGTATGCATTCGTTAAAATTTTCCTTTTTGTTAACGTGGTAGGGGCGCTAGTCGAATGCTAGCACATGTAAATGTCAATACTTCCATTCTTAGCATAGCAAGTAATTAGTAGCGTGTTTTCAATGTTTTTAGAAGTCAAACAAAAAACTGCATTGTTTTAGGAAAAATGACCCAAAATTTCGTAGTGCATAGTGCGTAGACATCGGCATTCTGGGTTATGCATGACCATTGTTTCACCAATACCAGTAACATAGCCTCTCCCATGTCACACAGAAAGCTCCGTTTGTGTTTTTGTGCAATGCAATGTATTTTTAACATTGTTCGAGTAAACCATTTTGTGTAACATTGTTTCAGTGTAAACATGCGTAGCCGTGCGATATGATATCTTATGTATGTAAAGGGACTAGGAACCCTTAAGTTTTTAAAACCTTATATTTACTTTAGCGTGTAAGATGTTAATAAGCTCCTTTGTCTTGTCTTTTGTAATAAGTATAAGATGGGGACCATCTTCTGTTTTATGGGGGCGAGTTGCGTACGAGCATAAATGCTTGCCATAATAATAATAATATGTACTTGGTAAGTTAACTTGTATGAAATATGTAACATGTAATATGCTTATGTGACGAATGTGTAACAATAAAATAGCTTGAGCTCCGCTCAAGAAAGAGATTCTTGATCCAGCAATTGAGAGCACAACAACATCTAAGCATATATCGTGGTTATTAGGCATATAACCTAGTAATATTACTAATACTTAAGTGACCCTTATAAATTAATATACTTAAATTCATAAAAACTGAGGATTTATATATCAAATAAAAAGCCCTAAAGATAAAACACTAAATCTAGGACCAGATATTTGCTGATTCTTTGGAACTCCACAAGAAATGTTTTGAATCTCATAAACTATTACCCCATATCTTCCTTGAGTATTTTCCTATCCATTGGCAAAAAATTTGCTTGTTTAAAGTGTTTAATACTATTTAATTTAGAGCCTCTATATAGTGTAAATATCAATGATAGTTCACTGCTGTATCCAATTCATCATATCACATGAAAATGCCCCAAAATAATAAATTAAATATTTTCCAAACCTGCCTAATCGTAGTCTAACTATTGTGTATATACCTGAGAGGAGAGTGGCAAAAATTTCCGTAAATCCGTAAATTTTTGAAAAAGTCCTCATGTATTATTTAAGATTGTAACTAAAATTGTGTTATTTTTTATATAAAGCATGTCATCTTGAACTTTTCAGCAATATAGCCTGGCTATTGCTTTATCTTTAAGCAAAATGATACGTTCCTGATAAGTAACAGCAATGCAGTCGAACAACGTCTTCGTTATTTTACGATTTACACAATTTTGGTTGACAAAGGTTGCTTTCTTCTTCTATTTAGCAACTTAGTCTATGGTTAATACGTTTCATCATTATATGTTCCAGTTTCATCATTGCAATTATGTGCTGCTCAATACTTATAAAAGTCATTTTTAGCCGCAAAAATATATAAAAATGGGGCCGGGGCAGAGCTAGTTTAGCTACTGCGCTAGTGAATGATATTACGGCAAAGGTATAAATATCGTGTGGTTTGATAGTGTTGTAAGTAAAGTAAGCAATATAAAATCTGCTTTTTGTAAAACACGATGTTATTGAAGGAATTGTGGAAAGTGCTTTAAACATCCTGTGATTTTTAACATTTGGTACGGTAATTGCGGCCCAGAACAACAGACATTTGTTGTTTAATATTGTAGGCAGTATTTTGGGAAAATCCTGTTGGAAATTCCTTTTGAGTCACGCGGTATGAAAATTAAGTAAACACAAGTATCTAAATGCTTTGACGTGTCGTAAGAAAAAAACGAATCCCGTGTTCAAAATTACTTTAAAGCTTTGTATTGATCATTTGATTCTAGTTGGTTGCTGGTGTGCCTTTGCCGTCACCTTCTTTATTAAAACGAAGAATGATTGTCATGAGCAAAACAAGTTCTAAAATGAATTCAAGTACAAATTTAGAGAATTTTGACGAGTTGAAAAATAACAAAAGTGCAAGCAGGAACGTAAAAACCAGTGACAAACTTGGTTACCTACATCCACAGAACAAAGTTCGACGGCTTTTGTGAAGCTAAAGGTGAGTTAGATGATGACAACAGTAGATAGATAACTTATACTGAGTGGTATGGATTGCTTACATAGTAACCTTTACGCAAGTCGCAACAAGAGCTTTGAATTTTGTTAATTTGATGAGCGACAAGAAACATTACACATAAAAGAAGGCCCTGTTGGGTTTGTCAATCATAACAAAACTCATTTGACACGAATAATTCCTCGCGGAATAAGAATTGACTCTACAAACTATATGCCTCATATGTTTTGGAATTCGTGCTGTCAACTACTGGCTTTCAATTTTCAAATGCTGGGTGAGCTACAAGTTTGAATAAATCGGGTTAGTCATCTAACATGATAAATTTATAAGTTTGTCAGTATCACCATTATTTATTATTAAAACAGATTTGGCAATGCAATATAATCTGGAACTTTATGAGTCTTTTGTGTTGTGGTGTCATCGTCATTAGCATTTTTATTCCTGCCATTTGCAATTGATTATGACCCTCTTCAACTTTTATTAGGTACGGGCGTGTTTATAAGGCTTACCGGCTCATTTTTGTACTGTATTTCAACGACGTACTGCGTATATAACGTGATCTTTTTAATGATATTTTTCGAAGCGAATGCAGAAAAGCTTTTGCTCCTGCTATCTAGTTTAATATTTAGTTCTTTAGGAAGCTGGCGGCAAATGTTACCCGTCCTGTAGTTTAAAGAAACTTATTACATATTTCTTCAAATACGGATTTTCTCTATAATACTCGAGGAATCAGGAAGAGAAATTTGTATTGTTCTGATATTTTTTGGCGTATTTCTGGCAGTCTGTGGTGCCTATGTGGCTCTCAAAATGTTTGTTCGATTACTTTTCGTAGTTTCCTTAGGAATGACTTTTATAACCATTGCGTCGTTTGTAATTGCGCTGGCGTGTACTTAGGTGATCTGACTGCCCCACAAATGTCTGTACTTTTTAAAATATTTGAGGAAATTTTGAACATGAATTACTCCCTCGTGTTTTTACGTAAAGTTTTACCGTGCCCAGAGCTAGTCAGTTTACCAGAAGCCGTAGATATTCTAGATATTTAGACAAGAATATTAACGTTCTTGACATGAACTTTTGTATTTTCCTACTCGAATCAGACCTTTTTCCTGTGTGGCAAGACGTTAACGTTCCCTTAAACCGAACAAATGAAGAAAAACAACTAAAACGAATTACAGAGACCAGTCATGCAGTAGAATATTTTGACACTTCGGAACCTGGTAACTTTTTTAAACACGCTCCAAACTTTTGCAATAAGCATGCTTTGGTTGAGCGTTCGGATAGAATTCAAGAATGTGAATACAAAATACGACTTCACCACGTACTAAACAAACCAAAGAAATCCCCGCTGCTGTATTCAAAAGGTGGAAAGAGCTTTATGGAAACTGCAAAGGGTTGGTCATTGGTAAAATTTGAAGATCCGTGGATAATACTCAGATTTAGGTCTATTTAGCATGCTGGAATTTATAATTTTATTAAAAATTACAATAGGTGGAAAACGGAGTTGCAACATAAAAAACATATGCAAATTGTAGAAAATATGAAAAACATAAGCACTGATACTAAATTCCGTGTTGTTTTGAATTCAAATCCCGTTGTGATTTTTATCATGCATGGCATAGGAATTACAGTTGTTGCTTTGGTGTTGCTCTGGGAGGGTCATAAAAATATCATTCTAAACTTTCAAGTACAAATATACAAAACATACCAAATCATCAACTTATTCAGACATAGAACCAATCCGACAATTTACAGTAGAATAGTTTCACATATAAAATTAAAACGTTTACGCTGTACTGAAAAATGAATATTTTAATGAACCTTAAGCTGGGATACATAGCGTAACTAAAGTTTTACTTCTTGTACTAAAACAGTAAGAGATGAGTGTTAATAAAAAATTAATTTAAATTTTAATAAAATTAATTTTAATGTTTTTATATATTCAAACACTCTAAATATGATCAAAGGTCATTACGAAAGCTGATGGAAAGCCATATGTCTGGGCTTTAAATACGCAGAATGTTTTTTTTTAATATTTAGAGTCTGAGCATAATAATTATAAGGTTATCTTAAAAACCTGGGATATGAGTATTTTTTTTAATAGATTAGCTGAAACACTACCTTAGTAGTGAAATAATTAAATTAATTAAAACCTATGAACACTTTATAATGTATAGTAGCACAGTTGATATGTCACTAATGTTGAAGCAACATACAGAAGAATTTCCTTGCTATAGGCTTTTTAGACTTAATGCAATGTAACAAACGAATTTTATTTCTACCATATTTATATAATTCTTTGAGTACTATATGATGCCATTTCCACTATTCATTAGTTTGTTGCTTACCAAAATAAACACCCAAGCTTACCAAGATGCTTGGTAAATACACAGTAATAAACTAATGTACTAAATCAAATAAAAAACAAATAACCATCTTCAAAAACCACCTGTTAATTCTTTGCGTTTTAGTTATTAGCTCGTTGCTTCAGCAGAGGAGATTATTAAGATGTAGTGGAGGATTTACTTTTTAAAGGTATTAACGGTTGTGAAAAGTGGGTCTAATTATGCCAGAATACATAAGTAAACAGTATGCCACAACTTTGAGAAAAATGAAAAGCATGCTGATGTCGGCAGATTTTTCTAATTACGGGAGTGAATTTTGATGGATTAGTACTTTCTTACATACTTAACCGCATACGAAGTGTACAACAAGCCGGGATAATAGAATATGGAACCCAGATAATTGCATATACCAAACATTGGGAAAATCCACTTGATCCTCCAAAACCAAATATGAAAGGAAATATTGCACTAATATTCATTACTCTTGCAACGGGTATAGTTATAGCAATTGTTGTATTTGGAATAGAAATGCAAAATATTTTATTAAAGCTCGTTTGTATCGTAGCTACTGCAATTATACGATTTGGTACAAAAGTAGTGCTATTATTTAAAAAATTACAGAGTTTTTGTAAAACATTAAAAAAGCGTAAAGGTTAAAATGCAAAAACCTGAACCTTAAATCTAATGCAAATTATAAATCGATGGCAACTTTTCAGGTTGTGCTATAAGAAAACACATACTTTAAGATTTGTGCTATATGAATTTTTCACAAACTTCGATTTGTGCTATATGAAAATTTCACAAACTTCAATTTGTGCTATATGCATTTTTTCAGAGCCCTTCAGAATGTGCTATATGAGCAAAAGTAGATTTTCCAGAAAAGCCAAAAAACTAAAACACAACAAATTTAACATTTTTAAAGTTTTAATGCCACAATCGAATACGTTACAATAGTTTATCCAATTTAAACTTGATAAGAAAAATCATTTCACCGGTAGAGATTTATAATATTTCCGAAATTCTTCTGGGATAACATGCATAAGGTCCATAAGGTCCTGGTATTTTCGTTTTTGTAATGGCAGTGTACACTTAAATAATTTTGGAAACACGACCGGGTTAACGTTTTTCGGATTACGTGGCAACTTTGCCCACTCATCGGAATGCTGTAGCTTGAAGTCTATGGTTCCATCCTCATTGTACCTAATTTGCTTTAAATCTGTGACCACTGGCTCTCCCGTTTTGTTACCAGGACGGATGCTAGTATATCGCATTGGCATTGATTTTGATCCCGAGTAGTCCAAAAAGTCTACATGATTCATGTATTGAACTTCATACCGCGAAGGAACTGATCTTGCGTCCTTACAAACCTCAATATATTCAAATGGGGAGTATATAGACTTGCCTTTCAAACATCTTTCTATATTTGCGTGGACGCTATCGACTTCCATTTGTGTATGCCCTTTTTCTAAGTACTTCTGAATTATTGGTCTCCGGTGTGTTACTGCAAGATTTAACATAGCGTTTGACAATGTGGCATTTCGGTTCTGATTAGTGCAGCCATCACTCCAAATTATTACTGGTAAGTTGTCCTTGAAATTGTTGGATATGTACTGAACAATGCATGATGCGAAGACAGATGCCTGCAAGTCAGCTTCGGTTTCGTCCCATAGAAAACACTTGGCATGTTTAGTCTTAAGATCATAAACCGTGAAATTGTGAACAACTAGTTTTGGTCGATAGTACAGGGCACTGGCATTGAGACAAGGAGATAATAAAACCCGTTGAACATCCATGGTTAATACGTGACATTGATCTTCCAACGCACTCTTCTTGTCGACTGACTATTCATTCCGCGCATTATCCTTTGCTAATATATGGGCGTTGTACACTTCGACGGAAATACTTCGACATTCATAGGAGCAACATGTGTCGCACTGATCCTTTTTTGGCTGATGGATGGCCAAGGACATTTCTTCAAATAAACGATTAAATTTACCAGCTGAAACCGGTTGCACATTGCGTTCCTCGCAAAATTCAACATACAACTTGTAAAGTTGAGATTTAGTCCGAAAAATGGGTTCCAAATAGAGCTTTGAGGTGTGCTGCCGACAATAATGTGAGGGTAACTTGGGCAAGTCTTCCAAGTACTTTTTAGCAACGCCAGCGTCTCCTCCCTTTAATTTGTCTGGATCACGATCCTTCCGTTCCAACTTCGGAGTCCTTGTAAGCCAACTACGTATCTGACTCCTTCCTACCCCCAGCGTGTTCAGAAACATTTGACGGCAAACTTGTTTCCGTACTCCCCCCAGTTTTAGGTAATACAAGAAAGTTTCACTTTTCCGAAAGTCACGTGCAGCATTCTTGGAACGTTTTAATGGTTCCCGATGGTCAATTAAAGACAAAACGTGAGTACGCTTTTCCTCCCAATTCATTTTCCTCCAAAATTGATCAAACAGGTTCTGCCTGTCCACACTGGAAAATTCCCCACAATGTCGCGTTGTTCTGTGACCACAAGCCTTTAAGGAACATGTGGGTCCCATCTTCCGTGCCTCCCTTGGGGCATTTTGGGGTGTTGTACGCTTCCGGTTTTCACTTTCTAACGTGGAATAGCCAATGTACTCCTCTCCGTGCATCCTGCGTTTAAAGTTGATGACACGTTTTTGATGCTGTTTTCCCTTCTTCCTTGAGGGTCCCGGTACGTACTCGGGTGTATGGACCTATATTGCAATCACATTTAAATAATTGTGTCATTATCGAAATAATATAAACTAAACTGCCTAAACCGTACTCTATTACAGGTTGTAATTTACCTCGTTGTGACTTTCAATAGAAACATTTTGTTGCACTTGTGGCGAAATTGGGATTTCTTCCGGAACTGGGTCATGGTCACGCTGTGATTTTGAAGAGGATAGGAAGTCATCAAGGTCGGGAAAATTACCAGATGGATCTACTGCTTTAGCAGCATTACCTAAAACATGACACCAGGTTTTTATAACCTTAAGATAATATACTTGATCCGTTGAAATGAATGAAAACGGATGGATCAATGTCAGGATGAAAACGGTACTTACTGATGGAAAAACTTTCTCCCCCCAGCGTCCAGAAGTTGATCAAGTGAAAAAAAGTCACCGTCCCCCTGATTATTTAACTGCGTAGCCATTTTGTTTTAAAAACGTAACCAAAATTTGACTTTAAATTCTTATTTCGTGAGAAAAATATTGGCTCGGGCAGCCAAAAAAGTCGGTTATTTTTAAGACTCAACAGCTTTGCATTCATCCCATTTGATCTGGGGTATGTGGTACCAAAATATCCGGAATTTTCTACCGCATTTTTTGGTTTGGAAAGCTCATTTTGCCCCACAAATGCATATAGCACCATTTGAAGGGGCCTGAAAAAAGTCGAATAGCACAAATTGAAGTTTGTGAAATTTTCATATAGCACAAATCGAAGTTTGTGAAAAATTCATATAGCACAAATCTTAAAGTATGTGTTTTCTTATAGCACAACCTGAAAAGTTGCCATCGAAATGAAAATTAACGATAATCTCATGAGATGCAAAGTTTGTAATTAGTAAAAGTGCTTTCTTCGAAAAAAGACAGAAGACGTTCTCGTGCTAATATACGATAATGTAAGAAATATATTTATTTAACATTTCAGAGCATGTGTGACATAGTTTCAAGTAACGTTACATCTAGAACAACAAACATATACTTGTACATCAACAATTATATTAAGTGTTACGATGGTTGCTTAAATAATTATAAAATGTGTACTGGTTAGCTTCACCAAATTTATGAATCCAAGCTGTTTGTGCAATTACTTTGATATACAATTATGCTTGCGTTAAAAACGTTTATTGGCAATAAATTGTATACATATGCCTATTCTATTATGGCTATTATATTTTGCATTTACTACAATAAATATTAACCACCAACAGTTAATTTTTAGGACAAAATAGTTCTAACAGTGCCTCGCATAATACCCCTATAAAATTTTGGAATGTTATTTTTTCTAATTACATACATGCTTCCGTAAGAGATAACAATGGGTCTGGAAGTTTTTATAAATTTTTTCATTACTCTCCTTTCATATACACCACCCCACTCTCTTTTAATTGCCCAGGACGTCAACGTTTTTCGACCTTTTACAAAAAGTAGCTTTCCCAATTCCAAAATTGCAGTCCAAACGCTGATAATTATAGCAAAACATCCCACCAACAAAACCCTTACTTGACCATTAAGGATGCTTCAGTGACTTAAAAGTAAGAAACTTAAATATATAGCGCATGCCATGAATAGTGCATTACAGGAAACTAGGTAGCTTCCCCATAACTCCATTGAGTGTTCATGCTAAAGTTTAAAAGCTCTGTAAAAGCGTTGAAGGTTTTTGGCTTCACTCAGCTTATAAGTAGTAAGGTACGGACCACTTTTCTCCGTTTTCAGTTCCATGGTTAACAGCAGTGTGAAATAGAATCATCCATAAACAAAAGTTGAGATCGCACAAATGCAGTTGGTTGTAAACAAGTGTACATATATGTACAAATGCAATGCTGTCACTAAATATTTGATAGGAAAAGTAAGGTACTTCTGAGGCATAAAACATGTTAAATGCACGCCAATATTTATGTCAAAGGCTAAAATTCCAAATAACTGGAAATATATAAAACTGTAATTTACAAACACAAAAGTTACTGCCGTTTCGACAACTAAATCAATTCTGCTGTTATTCGGAAGAAAATCAGGCATGCAATTAATATATATGTGATCAACTATGGTTATCAGAGCCTTAAATGATCTGCAGAAATCCACTGAAAAGAAGCAGATAACAGAGGTACCGCTTATTATTAAGAGCTGTAAAATTACAAAACCCATCGTAATATACATTTTTTCTAGAGTAATGGTTTCACGATTAACTCAGTTTAATAAAAGTATTGTTATTGTGAGACATTTTTGTGGCTAACGAGGTTGACATTTATTTAAAACCCAAGCTTTCGTTTACTTGCCGTAAACTTTTTCAAGAGTTATAATTTACAAGTCTTGCCAAAGCTGAATAAAGAAAATTGATGCTTAGAGTACCACATACATGAAAATTATAAAATTATCTATAAACATTTTTATAACAATTCCATCACTAATGGTATCCAAGCATGAACATCCAGTCCGGTATTTCTGTTGACGTTCAAGGGATGTTTTTGAATGAAAATTGCCTCTTTGAAGGCCCGTTGGAACCATCTTTTTTCTTTACAAAGAACGACGGTGGAGTCCACATCAATATTATAGTCAGGATGAAGGTTTTTATGTTCGGCTAAAGCTGATTGATGGGTCCGTTGATTTCGAAGATCCCCAGCATGCTCATTCTTTCTCCTTTCGATATCCTTAGATTCACCAATGTAGCATGAACCGCAATCACAAGGAATTTGATATTTGCAGCGTTTGTAAGTATTGTATTGTTATGTATAACAGGACTGCTAAAAAGAAATTGAAACGTAATCTTAGAAAAACACGAGTATCTATATAAAATTTAAACATATCCTGATTTCATCGAATTGGACAGCCACCTAAAACACGTGTAATGCTGTAGATGAAGTTTATATGTTTATGAAATCGTTGACCCCGTGTTCTATGCATGGATAATATTCAACGTCATCATCTCATCATCATCATCATCATCTCGTCCAGGCTAGCAACTTTAGTCGACGCAAAAACCTGCTCTACCTGCACACACACATTCACCTACATCCCCACACACTAGCTAGAATAATATAGTATAAGAATAAGTGCAAATAAAACATGAGTGTTCAATCAACAATAAAGCTTAGCATTATACACAACTCATAACTGTTCATCCGGCAAGTTCTTATTTGCATGCCTGTTTTGATCATCTAAATGTACGTACACATGGCTAACTTGAATTGGCTAGCGTAAGAGCGCATAAATCACTGGCTACCTCCAAATCCTCTGATTTTCTCCGTTGGGTTTTATCATCGTTTTATGCTCGTTTTACCATCGTTTGAAAGGGCCTTAGTGCCCTTTTGGGGTCCAAACCTGTGGTAACCTAGGTCTTCTACTGTTTTGTCGTATCATATTATACTAATGTGTGTGATGGGCGTTTGTGTGTGATTTAGTGATTCTTTGATGATTTGGGAACCCGGGGAATACGTCGGCCCGTCCCATTTCGCCGCGGGATTCGCGTAGAGAGCATTATTGCATATTATTATACATTTTGATGAAAAAGATTAATATTTTGTGCCTATTTTTAGTGGTCTGCCTTCCATCGAATATCATTCTAAGTGCTTTTACCTGGTTGTTATGAGTGGATTTTCCGTAGAAAAACCCGAAAGCAAGGTCCAGCAATGCCACGGGATATTAATGACCTAATTCAACAACAACGACGTTTAGCAAGACAACAACAACCTATTCTTCGTCCACATCTTTTTCAGTTGGTTCATTCTCCAAGTGTTACTACTGCTGTTGCACTGCTGCATCCCTTCCTCCTCTTCTACCTCCACTCCATGTTGACGAAAGTTTTTCTCTACCTCCTCCACGCCGTGTACCCGGAAAATCCCGTCGCCAACAACAATACCAGCGCCAACACGAGGACACCTTCAGTGATCATCAAGCCTATAGTACCCGTTTCCACCCTGATGTTCCTCCTAATCCTAATCCTTTTGATATAGTTTCTGTTCCAGGCCCTTCCAGTCTACCTCCTCCTGGAAAACATGAAAAACGTCTCCGTGCTGACGATTCATTAATCGACCTTTCTGAGCCCACAGATCTCCAGAAACGACAAAAAGCATCCATATCTGTCTCAGGGTCCCCCGAAGCAGAGCCCGTACCTACCGTACCTCATCCATTTTCAAGTTCACGCTTAATCGCACGTTCTCCTCCACAAAGTCAAGCTCAACTTGCAACGACCTCCGTAATCAAGTTTTTGTTCCAACTTCTATTTCTACTTCTTCTTCTCACGTTTCTTCTTCACCACCTATATCTGTCCTAAATCCTGTTCCATTAAATCCTACAACTTTGCATCATCATTCTACAACTTCATCTATTGTCGAGTCTGAAATTATTTTGCCTTCTGCCCCTTTTGCATCCTCATCAACTAGTAGTGCCAGACCTCAATTACCTACTCACGCTTATTTTCCTACTAATCGTGATCCTGCTGCTTTATATGACGATTTTGCGTCTCAATTTTTTAATTATCCTCTTTCAAAACCTTAGCCTACTAAACCTGGTACTTTCTACTTTCTCGTAATATCACTTAAACAAATACCATCTTTTCTCCGAAATCTGAAAAGGTTAAAGTAACCGTTGAATAATATCCATGCATAGAACATAATTGATTGTATAAGTTAGAATCAGTTTACAGAGTAGAAACAATTATTGTTATAACAGGTGCACAAAAACTTTTCTTAGAAGAATCAGAGTAAGCTTAAAATTATTTGCTTTAAATACTTATTTTGTCAATGTTGAACTAAAGTTATTTCCGTAAAGGTTTTAGAATGTTTTTTTTCAAAAGTCAGCAAACATTTGTATTGCAACATTAAACATTAAAGTATTAAACTCTAAGCAAGTGAAAACTGCTGTAACGTATATGAGAGTTGTAATGTTTTGTGGCACATCTATTTGAAAAACCTGAACGTTAAGTCCTGGAGAACTAGTTTAGATTGTTTTATTTATAATTTTGCTCCAATGATATTTTTATCAAAAAACCTCAGTTCAAACAGTGTTTAAAGGCACACACGTCCCACTTGTTTACAAGCTAATAACATGTCGTTACTTTGCAAAGAATTTAATTTTAGATATAAAGCTTCAAATGTCAAGTCCAATACGTTAGAAAATTTCTACTGATAACTATATAAGATCATAATTACTTAAACAAAAGCAGGGCAAAATGTTTTTGAACCTTAGTCATGCCATAATATATGTTTCCAGTCAAAATAGATATTACCTCCCAAACATACCAGCCATGGACCTATATTATATCCTTGTTATTATGCCATGAAACCTGACTCATGATTAATAAATATTACTGTTTTTCTACATGTTGCCTCTTGCCTATAGAAATTTATCCTGGCTTTTTACTGCTACTCTACAATCATTTTGGGTTTGTCTCTACTGAGTATCTAAAAATACCTTGAAGTTTGGATATAAAAACCTGTCTTAAACGAGAATGAAGTAGTGTATAACTATTTTTTTCCTTATAATTGTAGATTTTTTTGCAGCAATAAAAATTGTCATGTTTTTTCGAAATATTTAAATGTACGCATGCATGCTCCATAAAACTGATTGTAAGTGCCAAGGGGAACTGTTAACATACAACTCCAATAGTTTTTACCAAAATAAAATTTGATGTCAGGCTCAGTTGTATAAGTGCTTATTTGAAATTCGAGTATAAAAGCCAGTTAGATATTGTTTGAATTAAACTTTGAATTTTATATACTAAGGCAATTTGTGAGACACAAAACCGGCAAATTTAAGCAAAAAATCCCCCCTTCAATTTTAAAAAAATATTCGAATGCTCCCCTGTAAAATAATTAAACTACATCTATAATGTTGAGCCTACAGTATAATTAACTTGTTTTCAAAACAGCCTAGTATTACCATGACCTTGTTTTGTACTGCTGTTGATACAAGTTATTGTTGAAAATGTGTTCATTTGTTCAACATATCATTGATTCCGGCTATTATTTGAAACTGATTCGAATTTAATCTAAAAATAAATCAATTGTAAATGTATCAAAGTTGCAGCGTAGCAGCAGCTTGTAATTGTTCCAAATTTTTAAAATGGTGAGCTACGTAATTTATATATATATTATTTAAATGTTTATGTAAAATGCTTAATTTCATTATTAGTTAAAATACTAATGGAATTAGATTTCCTTAATCCAAATGTAATAAATGTCTATTGTTGTAGTATATTATGTTTAAAACAAGGCTAGTATTTCATTCATGCAAACATACAAAATATCCATATTGCGTAGAATTAACTTTACGTTATTAAACACAATGTCTTGTAAGGAACGGTGTGAATATTGTTGATGATTCTATAGTTTTAAAATGACTAAATACCCTGCCCCGTAAACGAAATTGAATAGCTTAAACCTTTTAACCTTATTTTTACAAAAATATTATAATACAGTTGCATTTTATGACATAAGCTTTTAATTTATCTCTAAAGTTTATCTCTAAAGTTAATAATATTCTAACAAGACCTTTTGAAAGACCCTGCATAAATTTTAGAATTGATTTTGGCCTTATTCGAAATATTCGTTTAAACGACACACATAGAGGCTTGCACGATTTTCGAAACTTGGACATATATTTTATCTCATATTCTGAGTTCCAGTGGTTAGCATTATTTTCCAAGAAAAAAACAAAATGTTTCCTTTTCGAAATACATACGCACCAACGTACAAAGAAATTACCCAAAAACGGCCGAACAAATACCCCATGTAAAAATTAGGCCAAGAGCGACAATGCTGACGGCATCCGCCCCAAACCTGGGCGGGACACCGGTGTCCCGGACACCGGACCCCGATATTTAGCGGGACACCGAGACACCGGGACACCGGACCCCAGTACTTTAGCGGGACACCGAGACACCGGGACACCGGACCCCGGTACATTAGCGGGACACCGAGACACCGGGACACCGGACCCCGATACTTTTGCGGGACACCGAGACACCGGGACACCGGACCCCAGTACCTCAGCGGGACACCGAGACACCGGGACACCGGGAGTCCGGTGTCCCGTACTGGGACCCCAGGACCCCGGGGTCCGGGACACCGGGACACCGGTGTCCCCCTGCTTATTGGGACACCGGTGTCCCGTTTTTGGGACCCCGGACACCGGACCCCAATACTTTTGCGGGACACCGAGACACCGGACCCCAATACCTCAGCGGGACACCGAGACACCGGGACACCGGACCCCAGTATTTTAGCAGGACACCGAGACACCGGACCCCGATACTTTTGCGGGACACCGGACCCCAGTACCTCAGCGGGACACCGAGACACCGGGAGTCCGGTGTCCCGCACTGGGACCCCAGGACCCCGGATTCCGGGACACCGGGACACCGGGGTCCTGCCCAGGTTTGATCCGCCCGTCTAAACAATGTTATAATTCCTTTGAGAAATAAGACGCATCACAAGGTTTGCATAGGAAGTAAGTAAGGTACATGAACGGTATTGAAATAAGATATGCAAATAAGCAGCGATATTCTTAAGTCATGCACTCTAGTGTTCGTAAATATGGCAGGGCTTCACACTTTTTAAGACCAAGTGTAAATTCCTTTATCGCAAATGGTATACCTAAAGTTGCGTATAGAATTGCCCATTACAGCAATTTATAAAAAGATAAGTAAACTGGAATTATTGTGTAGCAATGGTAAATAATGATCCAAACTCGAAAAACCGTGAAAGTATTTGTTTATAGAATAGATCCAAAATATACAGGAAATAAAGGGAATATAGCACATACTACTAGATTGACAAATATTACACCGCAAGAGCCACAGAAATGAATTATGCACAGCAAATCCATTATCTTGTTCTGGAAACTGGTGTTTGGATTTTGATGTAGAAGATAGACACCTGAAATTATTTAAGATGTACGTATTAGGCACTTACATAAAATTTAAAATCTGCTGAAAATTTACGATTGATGCGCGTTGGTAGAATAAATATGAATTCATTCCAAGGACAAAGATGCCATCAAAATCATTTATAATCATTATTACATCAGTACCCATGACAATTCCAAAGGCGAAAGGAAATACAAAGCTAAAATATTCAACGTCGTCTTTGGCCCAAAAGTAATACAGTCGACAGAGTACAAATAGTTCTCAGAAGTGTATTGTAACCATATTTGCGACAAACAAACAAGTTGGTTTGCTAGGTTTTACATATATGCGTTTTTCTGCATGCCACTCAAAATTGACAATTCCAAAACTATACAAAAAGGATAAAAAGTTAAGACCTTTGAAAAATCTTTGGCTCAACATTTTTCCAAAACAATATTAGGAAATTGTTAAAAATTTTGGCTGCAAGCCTCAGAAGATTTATAGTAGAAGCAGTATTGTAGAAGTTGAAAGTATGTACTGTTAAGTTGAACTGTTGATGAAATATGATGAACCATTATACTAATTTCGTCAATTTGTATTCCAATTATATTGGATTACCAGTTCACAAAACCACCATTCCATTTTTTGTTCTTCCACTGTAGTTTTTACGAATTTCAGTACATAATTTATCAAATTGTTTTCCTCAAAACATATATGTTGAGATACTAAAATTATAAGCTTTCATTTATATAATTTTCAGAAACTTGTTTTGCATAATTTTTTATCTTTGCATTATGCCTGTTAAAAAATAAGTATAGAAAAACGGTGGAATCATTTCTTGAAAATAGCGATAAATATGGAAGGAGCATGCATTTGGCCGCTGATCGTACTCACAAATCACAGGCATTTAAAAGGTCAACTGTATATAGGGAAATTATCGTATGGAATAAGTTCCCTCGTGACTGGGTATTTGAAAAGCTTAGTTTCGGAGGTTTTCTAAATCTTGTTATAACTTGGTTGTTTGAAAAAGAAATACTGATATTTTGCATTACTGATATAACTTAATTACCTTAATGACTATTTGTTACAGTAGCTATAGAGAATACATCACTATTTTTGTCACTTGTTGGAAAACAGATTATTTAAACATGATAGACGATAAAATAAATCTAATCTAATTGTTTTGCTAATAACTTAAAACTGGAATTTGTTATTTCGGCAGTACTCTAATTTGGAAGACATGGTATCAGTTGTGATGAATGCACGCACATTATAGTAACGACAATTTAAACCGCTGTTTGCAGCTAAGTTTGGTTATTTGCAGCTATAAAACATGTCTGACACTAAATGTTTGGTAAAAAATAAATTGCTCAATTCTAATAATTTTTAAAATTGTTGATTTTGATTGCGAATAGGCTTCTATCAGGATTCTATAGGTAATCAAGTATTATGCCATATTTTAAAAATTTATCGGGCATCAGACCCGATTTTCTGTTAGACAATCCTAAAGGTTTAGGGTGGAGGTTTCACTTTCAAACTCAGCCTTCGAAAATTACCAGATATTTTTCAACTGTTCTATTTGTCCAAATATTGAATAAAAAAATAAATGCAAGCACAACACTTCAATTAAGAGGTCAGAACGACATAACGTTTTATTGATTACGTCGCATGCAAATGCAACTACAATGCATTTGGTTACATAACAACTGCTTGGTAGTTTATAATTTACAATGTTACGACAATTTAGTGTTGCTGTAAGGTATATGAAAACTTACACTGTTTATTGTCTCTCTTTCTTTTCTATTTGTGAAGTTTTTCTTTGTTGCATTAGTCGCAAACAACTAATCATTGGAATATATGAAATTGAAATAATAAACGTTGCATCAGTAAATTTTGGTAACATTTGGACTAGTATTATTTAAACACTTGAACTAGCTGCGGCTTTCCGATTCAGTGTTCGGTACTCATGAACTCAGTACAATTTTGCCTTTTTGTATTGTTTTGTATAATTTCTGTTTGTTTTACACAAGAATATAAAAGCTATTCATTAGTTGATAAAAGTGTCAAAAGTCTGCCATACATTAGTGAAACTTTTAGTAACGTACTCTCCAGGCTTTCTCATGCATACATTAAAATTAGCAGAAGAAAAGTTGTAAAAATTGAACCAATTTTAAAGTAGTTTTTAAACGAAAAATGTTTCATTTTAATTGACAATGTTTTCGATATTGATTTAACGGCAGTCAATGATTTACCTCTGGTGACACGTAAACCGGTTCCTTCTCTCGTATATCCTTCAAACCGCTTTAGCCAACCAAAACTAACTTGGAGTATGCGATATTCCAGTTTACCTATTAAATTTCCATATGAACCAAAACATTGTAATTTTTCAAAATAGTTGTCTGGTACAAATTCTCAAGGCATAGGTCTTTGTTTAAGTATAAAAATGAAAGAATACGTTGTTCAAACAAAACCGTGGAACTGTCATGTACACGTCTCTCTTTACCAACCAGAGTATTTTGGAGACCTAGTGCAATACCAAGATGGAAACATTATTGCAGATAAACTCTTTCCGCGTATTTTTCACAGTTTCAAGCCATAATTTTTACTTTATTGTTGCAAAGCCAGATGCAGAAAATAAAGGATTCCCGCAACATCATTTACAGTATGTCTTTACTAATGAACATTCTCTAGACTCACGGTCGTTGTCACTGGTGTCAGATGATATTGTTGTAGGAATTGCTACTACAGAAATGGAACGAAAATTTGATATACTGATAAATTTTATACAATTTGTTGCATATTGTTATACCTGTTTACCAATTAAGCTGAAGCCTTTACCATACACTGTTTTAAAAAATGCACAATTGTTAAGGCAAAAAGTTTGTATCCAGCGATCAGCTTTATTGGCAGTTGGACGCATTTACTACTGCAGGACGTGGCGGATTAAGGAGTACAACTAGTTGCACTCCTTAACTGAAACCCAAAAATTTTCCTGTAGATTTTAACATAGTATCGGAATCAGTCAACGCTGTATTCGCACCAGAATCGGAGTTCTTTAATAAAGATGATAACAGTGATTTTGTCACTAAAATTGCCAACCTTGCATCAACTCATAACCTGAGCGACAGATGTTTGGAAGATATTTTTCAGCTGTGTAATGGATTAGGAGAAACAGCTAGAACAGTTCGAAATGCAAAGAATATGGAAAAGTTTCTTGGAATCTCTCGCATTACAGCAAAGTTCTCATGGGTATGCCCTAACTGTTCATCAGTAAAGCAAGTTTCAGCATTTGAAAAACCGTACACTATCGTCTGTTGCGACAAAAGGATTTCGGAAAACTCTGATCATTTTATAACGTTTGATGTAATGCAACAAGTTGCCATAAATGTTACCGGTACCACTCAAAGGCAATCTCCTGATTTTGGAAAGTATAAAGTTTTACGAGACTTGCATGGCATGATTGACGAGGATATCACTATTACAATAAATACCGATGGAGCTCCATTGTTCTCTAGCAGTAAAAGCTCATTCTGGCCAATACTTGGCTTTGTGGACAACTTAAGCTTCTCGGAACAGAAAAGGAGGGTCATGATATTAGGATTGTGGATATCAAAAGGGCCGAAAAAGCCCAACTTCACAAGATTTCTGGCAGATTTAATTAAAGACCTTGATGTTGCAAGCAAAAACTTTATTGAATGGAAGGATCACAAAGGGAATTTGAAACACTCCCGAATTTTTGTTTCGAAAGTTATGTGTGATTCTATTGCACGACCTGCTGTTCAAATGATGAACCAATTTAATGCAGAGTACGGCTGTGGGTACTGTTATCACAAGCAATCGGGACACTACTTTCATCACAGTGAGATAATTAACGGCACCCATGAAGAACATGTCAATATATGTGAGCAACTGGCTTCAGGACGGACTCCAAATTACGGGGTGATTGGGAAATCTCCATTTCTATCAATTGATTACTTCGATATCATCAACGGTAACAGAAGCTCTAAATAAAATTGCTTAAATTCTTAAAACATGATCTGATGTGTCTAACTAGTTAGACACATCAGATCTGAGCCTTAGAAACCACAACAGTTTCATTATAAAACTCTATTTTCTTACTTTGTTTAGACTTTCCAGTTGATATACTTCATGCCGTGTATCTAGGAGTAGCAGAGCACTTAACTAATAAATGGCTGGCAGTTTCGTCTAAAAGATTTCCATACTATTTATCAGACGCTCAACGTAAAGAGATGGATGAAATTCTAGTTAATATTAAGCCACCCAAACGAGTGAATCGGTTACCGCGTAGTTTAATATATCGAGGCTCGTATAAAGGTCACGAATGGAATATGTGGCTGCAGTATTATTCCCCAATTATTCTGCAGTCCGTTTTACCTAAAGAATATTTTGATCATTGGTTGATGCTTGTTAACGGAATATTCCTGCTAAATAGTAGTATTAGTGATATTTCCGATGAAAACATCAAGAGGGGAGCCTTATTGTTAAATGATTTTAGTGAAGAAATGGAAGTGTTGTATGACAAAACTAACTGCAGGTTTAATATTCATCTCTTGTGTCATCTTGAAAAGTTTGTTAGGAGATTTGGCCCTTTGCATTTATACACAATGACAACGTTTGAGAGCTTCAATGCTAATACAAAATCATATGTAACGAGTTCAAATGGTGTTGGTCTTCAAATTGTAAAACGCTACGCTAGGGACATAATACTACGGGCTAAATCCAATAACGATGAAAATTTTGAGGGCCTCAAATTGAGGCTAAATCTGTCACGTTTGGCTCTAGTGAAATAATAAGGTACAGCGACATTTTGAAAAGTTTTGGTGTAAATGTGAGTAGAGACATATTTTATTCAAAAATCTTGTATGGGAATACGGTGTATTTCTCAGGCCTGCAATCTAAAAGTTCAAGGAGATTGAATAATTTTTATAGCACAAAATCATGTAGTGTAATTGAAGTGTTGTTCTACGTATTTTCAAATGAGACCACATTGGCGTTTGGACACGAACCCAAGATAGCCCCAAGTCATTTACAAGTTGACTATATATTTGACAGTATCAGCTCATCACAAGTTTGTATCGATATATCAAATATTATAGAACAAGTGCTTAGAATTGGTCTCGGGAAGACATATTTTATTAATTTCATTAACAATGGTGAATGTAGAAACGAGTAATCTCATATCATACTTAAAGATTATAACACAAGTTGCTTATACATTAATAATTATTATGTATATATTTATAATGATTCCTCATGTACAATAAATCCATAACCCAGTCAACTAAAGGCAACCAAAAGCTTGCAACCTATACTATAACTACTGCAGACGAGTGCAACTAGTTGCACTCGTCTGCAGTAAACATTATTCTAGAAAACTTGAACTTAGTGATGATTATTGCTGGCATTTCCTTTCTTGGCTTTCTGATTTCGTTTGTAGTTTTCGTGCTTCTTTTTTTTCCACTTTTTCTTCAAATCCGGATGTAGCTTGTAGAACCGCTTTGTATTCTCATTGGAATAAGTTTCCCAACAAGAAAATGCTGCATGCCCCGCCCTCAGACAATTGTTACACGTAATGGATTTTATCTTGTCCAGAACTTCCTTTCCTCCACTAACTAAATTTATAATAGTTTTTAAACTTTTAGTTAGGTAACTATTCTCTGTTCCGATCAAATATGAAAGCTGCTCAACTGTACTGGGTCGTTTTTTTTGAAATATCCACAATCTTGTTCATTTTTAAAAGGTCGCTTGGATTTATGTCGATTGACTTGGCCATTAAATTACGAAATTCCCAAAGCAGTCTAGCAGAATCTTCTTCGTTTTGCTGTAGGAAAAGTTTTTTCCTCATTGCAGAGAGTTCTTGAGAAAAGGACTTGAATTCTTTACGAAAGTTCGCAGAAAGTAAATTAACTGTTCTTTTCCTGGATTCTTGTACGCTAATGAAAACGTCTTCCTGTAAAATATACAAATATCACACCCGCATAAAAATATTTTATGTAAATAAAGGCTTTGGGAAATGTGAGCAACTAGTTGTACACATTTCCCTATAAAGTGAGTGCCAGTTCTGTTACCATTTTCTTCATTTCTTCCCAAATGTATATTAAACCGTAAACGTCCATGGTAGCATAATTTAATAGCTTCTCATGCAACGGACGACAATGCCAGTCTGAACATTGAAGAACCTTTTTCATTTTATCTTCAGAATGTAAAGATGGTACCAGCTTGGCAAGTAAATTGTCGAAAGATATGTTATTCCCTCCATGATATTGTTGATAGACGAGTTGAGAATCAACTAAACCAACCGCAAAAATTCCGAAGTCTCTTTTGAGCCATTTAACATCATTTCCGCATCCATGCATCACAATCAGGATATCGTTACGCTCTAGATAGGTCTTCAGTTTATCGCAGATATTTCTCCACTGTTTGAAAGGGTCTATCAGATAAACTGCTGCAGTTGCCGGAACTCCAACTTGGAGCATACAGGTCCTTCCTAAAATATTACGAAGGGAAGTAGTTGGCATAGTTCTTGGTTAAAATAACAACAGACGAGTTCAACTAGTTGAACTCGTCTGTTGTGATAGGATAGATAACAAGAATTAGGAAAATACCGTAGAAACTATCATTATCGTTTCCTCCCAAGTCTACCATTACTACACGTTCCTGATTGAGCGTCGTCATCATTTCATCAAAAGCGGTATCGTCATCCACTCGGTTGTAATGAGGGGACTTTGTGGGAGGGGGCAGTTCTATCGGTTGTAGAAATTCTTCAACAAAATTCCACCTTGCGAGATCAACTTGAAAAGATTCAGGCTCCAGGAATTTCCCGTTTCCGTAGTTAAGATTTCTGCGTTGAAGCAAGTAGTCCTTCGTTGCTTCCTGTGGCCTTATTGTGCATTGACCAAACAATTTTCTTGCTAGGTTTTTCCTCTGAGAATAATTTAGCTTCTCCATCTAAAACACAAAATTTATGCCACTTTATTTAGGTACATTTATTTAAAATGGATGTGCACAACTTGTTGCGCACATCTATTTTATGATATAACCTTTAATAGTACTTTTAATAATTACCTTCTTAGTGTCCCTTCAGTTAATTATGAAATGCAAACAATTAAAACAAAAATTCTTCCTAATTATCGTCTCTTCAACAGTCCAAGCTCAAGTCTAAAACTAGTATGCATTACTTTACCAAATGCCAAGTTAATTAACTGATTAATCACTGAGTACCAAAACTAAATTATTGTTTTGTCCGAAAACTGTACATAAATACTCGCACAAAACTCTGTTAGACGCATGCACACGTATGCTAGCATGTACTTGCTAAGAATACTTCTCAGTGGTATGTTTACAATAGGTACCGGCTGATATGCTTTCAAATATGCCCACCAGAAGTACTTTTCATGGATATTCTCCAGTACATAAAGATACATCAGAAAATTGGAATTGTTATACTTTTATATAACCAGACATGTCAATCGATCCGTGTGGGTTGCACGTGAAATGTACCAGTAGCTAAACTAGCTCTGCCCCGGCCCCCGTGAAATATTTTTATATATTTTTGCGGCTAAAAATGACTTTTATAAGTATTGAGCAGCACATAATTGCAATGATGAAACTGGAACATATAATGATGAAACGTATTAACCATAGACTAAGTTGCTAAATAGAAGAAGAAAGCAACCTTTGTCAACCAAAATTGTGTAAATCGTAAAATAACGAAGACGTTGTTCGACTGCATTGCTGTTACTTATCAGGAACGTATCATTTTGCTTAAAGATAAAGCAATAGCCAGGCTATATTGCTGAAAAGTTCAAGATGACATGCTTTATATAAAAAATAACACAATTTTAGTTACAATCTTAAATAATACATGAGGACTTTTTCAAAAATTTACGGATTTACGGAAATTTTTGCCACTCTCCTCTCAGGTATATACACAATAGTTAGACTACGATTAGGCAGGTTTGGAAAATATTTAATTTATTATTTTGGGGCATTTTCATGTGATATGATGAATTGGATACAGCAGTGAACTATCATTGATATTTACACTATATAGAGGCTCTAAATTAAATAGTATTAAACACTTTAAACAAGCAAATTTTTTGCCAATGGATAGGAAAATACTCAAGGAAGATATGGGGTAATAGTTTATGAGATTCAAAACATTTCTTGTGGAGTTCCAAAGAATCAGCAAATATCTGGTCCTAGATTTAGTGTTTTATCTTTAGGGCTTTTTATTTGATATATAAATCCTCAGTTTTTATGAATTTAAGTATATTAATTTATAAGGGTCACTTAAGTATTAGTAATATTACTAGGTTATATGCCTAATAACCACGATATATGCTTAGATGTTGTTGTGCTCTCAATTGCTGGATCAAGAATCTCTTTCTTGAGCGGAGCTCAAGCTATTTTATTGTTACACATTCGTCACATAAGCATATTACATGTTACATATTTCATACAAGTTAACTTACCAAGTACATATTATTATTATTATGGCAAGCATTTATGCTCGTACGCAACTCGCCCCCATAAAACAGAAGATGGTCCCCATCTTATACTTATTACAAAAGACAAGACAAAGGAGCTTATTAACATCTTACACGCTAAAGTAAATATAAGGTTTTAAAAACTTAAGGGTCCCTAGTCCCTTTACATACATAAGATATCATATCGCACGGCTACGCATGTTTACACTGAAACAATGTTACACAAAATGGTTTACTCGAACAATGTTAAAAATACATTGCATTGCACAAAAACACAAACGGAGCTTTCTGTGTGACATGGGAGAGGCTATGTTACTGGTATTGGTGAAACAATGGTCATGCATAACCCAGAATGCCGATGTCTACGCACTATGCACTACGAAATTTTGGGTCATTTTTCCTAAAACAATGCAGTTTTTTGTTTGACTTCTAAAAACATTGAAAACACGCTACTAATTACTTGCTATGCTAAGAATGGAAGTATTGACATTTACATGTGCTAGCATTCGACTAGCGCCCCTACCACGTTAACAAAAAGGAAAATTTTAACGAATGCATACGAGAAACTGGACAAGTGTTATGACAAGCGGAAAATGAAAAAAGAAAAGATGAATAGTGCAGGAAACTCAGTGCACAAACCCCTAATTTACAGAAATGCATTCGTGCATCGTCAACAAGTAAGTGTTTTATTACCAAATATCCGTAGATCGTCTAGTCATATAAACGCATGTAGGCTAAAAAGAATGTTGTTACGATTTGCCGTTGTGTGCACAGAAAAGGAGAAAAACGGAAACACAAACCAAACGAGGAGAGAAAATAAAAAAGTGTCCAGAGTACAGGAAGTGTTATTATGCTAGAAATTTGCATGAAGCAATTGAAGTGAGCACTATCTGGAAAACAGTATAGCAAACAAAATGGCGCATCTGTTAGAGCAGTTTCGAAGGGCCAACGAAAGGAATTTCATCCGTAACGGTGGTAAGAAAAGAAGAAAACTAACAAGAATATTGAGAACGAATATATCAACTGAACTAAATTTCTGAATGATTCAAAACTTGTGTGCTTGAGTGCAATATTATAAAAATGCGAAAGGCTAAAAAATGTTTTGTGCATGTTTTTAACTAAGAAAACTGGTCTCATACGGAACCAAGAAATGCATGACCGAAGGATGTGACTGTGTCTGTGTTAGTGCATGGTATATGGCATGAAAACAAACTACTCAAGAATACATGCATGAAGTGTACTAACCAAGAACAAAACATAATAATGTAAATAATCTAACCACGCTGTCTACCACAACAAAATATTATTAACTAACAAATAACCTACCATAATATAGACTACAAAAACAGTAATACGTTACACTAAATCGTTACAGAGTGGAGGCACCTGGTTCCTGTACCACGCGTGGAAGTGGATGCTGAACTGCAGCGGGCCTTGGAGCACGGAGAAGTCGGTTTTTCCATAGAGAGGTAAAGTGAAGAATTCCAAATTTTGTAATGAAGTGTAGAATATCCAACGACGATAAATAGCGAAATATTTATTGTTGTTTCTCCAGGCGGGATCAACTACCGGCCGAAATTGTGCCATTCCTCACGCAGCAGTTTTGTGGAGGCAATATAAAGTTAGTTATTATCTCATATTATTCTGATATATTCTCTCAGTTTTTTTTTAAATCTGTAATTTAACAACAGCAAGCAAATGTCTGAATAGAAGCATGATAAAAATGTAATTAATTTTATTATCTTTCTAGTGTTTGCGAGCTCGCTATGGCTGCCTGGTATGCTTAGAGGAAGCAACTAGCTCAAGTCAAGGAATTTTCAGAGGAATTGCCTGTACTGGCAATACCTGTTTCTTCTGTTTTCGCTGTGCAAAGACACTGACAGCCAATCAAGGTCTCTGTCCCTTGGGGTGTGGGCAGCCCTGGAACAATGGGCAATACCGCTTTGCCCCATTTGAAGGCAGCTTACAAAACATTTTAAAAAGTGCAGAGAGAAGAGAAAGCGGGCAGGAACTTCAACAACGACGTCGGGAGGCTGAAGAAAATTACATAAGAATGCAGAATGAGAATGCCGTCGCCAGAGAAGAGCGTCGCTTACGACGACACGCTTTGCGAGCTGAGGGCAACGCTGCCGACGCCCTGAACCCAGAAGAAATCGAAGAAATGTTAGCTGCGGATGACATCGCAGCCATCCAGGAAGAAGAAGAGCACAACAAGGAGATGGAAAGAATTTTCCAAGAGGAAGATGCCTTGAACCGACGGCAAGCACAAGAAGCCCATCGCAACGAATTTGAAGAAATGATGCGGGAACTAGAAGATATTTTTGGTGACCGGGTTCAAGCAGTTTTAGAAGAAGAAGGCTTCGGAGAGGAGGAGAGCAGTGAAGATGAGGATGACGGATCAAGCAGCGAGGATGACTTGTTCATTGAAGTACGCCGTGAGCGTCCACGCCAAAATAATGTGGCACCGGTGGCTGAAGCCAATGCTAAAGACAACGGACAAGGTGACATTGAGATTGTAGTGGAGATCCCACCACAGGATCCACTTGCACTTGATGAGAATGAAATAGAAATAATTGAAGAGCGTCCACCGGAACTTCCAGAGATCCAGTTTGCTCCGGACCAGGAGGAACCACGCCCAGTTAAATTAATAGAAGCAAACACTGAAGATAGACAATATGACTTCCGTCCTGAGCCAATGCCATCCTGCAGTGGCATGCACTTAAGAGCACGTCAAAATAATAATGCTGTGTCCAAGAAGAAAAATGATGCTGATGAAGAAGAAGATTCCAGTGATTCCAATGAGGAGGAAGATTCCAGTGAATCCAATCTGGATGAAGATTCCTGTGACGATGAGGAAGATGATTCCAAAGACGATGAAGAAGATGATTCCAAAGACGAGGAGGAAGATGACGATGATTTTAGTCCAGCGGAGAAAAATGATGAAAGTGATGACGAAAATTCCTCGGTGGAAGAGGATGATGAATCCACGTCGGAGGATGAAGATGATGACGCACACGGAAAAGATGCTCAATTAAAGCCTGTCGGGATTTATCCCCAATTCCGGGATCCAAAGACCGGAACCAAGAAGTAAGTTGAATTTATACGTGCAAAGAAATAGATTTCAAAACTTTCTTAATTGTAATCTAATTAGTAAATCATTTTTTATTAAATTTCAGGTTCAGATGTCCCAACAAAGGTTGCGTGTATACCGCTGTCGGGCTTCGCGATATCGTAACCCATGCTTCAGCAAACACCTGCCCAACTCCCCGTAACCCTCGGGAGTGCAGACACTGCAAAAAGCACTTTACTGTCGCCTTTAAGCGCAAGGAACACGAAAGAACGTGTGCAAAGAACCTCAAACCAGAAAAGGAAAGGTGTTTCATATTCCTATATATACTCTATTTGATTTTTCTTTTCCATAGCCTTATCTTAAACATTGTATTAATGATTTATGTACTGTCTTAAACATACTGTGGTAATATAATTGCAGGTATACTGGCAAGGAGAAGGGATGCACTTTTGCCACTGGACATAGGCAAAGCCTGTATCGCCATCAAAAGTCGTATTGCCCTACCCTCTCCAATCGAAGGGCAAACTGCAAGGTCTGCAAGTTCTGTGGAAAAGAATTGTCGACCAAAGCCAATGCCATACGACATGAGAGAACGTGCTCAAAGAAGACTTAATTTCAGATGTTTCAGTAATAATGTTTCTTAATGTTACATAACAATACACTTAAAAAGCTCAAACTATAATTTATTTACTTATTTGTGTATAAAATATCACACAAACACATCATAGATGCCATTGTCTATAAATATTACTCATTAAATTACACGGTAGAATATTTGTCATCAAAATGATCCTTCACGTTTCCATTCAAAACAATCTATACTTATGATTCAAGCATACCTTAAAAGTTTTATTCTTATTAAAGATTTTACATTAATACCATAATTGCTTATTCAACTATTTTATTTAAACTAAAATAACGTACATTAAATATTCATCAACAAACCACTGACCGCATTCTTTTCAGCGCGTCGTGTTTGTGATTCCAAAATTGCTAATCAGCCATCATATTTCTCAAAAATGCTGACCACAATTAAAAATGACATTTTAAATTTTAAATTAAATTTAAAATTTTAAATGCCGTTTTTGCCATCACATTTGGCACACTCATTTTAACCAAAGTATTTATGACTAAACTTACACTGACTACTTAAAGAAGCTTACAACGAAAATTGTTGAATAAAAGTGTAACTCAGTGAATCAGCATTGCGCATTGCTGAGACTTCACTACTTCACTTTCAGTTTACAAATTGCTAACCTAAATTCCATAACTAAATATCTAGAGTGCACATCATATACCTATTTTCTTAACAAGAATTTTCTGTGGGATAGGCATGCAGCCAGTCAACCTTAAATTCCTTTGCTACTTATTCTACTTGACTAAGCAAAAACTATAGTCCTATTCTCGAGATTTAGGTCATCTGTCAATGAGTCATCGTCATGTTATAAAGTCTTTGTAGTCATAAACGTTTTTTATCTAGTTCATTCCGTTAGAAGCAATTAATCTATTTCCTGTTTTCATGCTAAATTTGCAACCAAGATGCTAATCGGCAACTTATGAAATTTAAGTTATTTCACGATGCCGATAACTCTCCCCAAACTTGGAAAAGTTTTTATTCTCATGAAATATCTCACGATTAACCGCTGGTTTTGTATGCGTTTCTTGGAATTGATTGCTTTTGCGAGCAACCGCTTTTCGATGCCTACGTGGCCTACGCCTACGCTTTTTGACAGGAGGATCACTAAGAACTTTCCGCACAAAACCCCAAAACTGGTCTTGGCGATCACGAATCTTTGCCTCCAAACCCACAGCTTCTACTTTTTCCGTAGACTTTTCAGTCTCTTCTACCACGTCAATTTTCTTGACTGTGTGTGATGGGTTATCTATGTCCCTATCAACTAGAAAATCCGATAACTTGACTTTCTTAATTGGAACAGGCCCAGTTATTATGGACGTGACAATTTCCTGTGATGCTAACACATCAATTCCAAACTTCCGCAATATATCCCAGCCCAGCAGTACATCTGCCACAGAGTCTTTGACTACTATGAATTTATGTGTTATGATTCCTTGTCCCAAAGAAATGGTTGCTTTGACCATGCCCAGATTTTCTATGTTATGATTGCTCAAAGACTTAACTACATCACCGCTAGCTTTCTTGATGGTAAATTTTCTAGCGTGAGTCTCACCCATAAATGAAACTGGTGAACCTGAGTCCACATCTGCTTCAAAAACTTTGCCCTTCAAAATCACATCAATAACGGCACTGCCATTCAAAGCTTTGGCACCCTGTGCACGTACTGACCTTTGCTCTAGGCAAGTAGTCTTTTCATATGCTGTCCCTGAGCTTAGCAACTGTAACGCACAGGAATTTATGATGTTACTTTGATTACCTTTCATTGAGGAGTCCTTAAACTTCTCGTACTCCCTTATCAAGGCTTTGAGATCGGCTATTGTTGCTGGTCTTTCTCGGAACTCAAAAAATTCCGAAACGAACGGGTTGAGATTCTCAAGAATGGAATCAATGAGTAATTCAGTGGAAATTTTTGAGAACAGTTCACCTGCTTCATGCTCTAGTCTGAGAATGAATGTCGATGCTGATTCATGCGGAAGTTGTCGCTCAAGAATCAATCTGCGTAGAGTATATCTACTCTGAAGCACAAATGGTGCATCACTATAAAACTGTTTCACGAATTCTGAAAAAGTTATTGTATCGTCCAAAAGTTTTTCTGAATGAACTGAGAAATAACGATGTGCCTCTATCTGCTCAAAACACAACGGAAGAGCACATTTCGTTTGAGCGTCCGTTAGCCCATTAGCTCGAGCCCACAAAGAAAACTTAAAAATAAACGCCTTTACAGCGGATTCCGTAAAATCATCACTAAACCTTAAACGCTCCATCTTTACCCGAAACCTGGTAAAACGTTGCCAAATTAACTATTTATTTATGAGATCCGCTTATTAACAAGGATACTTAATTACTCCCACTTCAACTTAATTAATTATTTCTTGCTTTAGCACAACATGACAATTAAATTTCTGAGAATTTCGCTTGATTCGGATCCACTTAGCCAATATTTTAATATTATTGGGGCGATGTAATACTACACTTAGAGTAAAAGAATGGGAACGAAGCCAATCTCCACCACTTAAGTATTAGTAATAATACTAGATTATATGCCTAATAACCACGATAAATGATTAGATGTTGTTGTGCTCTCAATTGCTGGATCAAGAATCTCTTTCTTGAGCGGAGCTCAAGCTATTTTATTGTTACACATTCGTCACATAAGCATATTACATGTTACATATTTCATACAAGTTAACTTACCAAGTACATATTATTATTATTATGGCAAGCATTTATGCTCGTACGCAACTGGTTTCATTCAGATAACCATATCAAATGTTTTTTTTGTCAATATTAGCTATGACCTATCTATTACAAGCTTTATTTTCGGCCATTTGACATTCACAAAAAGGATTCGCTCAATTGTTTAAATTGTTGTTTCTAAAACCTTTAACTTATTTGCACCTATACTTTTTTCTCATAACTCGTAACGTACAGTTGATAATTAATTGCCCAAACTACTAGAACCTAGCAAATGGCGGTCTCCTTTGAGGTTCTAAATTCTGGTAATAAAAAATATCGTTTGAATGCTTCATTCATATAATTTTTATGATTTTTTATGATTTAGTTGCATAGTCATCGTCTTCTCTTCATATCATTATCATAATGATAATACAAGCAGAGAAATAAGAGTATGCAATAAAAATATATATTATGTCACCAAATTCGGGGCCATGTATTCCAATTCAACCTACTCACGGAACACTTTCTCAGGCAAGCTCCATAATCCATGCATGTATAAACCAGCTTTTTGGAATGAACTACTTAACACTTTATAATGCTTGAATAGTATAGGCTTATATGCACTTTCTCGCATTTCCTTCCGCTCAAACTTTGTTTCCTCGGAACTCCTAATTTGCATTTTCTAAATTTAGAACCTCAAAGGAGACCGCCATTTGCTAGGTTGTAGTAGCTTGGGCAATTATCAACAGTAACCCTGATCACGAAATACTCTGAAAATGCCAGAAACGTTATCTTGAAACTATTGGAATGCAATAATTAGTTTCTGTCATGGACTCTAGATAACTAAAACACAATAATATTTTTACAATTTCTAGCAAACTTTTACAACTGGCCTTGCAAAGTACCTAATTATAAAGTTCTTAGTTAAGCTCGTTTGAATGTGATATAACGAAGAATTTATATTTATTTGTTATTTGTATTATTCAACGAGTTGGAATTTCCAACTTGGAAAATATGGGTTTACTGAATTTGATGAAAAGTAAATGTAAATAAAATACTGGCTCGCTACACTCGCCAGAAACATTTGTTAAAATTCCGAATTTTTTCACTTGGTTTGTTATTCTTTCATCTTCGTCGACTAGCGGCTGGCTGCCCCGGCCCTTTGGTCTGCTTTAATGCCCCGGCCCCCGTCCTTTCCACGGTTTCTCACGGGCGTAGTTTAGCCTCTGCACTAGCGTGAGAGGTTGAGTAACGACTGCTTTTCCTTTTCTACCAATCCAAATGTGTAGGTCAACACATCTCCAGCCGCCTACCAAACAGAGTCTGTACATTTCCCCAGAGCATTTTCCAGTCAACTAACAGCTTACAATTTGAAATATTTATTTTACCAATTGTTAATCCGTTTGAGAAAATATACCTACTTTTACCTTTAAGATAGGTCATATTTGAAGAGTTGATAAAATACTGGCTGAGAGGTTGGTACATATCTTGATTCAATGCTAGCTTGCCAAAGTTTACAACAGAATGCTCCTCAGACATCAAGTGTTCCGAGTCAGAAGTGCATTTAGCACAAGCGTTTCGAATGTGCGGGTGAAAAACCCGGGTAAATTTTTAAATTGTCATGGCTGCAGTGGGCAGCGTTAAATGCACTTTTTCACTGCAGCGTTCATCAGTTCAGTTCAGCTGAGTCGTTCATTGTTCACTTCGCTGTTCGGTCAATCGTCATTTTTGTCAGTTTTTAGAGTGAAAGTAATCTTGTAACTTTTATCCTTCTTGTGTTCTAAATAAAAGTTAATTATACCGTTAAAGCGAAAGATAACTGTCCGTTATTTTAAGATAATAGTCATTCTCAGTTTTATAAGAAAAGTATAGTTTTGGTCAAGGTCACAGTTCATAGGCGTCACACAGTCATTTGACGAACTTAGATAGGGCTACATCCGAGTCACTAAAACCCTATCGTTTGCTAGTTAGAAGCTTCGAATCTAACATCAAGTATTGAAGAAAACCATCTAGTGATATTTGCGCATTGATGCGGTTACTTTCGTCAGGTTCATAACTGCTGATTATAAATCGTATCTGTTTGTCCAAAAGTGGTTCCTTGACCCTCTGAACATTATTTACAAACTCTAATAACTGCTCTAAACTCCTCAGTTTATCCAAAGAGATTTGTGAAAATTTGTCAAACATATGCTTAGTTTCAGTACTTTAAGTCAATTTCTTGTAAACATTAAACAGCTTTTCAAACGTAAATATGGTCGGGTGAATTGTGTATTCCTGAAAATAAGTTATTACTTTTTGATAATACGTTATAAATTCCAAATAGAGTTGAGATTGTTACAAACCCTATTGCATGGTAAATCTTCTTCTGCCAAAGCTTGGGGTGCTTTCTTAAAATTAGCTGGATGTTTTGTTAGCAAGTCAAAAATTCTTTCTACGGGAATTTCTCCCTGTGTATTGTTACGTTTGAATTAAAATTAGGTACTCAAGAACGTTCACTCATCGTTTTAATGCATGACTCACTCAAATACGTTGGTTAAGCAAGAAGATTAAACAGCTTACCACTACACTATGCTTTGTAAGGCAAACAACGTTCTGTCGTTTTGCCATTTAGGTAATGCCAAAAGTGTACGCTAGTATTTAAAGACAAAAACGTGAATAAATCTGGGCTCTTACGCCAGTATCAAACTGAAACTCATTGTGTTCATGTTGATCCCATTTAAGTAACCCACCCATTAACCAACACCCTAACATGGTGTTCGCACCGAAAAACCTGGCATTGTACAATTCTGCTCAAAATTCAGCAACTTCAAGTTTCCGTATATTTTTTCATACTTTCCAACTTGAAAGTTTTTTGTTTCTTAGTCCCTTTTAATCGTTTTATTTGAGTTTGTAGCTTTTTCAGTTGTGTTTGTAGCTACGCTGGCAGCAGCATTTTTATAAATTGGGTTCAGTTTTTTTTTCTGTCATGTTTCACTTTCTGTACAATTTTCCAGTTGTTGAACCGCTTAGTATTTTCTTAAAATCAGTACAAACCCCAATTATCATGATTCGTACAATATTTTGTAAATTTTTCGTTGTCCTAATATGATGTCACTGAAGTCCTTTCCCTTAATTTAAGTACCACTAACCACACGGCCGCCAGTTTACCACCCACAGAGTGGGTAAATGGTGACTTCGGTCTCAACGAGTGATAGTTTGTCGAGACACTTAGGCAAAAAAGATAGCATTTTCTGTAATGTAGGGAACCAGGCCATGGCACTCATTATTTTTTTTTGTCCCATTACTTTGGCTACATTTGCATTTAGATATAAGAACATAAACCTAAGCACATAATATAATCTTTCCGTTTCGTACTAACTTATACCCTTCTCCCTCCCATCCTATTCCCATCCTCATGTTCGGTGATATCTGTTTCTTGAATTTGGGTCTACAAAATTTAAATAAATGTTGCTAGCCATTTGTTTTCCTATTTCGAAATTTTTAAGAACAAGAATTTTTGAAAAGAATAGTTTGTTTAAAATTATTTCATTTTTCGATTCCTTTCAATTGCTAAGTTTTCTGAATTTTCTGTCGTTACATTAGAAGTAAATCTTAGATTTGTTTCGTAGTATTTGCCATATTCATCCTAACAAAATTACTCGTTAAGTTTTACTCGAATTTTATAAATTTAATGCAGATTTATTTTTCATGGTCTCATAGCATTGAATAATTTCTCTGATGTTCCAAACCTGCTTTTCACCAGTATTGAAAATATTGTTCATAATTTTGTAATATAGTACTTTCAAATGACTCATTTGTGCTAGTAATCATCATTCATAGAATTATTTGTTTTCAAGCTTCTAGCATGCTCTCAAAATTTACTATGTGTAATACTCGTAATATTTTTAAATAATCCTAAAATTTTGGTCAGTATTCAGGTATTTGATTTTGAATGTAAGATTTGGAAAAGCAAAGTTATTTGTTTCATTAGGTAGATTTCACGCTGAATCTTGACGCACAAATGTTGAGCGTGCTCTCGTTTCACCCGATGTCCTTGCGTTCATACAAAGTCATGACATCATCAAATAGGTACTCCTGTTATACGTTTCATTCATACGTTTGCAAACTTTTTCCTGATTTTTTTTTGCACAAGGACACATTTGCAAAACCTATACATTATGTGGCGCGTACGTGTTTGAACATTTTCAAGCCAAAATTTAATCAGCTTTAAGAAAAACGTACTTATCAAGCGTAAAATTGAAACGTAGTCTCCGCTTTACGTATGCAGTATCGAAAAGCTATCATTATTCCTCCAACTTTACTCCATAATATGACTCGTCTTTCCATACGTATGAAAATGCTAGGTTTATATTAGTACGTTTTTCTCTGTAGGTACATAAACGTTTCCATCAGAAAATGCTTGACTCCAGCTGCTTTTGCATTTTTACTTGTTTGCATGTAACGTCAGTTTTTGACTACAATGGCTCAAGACCAAGGCCAACAATTTGCTCTTTTAAGTAACTCTAAAAATCGTCATGTAGCATTTAAGGGAACACCGTACGACAACGTTTAAAACCAATATGTATGCATCTTCACTAGTTGCTCTAAGGAAATTTAAAAAAATGTCTGCTTTGTATGAAAAATTTCATATGACATTCGTAATATGTTAGCTTTCTTCAGAATGAAAAATTTAGGTAGTGTATGCCTTAAATGCCTTGCGTTGCTTAACGTAAATGCCTTAGTAAAGCACTTATCCTTCACGAGTATAGGTAGTAGATTAGAAATTCGACTTGCATAAAAAATTTGACATAATTTAGTTAGTATTTAGTTTTAAGGTTGTGAGACTTAATTACGTATTTCTTTACAAATTTGCAAATTTATTGCATGCAAACTTGCACAACGTGAACATCTAAATTCATTTTGTAAGTGATAAGTTTACATCAAGTTGTTGGCATTGCTCACATCCCTTTTGATTTTTTTTACCGTACAGTCTAATGCCAAAACAGTAATTATCGCTTCATGAACTATGTAGGAATTCTGCGCACACACTTAGAATCTAAAAACCAGTTGCAACATTGTTTCTCGTACAAGTTGTATTAAATATACGCAAAAGTTAACGTCCAATCAGGGGTGATCGTGCTATCAGATAATTTTATTTCAAGTTACACAAATTTATACGGTATATTTACTGTATTGATATTTTAGAAACAGAAAACTGAAAAAATATTGGGATTAGTGATTAGAATATTTTATTCTTTTTTGATCATTTACTTCACCTTCAATAACATGATGCAAATAATCTTCGAGCCGCCCCATTATTGCTTAGTCTTAAATTATCTGCCGCCAGGTAAATTCGACGTTTCCTTATTTCATGAAATTTGTCTTACAAGTTATATTTTAGGACTCTTAGCTCTGCATCATCATCATTTTATTACTGGTCTTAGAATATTTTATTATTAATCGTTTGACAACTGAGCTTAGGAATTGGTTTCAACATAACATGTTTCCGATCATAAGTATATGTATAAATTGCAACATTTTTTGCATGTACTAGTTCGCAGCAGTTTCAAATCAAAATTCTTAAAGGTATTGTGGTATATTTGACAAACAAACGATTCTGAACGTGTGCTAAACCGTCTGAATATATCCCAAAAGCTGGCCAGAGCTTTTTATTTTGTTAATACAGTCCGTGTCGTCTAACTTTCAAAAGGACACTCAGGCATGCACGATATGACATTTCTTTTATTTTTTCTAAAAAGTTATATTCACTTGTAAATTCACCGTAGATTCGCGGCGTAGAATGAAACTTCATAGAAAAATTTCACAAGCACTGACAAGCTATGTTGAAAAAGTTCTAAGATGAGATGATATTAGGAAATTCTTAAGCCAATATAACTCCGAAGTCCGTTTGGGTAACCTAGGCGTAACAAGTCGCGGCCGCGCACCACGACCCGCTTAGACGGCAACAGATACAACACCGTTTTAGAAAATGTCGGCGCCGAAATTCGTTTATGGTTATTCACCGAGTCCGTTCCAGATTTTTACTCTGGTTCGCCTCTGCATCCGATTTTCTCCTGGTCTTGGCTTCGTTTCAGATTCCGACTCTGGTTCGTCTCTACTTTCCGTTTTCTCCTGGTTTTGGTTTCGTTCCAGATTCCGACTCTGGTTTGTCTTTGCTTCCGGTTTTGGGTTTATCCTGGATCTGGTTATAACTTTGTTCAAAATTCTGCCCTTGGTTTGGTCTTCTCCCTAAACCTGGTTTCGGTTCCGTCCTAGATTTCGTTTTGTTTCGCCATTTCTTTCCGTTTGATTTTCTCCCGATTCTGGTTTCGGTTCCGTCTCAGGTTAACCCCTTGATTTTGTCTCTACTTCCGGTTTCTCGCTGATGTGATTCCACATTTGCTTCCATGAGTATTTATTTTGTTCTGCCCGTGACTCCTTTTTGATTCCTTTCTTGATATCATCCCTGATGACTACAACCCTGTTTCAGTCCTTCCCCAACAAACAGAAGAAAAAAAAATGAACAAAAAACAACAAAAAGCCTTCCGTCTACAACAGAAAAATCTACACAGAAATAAACAAACTCCGTTTCTGATACTCAGCAACTCCGCTCCTGCTACCAATCTTCGCTATCTTGTCTGAAATCTCTGCTCTTGCTATCTACACCCTTCGTATCGTATCCTTCCTACCCCCTGAAGACTTCCAAAACGTCATGACAAGTTTGCAAGTGTACCGGTCCCCGCTGCAAACTGATACTCTACTTAAAGCACAAATTCCACGTGGAAACCAACCAATCTACCGTGTCGGCCGATTCTACCGCTCCTACCGTTTCTACCGTGTCGGCCGATTCTACCGCTCCTACCGTTTCTACCGTGTCGGCCGATTCTACCGCTCCTACCGTTTCTACCGTGTCGGCCGATTCTACCGCTCCTACCGTTTCTACCGTGTCGGCCGATTCTACCGCTCCTACCGTTTCTACCGTGTCGGCCGATTCTACCGCTCCTACTGTTTCTACCGTGTCGGCCGATTCTACCGCTCCTACCGTTTCTACCGTGTCGGCCGATTCTGCCGCTCCTACCGTGTCGGCCGATTCTGCCGCTCCTACCGTTTCTACCGTGTCGGCCGATTCTACCGCTCCTACCGTTTCTACCGTGTCGGCCGATTCTACCGCTCCTACCGTTTCTACCGCGTCGGCCGATTCTACCGATTTTGCTCCATAAGATATTCTGATGGACCGGTCCACTTTGCCTTGCTGGATCCAGTACTTGCTTTGTAATATACGTTATTTTGGACCAATTTGCTTTCTTTGAAAATTACTTTGCACAACTAACAACATGCTTTGCTTGTTCCAACCAAGAAATTAAATTTTGCTTTACCATGCTTCCTGCTTCAATTTCCCGCATATCCGCAGTTTGATTGCTTAATATTAATAATTCTCTTCTTGCGTTAAAGCAAAAATGGCAACCGTTTGCTTCGTTGGTACCAACATTCTGCGCAGAGTACTTCTGCTTGACGACTAACACAGACAAATCTTGAGACCCACTGATTTCCCTCTCACTGACAAAGTTTCTGACAAATTTTGACAACAAACAAATACGTATTTGCACGCGTGGACACGTGTAACATAAATTAAAGAAAACACTAGAGACAAAAAAATTAAAAGTAGGTAGAATTGCAGTCTAGGGATAGATAGGTCAAAATTTTAGTTAGGATATACTATAAATTACTCAAAGTATTTTAGTGGAACTAATGAAACTAGAACAACAACATTTTTTACGAAGAATATTTAAGCGCTTAAGATAATTGTAGAATACTTTGTATGAATATAGGGTTCCTTGTTTAAAAGCCAAGTAGGCAAATAGTGTAATGAATTTAAATTATATTGGTCAAGAACTATTCTTGCAAAGAACGCAGTCAATTGAAAATAAACTGTTTACATTTTATTGAAAGGTTTTGAAAGGTTTTTGTAGATTGCCAAGGTTCCTTTTTACTTGCAAACAAACAACTAAGGAATTAATGTAACAGCTAGAATTATTAAAAATATATTCCTGGTCGACCAGATAGTTTTTGATTGGGTTAGATATATTTGAACCGTTTTAATATTTTAAAACAAATTAGATATATGTATTTCAGGAGATTAGAATGTTAGTACTTTAAAAAGAATTTCGATGTTAGTATTTTATAAGAAATTAGATCTAAGTACTTTAGAAGAATCTCGATGTTAGTATTTTATAAGAAATTAGATCTAAGTACTTTAGAAGAATCTCGATATCAGTATTTTAGAAGAAATTTGATCTAAGTACTTTAGAAGAATCTCGATTTTAGTATTTTAGAAGAAATTAGATTAGTATTTTAGAATCTCCATGCTAGCATGTTAGAAGATACTATAATCAAGTATTTTGGAAGACGATTTTAAGGCAGATTTTCTTTGAGTTTTTCAGGATGCTGAAACCTATCGTCCATCCTGCCATCCCTCAATCTGGTTTCTGTTCATCACGGCGTATTACCATCGCTATATCCCTGACTGCCTATCACCGCCTGATTCCTGTTTTGTACGAGCGCCAGACTCCTGTCTACCTGCCACAGCCGCCATCAGATTCCTGTCTTCCTGTCGACATCAAATTCATTTCTGCCTGCCGCCATTGGATTCCTCTCTGCCTGCCGCTTTGAATTCCTGTCTGCCTGCCGCCATTGGATTCCTGTCTGCCTGCCGCCCCGTGAATTCCTCTCTGCCTGCCGCCCAGTGAATTCCTGTCTGCCTGACGCCCCGTGGATTCCTGTCTGCCTGCCGCACTGTGGATTCTTTTCTCCCTGCCGCCCCGTGCATTCCTGTCTTCATGCCGCCCCGTGGATTCCTGTCTGCCAGCCGCCGTTGACCTCAGTCCGCCCGTCATAGCCGGATACCTGTTTGACTGCCCTGCCAAGTCATCTTCAGCCTACCACCGCCACATTATTTTCTCGTCGTTATTAGAAGTTAAATTTTAAACTAATAAATTTTATCCCCAAATTGTTTTCAATTTACCGAATATTTTCTTTAATACTAGAATGTAATTGAACGAGGACGTTCAACCGATTTAAATTAGGGGTGACGACACTGATGCTATTGCTGGGTATTTGTTCTGACACTTTGTTAAGATTAGAGTAATTGCAACAAATGCTTTTTATCAGCTTCAAAGTAATGTTCTTAAATTAATACAAAAATGCCTCATGAAACCCTACTAAAGCAATGGGTGTTTTTGGTTTCGACTTCCCTCCTTCTGAGGGTTGCATTAGTTCCAAAATTTAAAAATCATACGTTGATCATCTGACTCGCGATGAACATGCAGTCTGGCACGGTGTGAGCGGGATACCACGCAGTCCTGGTACGGTGGTTAAAGATGATCAAGCACTTCTCTTTTATTTCTCTGTTCGTTAAAAGTTCACTCTTCACTTCACAATTCAAAGTTAAATTTTGACTTTGTAGGTAGCCAGTTTTGAGCGTAATTCCCAATTAAAAGTATAGTACTATACGAACGGACTTATTGTAAAATTTATGAGTAGTCATTTATCATTTATTTTTAGACGCCAATTATCCAATTCGTCGTTAAATCAAAGTCACACCGAAAAGCGATTATTACTTTTCGATTCGTCGTTAGTTTATGCTAAAAACCTGTAGCATTTACTGAAAATTTAGGTACTCAAGCTTGCAATGTCCTGCAGCTTGTGACAATAGCAGCCACTTATAACAACCGTATTTCAAGCCTAAAAGGTTGTCTTCTAGCTGTTGCATTCTCGGTGATTTTCGAATGTGTTGGAACTTTTTCCTGACTCTGGTATGGTGTTATCATCCTAAGTATGTAATAAATGATCTGGACTAAGACGTCTTTCTCCATTGTATGTGCCCCATTCCCATGATAAATCTTATTTACTTGCAATTTCTATTAACATTATTTGCTAAGTGATTTCAAATAAAATGTTTTACGAATTTGGCCTGTGCCTAAATCTCATGTCATGTCACGTAATATTTTTTGACAACAAGAAATTGTATTTATAATTATGAAGTCATGCAAGAATATTTTGTTAACTTTTGATTTACATTTAGTCAGTGTTATTTAATTATATTATATGTATTAAAATTTATATGATTAAAATTGAAATGTACCCTTTTGTGTACCCTTAAACGAGGACGTTTAAGAATTAATGATGGGGGTGTTACGTTTGAATTAAAATTAGGTACTCAAGAACGTTCACTCATCGTTTTAATGCATGACTCACTCAAATACGTTGGTTAAGCAAGAAGATTAAACAGCTTACCACTACACTATGCTTTGTAAGGCAAACAACGTTCTGTCGTTTTGCCATTTAGGTAATGCCAAAAATGTACGCTAGTATTTAAAGACAAAAACGTGAATAAATCTGGGCTCTTACGCCAGTATCAAACTGAAACTCATTGTGTTCATGCTGATCCCATTTAAGTAACCCACCCATTAACCATAACCCTAACAGTATTTATTAGTAGGCATTATCGTGTGTGAAGCTTTCTGAGGTGCGATAAAGCTGACCCATTTCTTTGATAAGGATTTAACACAAGTTTTAAAAGTTCATCACACCAGAGCTGAGCAAGCCAAAATATATTTTATTTCAAAATTATAGTGGTGTAATTAATTTTTGATTTTGAATCTCATATTTTAAGCTTACTTTGGCAGATTTTTTATTGCCGCAACAAAAGCTTAAGAATGAAATGTTGACAAAGGCAGGACCAGAAACAATTGTAACCATTCTATCTTCTAAAGAATCTGAAAAATTTGGTGACATGATTTGTTTCATATTAGATTTCTGGGAAAACCGTGCATTTTTTCCGGTTCTGGTATCACGAATGGTTGATATATCTAGCAGAGCCACTTCCTAGTTATAGGAAAAAGAATGCCACTATTACCATATCTGAATTAATCCTGTAGAGACAGAAACCATTTTCTTCCACTTTTAATATGATTTTAGTAGATTCCTAAAAAGTTCATGAAATTAAAATTGCAATTGACAGCAGATAGCCAAAAAATTACAGCATGTGCAAGAAGTAGGATGACAAAATATATACATTTGTAAAAACTTACAGAAGAGCAATTTCAAGCAGACAAAGTTATGTTTGGGTACACTAAACTTAGTAGAGTAATGTGATATATAAGCTATTTCAAAATATTTTACGATATCGCAGTAGCTTGATGTTGTACACATCAATGCCTGTTTTCATTTTTCCGGATTTTTATTAGAGCGATAATATTTAATCTTTGGCCTACTCTGTTTCGTAGCAATACCTGTACTTACATTCCACTAAAAAGAGTCTAACTTTGAGGCTACATACCAAGAAAGTTATGAAAAATTCAATTTTTAGCCATTTTTGAAAGAACACTAAATTTTAAAAGAAAGTTCTTCCAAATGTTTGAAGTGGTCAAGTATGGCATACAAGCTTTGCAATTATATATGCTTATACATTGTTTGCGGCCCATTTTTTCAGCTTCCAGACTGTGCAAAGCAAAGTAATTGTAGTGGTTGCATTGTAGAAAAATCCTATTTATAAGCAAAAGCTCGTAATTTAAGATCATTTGATCAAAATTCGTCTCCGTACATAATATCATAGAATAAGAAACATACGTTCTGGTCTGCAGTTGTAGACAAACGAATTGTGAATACATTGTCCAAATTGATTTGTAGCTATAAGTTACTTGGATACGCAGTAACCTTTTTTTACCGGGGAAACTCTTAGATGGCGTCCCAAAATGTAAAGTGGCATTGTGGGAAAATGAAAGTTCACCAGATCGAGATTTTTTGTACAATTAAACTCTAAGGATAACGTAATCATAATGTATTAAAAGTGCTTCTAAAAACCTTTATCATTCAAATCTTTTAAGAAGCTTTCCTATGGTCAATGCAAAGTTGATTTTATTATGATTCCGCATTATGTACAGGAGAGACATGAATTTTATATGTAAAAAGGCATAGTTCGGTTCTGGTGTAAGGGTAATTGGCATAACTTTCATGAAGCCATAATTTGTGATGCAAACCATTCATCTTTCCATGAAGTCTAAGTAAAACTCTAAGCACTAAAATATTTCTTACAGGTTTCGAAGATATGATTCCGAAAATCTTAATAATTTTAAACCCACGCACTCATAATTTCCAAAGAAGAAATATATAGGATAAATTTTATTAAATTCTTGTAAACACAGTGGAAGCTATAGATAAGTTTTTAAAATGTATGCATAAAATATTATTTGGAATTCAGTTTGAGAAAGTATGTACTACTCTGCTACAGTAAGTACAAAATCAAAAACACTTTCTTCTGACACCGAACTTCCAACATGATTTGCCATCAAGAATGCGGCGAGCCAACTGCATATTCTTTGGTCCAAAGGCTTTGGAAGTGTTGTCGCTCGTTTGCTATGAGCAGCACAGAGACTGGCGTCACCAAAAATTCCAACCATGCATGGAAGCCTCCAGCATTTCCTGAAAAAATATTACACGGTTGTTTAAGACTTGACACTTTTAGTAATTAAGCGTTTGAAAACTGTGATTTTAAGTGAATTGAAGGTAACTGAATAACTTCACACATGTTATTTTAGGTGCCATTATAACAGAAAAAAAGTCAAAACGGATTAAATTTTGAAAACGACTTACATATAAAGCTCCCAATGCTTTCTTCTCGAATCGAATTCCACATCCCGGTCGGTACGCCTATTTAGTAGCCTCTTTCCTGCGGTTTTCTCGCTCGTCAAATCTTGGACTGCCTCTCTGGTACATTTTGCCACTCTGCCTTGTGGAATCAGTTTTTCAGTAGATTTTGGATAACTCTTGATTTCTTGAAGAGCCAAATAAACTTGCGATCTTTTTCTTGGAAGCCGTTGTTGATGCTGCTCAGCTGCGGCAGCAGCAGGCGCTTGAGCTGATGTTCCTGGCTGATTTGCCTCATGCGTCAAATAACCAACCACAAACCCTTTCCAGGAAAGCGTTTGGTCACGGAGGAACTTGCACGTTCATTTTTGCGTTTGTAAGATGTGGACTGTCCCGCACGGCCCATTTTCTTGTTTTAGAGGAACACTGCAAAGCAGTAAAGAAAAACCATAAAAATTTAAAACAATAGTTCTTTTCTTTAAAATTTCAGAGAAAGCAATTGTTTATATTTTAATAGTATTTTGCAATTTATGTTATACGGCAGTTCTATTTTATGCACGCAAATACTTTTATATCAATACTCTGTTAATCGAATAAATAAAACAGCAGCTAGACTTTCTCCAAATTTAGATGTTGACTTGGTACAGGGAATAATGTCATGTCTGACCATTTATTATTCCAGAGAACGGGTACACTTGGCTCCTTTGACAAGGAACTGGTCGAGCTAAAAAGCTACATTCTATCTTTATCATATTTTGTAAAAATTCTAAACCCCAGTATTGACTTCGGCAAACTGGGACTCAATTAATGCCATATTCGTGTTGCTTGACTATGACCATAATATGTATATAAAATATATAGATAATAGGAAAACGCAGAAAGCGTAAAATAGATTTTGGCAGTTGTAATGCGTAATTGATTGCGTGACAAAACGTGTGAGTATGCGTGCACGTTGCTCATTAATGTAAAATGCTGAAATTACACGATTATTGCTTTTCATGCACTTTCCAATTCACGGAGTTTTATGGCTTTGGAGGGTAAAGGTCAAACAAAAAACATTCAACATAACAAACAGCCAACAGATTTGTGAAAAAAGAGCTTGCTAGAGCATGTGACAGAATAAGTGGGTAAACCAATGCCAATGACAACCAATTCTTTCTGTAAAACTCTTCAGACAATTGCATTTAATAATATGTTTGGGTTTGTGCTAGACGGAAGGCAGACCACTCCTTTGTTCGTAAAGTAAAGGGTGTCCAATAAGTAAAGAGACAAATTTTGCTTTAATTGGAAACGTCGCACTTGTAATTTCAAATGGAAACATGGTATGCCACTGATGCATTAGACCTTGAAGAAGTACAGAAAAAAATATCTCGGTCAAATGTAAGCTCACACGAGCTTTTGGCGTTAGGTGGTGCCACCTTTCATTTTTCCGAGTATCGATGTTTTGACATAAGATTGTTGGCCAAATTTTTCAGAGAACCTGTATGATTAAATAAGTTCAGAGGTCGTATTCAGAATTCATTTCTCTACAAAACCGGATAAAATAATTATCCTTCCTACTTCGTTATGGATACAGGTATCGCGTTTTAAAATTTTATCAGTATTTACCGATCTATTTGAAACCTTAGCTATTCATCATCTACCAAGCATCAACACGAAAGTTTAATTTGCTGGTTCTGAAAGCTTAGAAAACGAGCTTTCATAATTGCTAAGACACATACACTATTAATTTATATATGTTGGATATGACAAGCATAAACATTTTTCTTCATTGGTGACTCCAAAATTTCATTCGCAACCGGGATTCGAGAAAACTGTGAAAAAGTCGCTGTGTACGAAATTTCCTTGCCTTAGTAAAACAAATGCCATGTGATAGCTCATTTGAAAGCCCATTCTTTAGTAAGTATTACTGAAATTAATACATCTTGAAAATACGTTTTGATATGAATTGAGGAACAGTTTAAAAAAGTCATACTTTGAAAACCCCGGAAAAATGCAAAAACGTATGACCGTAAATAAATGTAAATTATTACTAACTGGTAGGCCAAGAAAGCATGCTGTATTTTTTATGATAAACTACATACTTTATTGTATCTAAGGACAGCTATGTCAAAACATTTAACTTCAGTGGTTGGTTCTGAGAAGAAGATGAATTCTGTCTCTTTACTTATTGGACACCCTTTATACATTTTGGTTTGCTTTTCACACGCACTTACGCACAAAAGAGCAAAAAAGGTACTTATTGGACAAAAGCGTGTGATGTCTGATTACCATATTCAGAATCATCATTTTAGTAACATCTGCCGGATTAGGGACCGTCGGAATCAACGTAGCAGACTTTTGAAGTATTATTGCATACCTTTTTAGGGATCAGGGGTTCATTAGTCTGCTCAATGGAAATTTAATATTTTGAACCAAAGTTTCACTCGAAATAATTTCAGAAAATAAATAATTGTTAAAAATGTCACAAGAATAAATAGTAGCGTAAATGCACAGTACATCATAAACAACGTGTTTTAGACAAAAGTTAATATTTTATGCACCACAATATGTTGGTATTTAACAAAATAAGTAATATAAAAATTTAAATATATTATCTAAAATACAAGGTTTGAATACAAGATTTGCTATTTCAAAAGTGGAAACAGTTGCAGAGTTCACGTCATCTGGTTATCCTTAAAAATAAAGTTTACATAAACCATGCAGAATTAGAAGGGAGAAGAACTTACCAAATTTGGCGAATTGTAGGTTTTATAATATTAAAATGATTACCTAAAATATTTTGTTAATTCTAAACTCTTTGTAAACATCTGTTAATCAAGTAATACAAAAAGAATTCGAAAAATTGAAGCACCTTAATAGAAAATATACAAGAAGTTTAAGGATGGAAAGAATATAATGTAAATTATCGAATCAGTAGCCTATATTATGATATATCCGTTAGTGCTGAGCGTAGAATCAAACAGCTTTTCAACTTTTGATTATGAGTTTCTATTACGTGTGCTGGCTTTATTTGAATGAGTTTTGGTGCAATTCCTGGATTTCATATTCATTTGCATTTATATGCCAGATACATATTTATATGTTGAGTTGGTATGGCAAGTGGCAATAGAAAATAATGATTTGCACTTTTACTTTTACTTTGCACGCAGTAACGTTTTTTCCATAACCTGAAATCTAATCATGTAAGCTTGTCTAGGCGGAACTAAATAAACGTTTCCCACAAATGTCAAGCTGTTTAAAGTGCCCTTTTTAAAACATATTGGTTAACAGTTTTTGCAATACTGGTGTGCTGTCCAAATTTATAGTTAGTGATTGTAATTTTACCAAAAGTTCCAATTTTCTGTCATGAACTCCAACACAATTTATCACGAAACTGTTAACGTTTTTGGGCAAGGAAGTAAATAGTATGCCAGGTATAGTAAATATTCCGTTTTCAGTAGCTTCGAATTTCAGCTCTTTTAAGTACTCATTCTGGTTAAGCAAACTTTGATAAAACAAGGTAATGTTTGCCACATTACCTATAACCAATTCGGATTTGGTAAGCTAGTTCCGGCAAAAGTTCTTTCCAATTTCTGTAAAACGGGAAGAGTTATATTTGGGAATATGCCTGCTACACCACCCAAATTTGGGGAAAGGAACACATCGATTTCCACACAGCTATCGGCACATATCTGGAAGCAATGGTCATGTACATGCATGTGTAGTGAAAATAAAAATTCACCTGTTTTGTTAACCAACCAGTGAATAATTTATAATATACCTACGTAAATTCTGCCTACTTATCTAAATTTAAAATACCCAATTTAGCACTATTTTGCCCTATACCGTACTGTTATCATGATGGGAATTTCGTCACAGAAAATGCCATTGCAGAATTTTGTGTATGTTTGACTATGCGTCACAATCAATATTTGCAAAGTTTGTTTATGGTAATAATGACACTAGTGGCATCTAATAGATATTTGTAAACTTTGGCCATTAAAACAAGACTGATATAAGTTTCTAGCGCGTTGTCAATAAAAAACCTCAGAGGCTGCATGCATTTATAGAGAAACGCCGAATGAAAATGAGTCATTTTTGCTATATAATAAAGGCCTGAGAGACACACAACACAGCGTTTATTCAAGCATTCAAGAAAGAATCTTTAATAATGTCCACAAAAACTTACCTAATTTCAACTTATTTTTGTGCATTTATCTGGGGATTCTGATCACCTGCGCGTAGCGCAGGTGATTATCCCTAGTACCTTGAGAAGCAAAAAGGCTTATCAAGAATGCATGTTGCATTCACTACCCCCCAATGTTTGAGTTCAGGCAGTTTTCTCAGGAACGGCTTGACCGATTTTGATGAAACAAAAAAATTTGACATTTACAGGGTACGTCGGTGTGTGCTGAGATCGAAAATTTTGAAAAAGTGTCATATTTCGATAGGCTGTAATGTTACTGATGTCCAAAATAAGCATATTTTGCATATTTTATCGCGAACCACGAGTCCAAATTGCATGAAACAAATTTTTTTGACAATATTGCAACCTGCGAATTTGTGAGTTGTTGGAAAATTTGGGAAAAGTTGCATATTTCAAAAGGGTGTAACGTTGCTAATGTCCAAAAACCATGTTTTGCATATTTTCTTGCAAACCACTGGTCCAAATTGCATAATACAAGATTTTGGACATTCTTGGCACTTGGGGATTTGTAAATTGTTCGAAAATTTGCGAAAAGCTTCATTTATCAAGAGGTTGTAATGTTACGAATGTCCGAAATAACCGTGTTAATTATGTTGCAAACGTCAATATGATTTATGTTGCAAGCATGGATTTTATGTAAAATAAACTTTAAGAAAGCAGAATTAAGTATCGCTTAAAACGCCTTAATCAGGGCTTTAAAACCCTAATTTTAACAAACGGGCTGTAAAGTTGTAATCTTGGTTAAACACTGACCTGAATCTATGAGTTGCACAGCATGCAGGCTGTAAAACTGCGGTATTTGGCAATTAAGGCTCTGATTTTCGGTGACATTTACACCCGAATTTTAACAAACTGGCTGGAAATGTAATGGGTATCCTGATAAAAAACTGATTTAAAATCATGTGTAAAACTGGGTATAGCCTGTAAAGCTAATGCATCTGGCAATTAAGGTCCTGAATCAGTGACTTAAAACACAAATTTTAACAAATCGGCTGTATGTTTGTAATCCTGTTAAAAAATTGACCTAAAATCATGTATCGCACAGCATATTATGTGCTGTAAAACTGCAGCATCAGGCAGTTAAAGTCCTGAATTTTAAGCCTTAAGCCGGAATTTTAACAAACTAGCTGCAAATTCGTAATGCTGGTCAAAAACTGACCTATAATCATGTGTCGCATGCTATAAATCTCTGTATAAAAAATTTCGAAATCGCTGTGACCTCTGACCTAGAAATTCAATAGGGTTGCGACTGAGGTTTTGTAATGTCTGTATACCAAATTTCGCAAATAATCCAGCCATTGCTGAGAAAAACGCATACGGTCGGCCGGAAGGAATACAAAATTATCAAGTAGTTTGAGCGATACTTTAAAAACCTAAAAATAAAACAAGGTTAAAAAACAACGTGCATTTATCGTCATGTTCGAGGAAAAGTAAAAAATAATTCCCTCTGTTCCAGATAAATCGCGAATCGCCACCAAAAAATGCGTGTACACGTGTACTGTTAAACTTCATAAATACTAAGGGTAATTTGTCACTTAAGAGCATTTTGGATTGTTATAAGATATGCCGATGTTACAAACTTAGGCTCAAAGTATGTAGTTTTCTTTAAATTCACGAGACAAATAATACGTTGTTGAATAATTAATACACGTATAATTGTTAAATTGTGAGATAAGATTCATTAAATTTTAACAAAAAACAATAACAACACATTCAATGTAAACATAAACTGTAACTGCAAACACAAGTGGTAACGTTTGAACGTTTTTTACGAACGAGCAACCTGATGGCTTATCTGTCTATTCACGAATAACATGAAATTGGCTATTTTGTGTGGATTTGGTAAGCACGCTTACTTTTCCTGAAAAATGAACGATAAAACAATTGAAGTTTACTGCATATCTTCGAAACTATGCATTTTTGATATGAAAAATATTGAATACCAGGCGTAAGCATTTTTTGGTGGCGATTCGCGATTTATCTGGAACAGAGGGAATTATTTTTTACTTTTCCTCGAACATGACGATAAATGCACGTTGTTTTTTAACCTTGTTTTTTTAAATTTATCAAGGGCATGGTAATTGCGTAGCAAAGCGGCTTATCAAGACGATATGATGCAAACACTACCTTCGATTTTTCTTTGATGTGACTTTTCAAGAAAACTACTGGTTGTTTTTCAATGAAATAAAAAAATCTGACAATCTGAGGTGCTTTGAATGCTTGCTTGGATCGAAATTTCCAAGAAAGTATATGAGTTTTTGAGACATTTAATGAAAAGTGTTTTGACACTAGTAAAATGCTATGTACCTGAAATTGAAACATAGTAGCTTCGTTGGCTAAACATAATCCAATTAAAAAATTTCATTTTTGATCTGTTTGTCGAAAAAATATGCAGTCTTTACCTTTTCTATACCTCTACTTTCTTTAAAATTATAATAAGTATGCAGGTACTATTCTTTTTTTGTATCATAATTATCCCATTATTAGCACGCTGATTTTGCAGAAGAGCTCATTAATATGTAGTGTGTCTGTCTGTTCGTGTGTCTGTGTCGGAAGCTTTATCTGAAAGTACCTTTTATTTTAGGACTTTTCATCGTACATTGAGATAAAGTTACATAGTTGAGATATTTTTCTACTAGTTGTGTTTTATTCGATGGAAAATATTGTCACTGAAATTTTTATTTAAAGCTACCTATTTTTGTACTAAAGAAGAAACATTTTCTATCTAACTAAACACGAGAAAAGGTCAGTACTGAAAAGAGCAAAAACTTTTTTCACCTTTTCTTGTTCTCCCATGTTCCCATCAAAGCCTTTTTGATAATAAAGCTGCATAGAACAACAGTGTTGTATTGTATACCTAATTCCCAATACACCCCCGTCAACAATAACCCTAACATCCTGTCATGATACTACTACGATGATCATGATGATGATCAGGATTTTTACATTAGTTCTCACACTCGCATGCAACTTTTAAAGTTCCCTATATTACATTGCTGATTGTTTCGACTGCTGCTGATGATGATGAGGAACAACTTTGTTCTGTGAGTCTTTCCTCGTCTTTGTATGTATCACCGTAGTAATACCTGTCTCCTCAACTTGTTGCTGCCTAGTATGTGTCCCTACAATATTAACATTTCTTATTGTGGGTATATATGTGCACGTCAAAATAAATGTTGTGTATGGAGCCATATAAAATACTTGTAGATTTTGGACTTGGCTGGTTTGTATGTTGCCGAATTACGGCCAAAAGAAAGGTGTATCCGCACCAAACCTAACAAAAGTGTTGAAGATTATAACACAAAAGTGCTAAAAGGCATTAAAGACTTCTTTTATTTTGACAGTCGGGAAAATAAAAATCCGCTGTATAGAGCTATGAGCTATCATTTCTACTGTCAATGCAGACAACAAAGACACTAGACGTATAATAAAATTTTGGAGCCGGGTCTTGGATTATGAAAAGAGAAAGGATAAACAAGAGACATCTGAAGTAAAAATATATTATAAGAAAGGGAGACGAAATGTTGTTATGTATTTTGCTAGTTTTGTATGAGCAGACTCAGACAGACAGATATACGCGCGCCATGGCCAAGTAAAAAAAATCATTTTATTTGTCAACAAATCTCAAGACTCATTCTGTATATTCATTATCTTCACCAAACTTCATCATTTTTTCGGTACAGGTATGCAACTATATAGTTTTTAGCTATAAAAACACAAGCCGTAAATACAAAAGCAGAAGAATAGCTACAGAAGGTAGACATTTAGTTTTTTCCCTCTTGTTTCTCCTTTCATCAAGCTCATCAAAAATTTTCAAGACAAAGAACCACTTGAATGAAATCAGATGAAAAAAGGAAAAATACAAAAATGCTTTTTTTGTGCATTGCAAAAGCAGCAGCATCTTCAATCATTTTTCCCTGCAGTAATAATAAAATGTAGTAGGCGCCAGTAGGGGGTAGATTATTAAAAGTTTTCAAATTTTGTTGCAGTGCTGCTGTATTGTTGAAAAATGCAATAAACACGAAAAAATCACGACGGCGGTATTTTTTCTGAAGAAAACGATGAAAATAACAATGGTACGGCCATGAAACATTTTACTGCGGTCTAAACAGTTTCGTTTTAGTCAGGCTTTACCTTATATAAAATAAAGGTATTGAGTAAAATATTATGAAGAAGGTGCTTCCGCAGCTCAAAGAAATAAAGCGTTTAAGAACAGCTTGTGCTCTACCTTTGTTTTGTCCGAGTCAACGGGACCAAGTCAAGTAACAAGTTAGTCAAGCTTTAGGTTCTTTTTCAGCATGGTTTTACGTGGATATGAGACGACGGTTACGATAATGATACGGTAGTGAGAGAGGATGTAAATTACAGGCTCGTTCTCGTTCTAAAATACATGTTTTTCTGAATGGTATACTTAGTCACATCGTCGTGAGAAACAGTAAAAATAGAAACTGCATTTCATACAAAAGGTTGTATATTCTAAAATTGTATATTATAATGGAATGTGATAGAGGTCATGATGATCTGAAAGCAAAGTTTACGGTCAAACACGATGCTGGTGCTTGTAGGAATAAACAAAATCACTGCAGGGCCACGAGCAAACTAAAATGCCTAAAAAAGTCAACTCTTCAGCTTATTTTGTAACAACAAAACCAACTTACTTTGCATAAAAATTATTAAAATAAAGCACAAAAATGGGATTTTCTGTTATTATTATAGTTATTATGAAAACAAACTTCCTCCTCCATTTACTAATCCTTTCACCTTTATGCCAAAGAAAATTATTTGTGACAAAAGAGGATATTTCAACCTCTGCCGTACCCACACTCTAAAAATGAACTTTGTGCGCAGTAGGAAATACAAATAAGAAAGAAAGTGGGAAAAGGTAATTGCTAGGAAACTGTCTTCAAGCAAAATCAATTTGCGTTTTAAAATCCAATTCGATAGGCTATAACTATGCCATTTTGGTACGTACGAGCAAGTACAATCTTCAAATTTATATTATGACCCCGTTGTTATTATTGATGAAGGTGAAAAGAAATTTAATGAAGGAAGAAATCAATTCCGTGACAAGTTTTAACAGGGAAAGAAAACACACACCCAACACATTTTTATCCCATTGCTTATTTCAACGCATTTGACTTGATCAGATTTTTAAGAGAGAAAATGTATAAGCTTATTTGTGAAGGTGAAGGTGGGATTTGTCGACAGGAGAAGATGCTCTCTTGTTTTGCTATTTGCTGCTTCTTGCTAACAGCTAACTGGCTTGCCGTTAACTGACTGGATGGAAGAAAAGCGTAGGTGATGGAAGAAACATGTTTTACAGGCATAAACTACAACAGGGTAATTTGGTTTTGGAAATACGTTCAAAAGTGGGACAAGGACACTGATACGCAATGCTTTGTTTACTTCCTAAAAATTAAAATGACAAGACTATGAACCTGAAGTACTTTATGGGTACTTTATATAAATATATGTTGCTATTTATATGCAATCCAATTCAATCAAAACTAATTTCATCTTCTTTTCTTAAGCTTTGTAGTTTTTTTATCCTATAAAGCAAATAAAAAGTTTAGCCAAAAGACCAAAGAAGAAACGAAACAATTTTGTCATCTCATTTTCAGAAAAATCAACAACATTTCGTTACATAGCGAAGATGATTGTTCGCATAAAATTAGGAGGAAATATTACGGAAGAAGATGATTGTTGTTATCGACTTCGACAAGAAAAAAAATAGCTCTCTAGATCTCGTGCATTGTATGTCATTTTTTATGAGCCTGGTATAAATGTGACCGTTAACGAGTAACAATTCGTCAATGGGACCCCCCCAAAATTTTTTGTCTTAAATTTTTAAAACTTTTATACTATTATGGAGTATGCTTATCGACAATTACTACATGCCGGGTTTCATTCCTATATGTTGTTTTAGAGGGACATGACAGCGGTTTAAAGTTAAGGTGTACCAAAAACAAAGATTTCGGATTTTTTCAGAACAGAAGTAAAACTGACCAATCAAACTTTTTATGGAAGTTGGGCATCATATGACCTTTTTGACTGTTGATACTTGGCGCCATGACCACTTCTTGTATTTTTTGAAAAATTAAAAAATTGAATTTTTTCGGTTTTTTGGCGATTTTGCAAAATGTTTTGTGATAATTTTTTACCATTCCACAATTATTTTGCCATGATTTGAGAGTGACCATCTACAGTTTTGTCCGCTCTCTTTAGCACAGAAAACCACTTGATAAAATATTGTCATTTCCAGAAGATATGACCAAAACTTTAAAAACTCCGATTTTTTCCCGAAAGTTTCTGGACAGTCATGGCTCAAAAACTTTTGTCTTTCCCACTCAACTTCTAATTAAAAACGCCCAAAAGATAGCTAATGGTTTGGTCTATAAGCGTAATGTATCAGATATCCATTAAACACGGCTTGTGAGAAGTGATGACCACGAATACACCATAGGTTACGGTAAACCGGAAGTGCACCAAAATCAAAGAATCCTGCATAACTTCTTTTAGAAACAAGATATCAAAAATTTGAGAGACGACATTGTAGCAAATTTAATGGGGAACAATTTGATACCTCAACTTGTGAAAGTAAGCATTTGCTTGAAGAATGACCAACGACACCATTTTGTGAATTCAGGTAATTTTCAAAAATTTCAAAAAATTTGATTTCTCATATTGGGGTTATTTTTATCATTTTTTAAACTTTCTTGGACTTTTCGATAGCAAAGATGAATAATAAACACCTTTAACCAATTTGAGCGTAAAGACGAAAAATCAAATTTTTTGAAATTTTTGAAAATTACCTGAATTCACAAAATGGTGTCGTTGGTCATTCTTCGTGCAAATGCTTACTTTCACAAGTTGAGGTATCAAATTGTTCCCCATTAAATTTGCTACAATGTCGTCTCTCAAATTTTTGATATCTTGTTTCTAAAAGAAGTTATGCAGGATTCTTTGATTTTGGTGCACTTCCGGTTTACCGTAACCTATGGTGTATTCGTGGTCACCACTTCTCACAAGCCGTGTTTAATGGATTTCTGATACATTACGCATATAGACCAAACCATTAGCTATCTTTTGGGCGTTTTTAATTAGAAGTTGAGTGGGAAAGACAAAAGTTTTTGAGCCATGACTGTCCAGAAACTTTCGGGAAAAAATCGGAGTTTTTAAAGTTTTGGTCATATCTTCTCGAAATGACAATATTTTATCAAGTGGTTTTCTGTGCTAAATAGAGCGGACAAAACTGTAGATGGTCACTCTCAAATCATGGCAAAATAATTGTGGAATGGTAAAAAATTATCACAAAACATTTTGCAAAATCGCCAAAAAACCGAAAAAAATCAATTTTTTAATTTTTCAAAAAATACAAGAAGTGGTCATGGCGCCAAGTATCAACGGTCAAAAAGGTCATATGATGCCCAACTTCCATAAAAAGTTTGATTGGTCAGTTTTACTTCTGTTCTGAAAAAATCCGAAATCTTTGTTTTTGGTACACCTTAACTTTAAACCGCTGTCATGTCCCTCTAAAACAACATATAGGAATGAAACCCGGCATGTAGTAATTGTCGATAAGCATACTCCATAATAGTATAAAAGTTTTAAAAATTTAAGACAAAAAAATTTTTTTTTGGGGGGGGGGGTCCCATTGACGAATTGTTACTCAACAGCATTTCTCATTGCCACTGTTCTCACATAATTATAAAAACCAGATTTTTTACAGAAACTCCAAATGACATGCATGGTGATTTCAGTTGAAAGGGAAATAAAACGAAGAGTGCACTGTGTGTTGAAAAAAGCGAACTAGGAAAACAAAAGTGCACTTGCTTGACCACGAGAAATGCTGTAATTGACTATCTACATGCAGCAATTTTCTGCAAAACTTTTTTGTGAAGTGCCTATACAATAGGTTTTGAAAAGTAGGTAATGAATTGTAAATAGAAAGAAGTAAACAATGATATAGGAAATAAAAAAGTGCCATCTTTTATCAGAAGAGGTTTTTGTCATGCTACTTCACCAAAGAATATTTAATTCAGGCTTTGTATCTAAAAGACAGTTTTATCAAAATCATAAGCAACTTACCTTCTGAAAATATACGTTATTTCTGCTGTTTCTTGACATTTTGAGGAATGAAACTGTTTTGTTAAAATAAGTCAAAACAATACAGCAGAAAATTGCAGTACATATGAAATACTTTATTATTCGTTTTGTATGTATTCACATAAACACATCTGTAATATTGTTCGTACAAATAACTTATACTTTACACATTACTTTTCTTAATTAGGTAATATTCGAATATGTATATGTTTCCTTACAAGTATTAATGGTAATTTAGTATTTAACACATAAATAGCATCCCGATGTTCATTACTATGTATTACAAATTTTACGATTAAAATTTTTACACGCTGGAGATGAGACTTCTTGAGGTGAGCTTAGCAGATAGATTGCATACCACATTGTATTGCAAGTTTATTATTTGCTGCTTGTTGCAAGTAATAAATATAATTTGCAGAATTTTTAAATTTGTGGTTTCTCAACGAAAAACCACCAAACTTTGCACTCATGTACAAATTGAATTAGGAAGAAAGGGAATAGAACCAAAAATCTAAGTTGATCCAGAGCCAATTTTTCCTACCTACTTTATTTCCTTAAAAATAGTCGTGTTGATAAAATCATGATTACAAAATTCACAATATTTTGTAAAATAATTGTTTTTGAAAGCAAAGCAAGATTGGACAAACGCACTGGTTTTCCTGGTGTTCACAGCAATTATAATAATTTTGCAAACCTTGGCAGAATGGATAAAACTTGTGTGGTGCTAGATTACGAGATATCCTCCCAACAGGTCTCTCTATTGAAGTAGGGCTTGCTATTACAGCCAATACAGACTTTTATTAATGATAGAGATGCCTGAAACGTTGGTTTATGTAGACTACCAACAAATGGCAAAACGAATGAATCATGGCTAATGTTTCTTACTCCAGTCAACGCGAAGTGCATCTGGCTAAAGCTTTGGTTATGCAAATCATTTTGGAAAGACGGTAGATAAAATTGCAAAGCAATTTACTAAAAATCAAACTTCACCATTTGGTCATGAAGTCTCTATCAAATATAATCCTACCACTTCCAACTTCCAGGAACTTTCATACTTGTATGTTGTATGCGTATTCTATATGGAAATTAAGTTTTTAGTTAGCGTATTTACTGTTTGCAAGTAGTTCAGTTGGCATTTAAAAATAATTTTGGCATTGTTATTTTGTTTTATAAGAAAAATGCGTAAAATATCCATTCCTTCATGTATTGTGAATACATTATGATCGGAATCTGTTATATGACTATGAATAATTTTTTTGTGTAATTTTCTGTAGCTATTGAGATAGCGTAACCGATTGAAAAATAACATGGGCATCATTGGCACAGTGGAAAATTAATGCCTATTTCATCTCTATTCCCTCTAACCTCATTCCGTGTACACAAGTACATGAGCTACGTTAGTTTAATGTATCAAGTTGCCCTGTTGGCAGCAAAGAAATTTACCATAGACTTAATGGCAAGTTTTGAATCTTTAAATGTAAACCAACAGCAACAAGTATTTTCACCTTATGAAAACAAGACCAAAAATAACATTAATATAGTGTAATAACTGCGGCAATTCGCGTATAAAAATTTTAAGCCACTGTTAAGAAATCTGGGGCTAATTGCAAAAACCCGCTAATTTTTGCTGCAGAATTTTGGTGACTTTTTAAAAAAGCGTCTTACATTTTGTATTTTCGGCTGAGATTACAAAACCGTTATTTTGCGTTGTTATCCGATAGATTTTCTCGGTTTGGATTTTATATTAGTAATGACAATTTGATATTCGTAAAATGGCGAGCATGACCTATGCAAAAAACAACGCGAAACCAACGAAACATTGGGAATTTTAGACGGTCACAATGCACATAATTTGCAAATTTGGAAAGCCTAAATACTAATGCATCCTCAAAGTAAAAAAATGAACAAATCGTGAATCTACTCCACTTTAACAATTTTTTCTATTACTTTTAAATTTGCAAGTTAGTTTGTTATACTTAATACATTTTATGCGGATATGTACGCTATGATAACTTGCTTAAGCAAATAAAGCATTCATTTGTTCTTTCATGCATTTTTTTGTTTTCAAAACTGATTTTTTGAAATGTGCATTAATTTGGTTACATTGGAGTTTTTTTCAAATTTTGAAAGTTTTAAGTCACAATCCATTAAACCCTACCTTGACTAACCAGTGTTTGTAACAGTTATGCACACATTTAATTTTAATTTGACAAAACTACTATGATTCTGCAAATACCACAAATATAACCATCTTTAATGATCGTGTTATGCCTAATTCATATTGTAAAATGGCTTACAGTTCCAATGATGTATGGCATTGGCTACATTTTCATACTAATAAAATAACTAATTATGGAAACAGTGATGACACTCATGACAAAACTTTACTCTGATTACTGTTACTGATTTCTTAACTTGTTGTATAAACCTAATGAATATACCACATTTAAGATTAGCAAATTACCAGATATGCTAACCGTAAATGGGCTTAAGGTTCAAAATCACAAAAAATGGTGCTTGCTAAGCTAGGTTAAACCATATTTTAGAGCTATCGCAAATGAAAACACATTCTACAGAACCTGTACTTTGCCAAAGTGCTTCAGCAATTTAAAGTTGAATCCAGTATCACGGATTTGCATTAGAAAACGGCATGTACTATGTTTTCATGTAGCTTTAATGCAAACAAACTTTATTATGAAATATTTCAGGTTCCGCAGCTCATAAAAAGTTGAACAAGAAGCTTGATCAATGCTTTACGCTTATACACAACCTTGATCGCCTTCCAGTGAGGTAAAGTTTTGTTTCTATTCAAATTACACTAAGTTATTTTTAATTTATTTTAAGTATTAATAATATTATCAATTTGATTATGTGAAGATACACAATTTAACTACATTTTGAATTGTGTCCCTGAAACTGAAAATAAAATTACAATCAGTCTTGCATAACAATAAAGTTACACTACAATAAAACATGTAGAAATGTTAGTTCGGTGCACACGTGTAGCCTCAAAAAACAAATACAAATTTTAAAATTATATTTGTGCCAGTGGGTAATAAAATTTTGATTAACAACCTGTCATTAAAACAATATTTCCACAAAAGGTTATTTTGCTACCACCAGGCATACAAAATTTGGAAATTCTATATTGCTTTCTAAGCAAACTTAAAATATTAGCAAAATTATATTTTTAATATTATATGCAAATGTTTTGCTCTAGCATGAATTTCACAACGCCTGAACTAACTAATTATGGGAGATTCGTGACAAAACTTTACTCTGTAATACAGTATAGTTGGGAAAAGATAGTGTGCTTTTTGAATACAACGCCACATTATGATTGTAATTATAAAACAAGTCAATAACATTATAACTTGCTTAATACTCCATGTACACTGACTACAGACTCTGGAGAGAAGGTTTTACAGGTTTTCAGCTTTAACAAACTAGATAGCTCACTTAACTTTGCGACTGATGTAATACTGAAAAAGTAGTACACTGACAGTTGCAATTACACGTAACTATCCTAGTATGACATGTAGCTTTGTAAATTTATAATGCAAATTTAGTTGTCAGTGATGGATAAAATTAAAACGAACAGCGACTAAAAATGTTTTCCAGGCTCAAAAAATTTACCGCAATTTTTTGTTTTCCTAGTCTTGCCTAAAACTATATAGTTCAGTGTATGTAGTTCGTTTAATATATTTTGAAAGTTTTTGTTCAAGATTTTGTTTTCTTGGGTAGTTAGGTTGAAAACTTTTTATTAATTTTCAATGCCTCATAAAATGTGGAGAAGAAAATACTATTCAATAATTGCAGGTATTTATTTGACACAATCTGCGCCTTTGAAAAAATTAACCAAATTGTTCTCAATCCATATCATTTCAACTACCTTGTAAACGAAAATGCTTTGAGAAAATTTGTAATTAAAAACGTGCTTCAAAATAATATTAGCAAAGACATTAAGCATCAATTGTTCCGAAGAATGCAAGAACGCTGTAATTTGCAATTTCTGAATACTCTAAATTAGCCAGGAAACCTTTCTGAGTGCCAGTATGGTTAAAAACGAGATACATCTATTCTGTTTTATTCTAGTGCGAAGATGACCAATCTGTCTTTTGTTTTCCGTAAAACAAATGTTTGCTGCTCTAAAGTAGGATTCGCGCGCAAGCTATGCTTAACGTAGCTTGATTGTACTTTGCATTTTCTACAACAACAGTCACTACAATCAAAAAGATTACATGCAAAAATTATTTGTGTTAGAACGGGTCTTGCTTGCATTGCTGCATTTAGATTAGTTGTATGCTTGGCCGATGTGCAATTTTACGGACAAATACATCAAACCAACCTGGTACTTGTTTTTGATATATTATTTTTATTTAAAAATGAAATTTTGGCTCAAAAGAAAGTTATGACCATACTTGCAAAGTCATGCAATTTTTCACGTAAAGTATGGTTTGACTAATATGGTCATAACTTTCCTTCAAGCCAAAATTTCAAAAATCTGAGAAACACAATCCTGTTATTTTGCATTGGCTTTCATTTGGCATGTAAACCATACAGTTTGAATAAAGCAGACGGAAACAGGATTCGATCACTTTTGACACGATGGATTCAGACAAATTTGTATACATGTCAATACATTTTTCCAAATATCTCCACCATGGAACGGAATTTTGTTTTGTTGTTTGATTTGTTAAAACAAGCAATAAAAAGTCTAGGATGGGCATCTCGGCGATTTTCCTGATGCATACAAAAGTTATTTTCAAAAAACTACAAAAATCCGAGTATTCTTCAAATACAATGAAAATGGTGAGATTAGGTCATTCATTTTTTACTGATATCGATACCCTGAAACCAAAACAATACTATTTTGAATTCACAATACAAAAGGGTACATATGTGCCAATTTTAAAGAAAATCGGTAAAAGTGCCAAAAATTCGTGAAAATCACTAAAACGCCTTCTCTATACTACTAGAGTTTGAGCTACCAATTTTGCAGCAATGTTTGCTAAAATGCAAAAATCATGCAAACTAGGTAATTTTGAGTTTACTAGAATGGTATTATTCATTTACTAATTTTCTCTCGCTAGGCAGTTTATTTCATTCTAGGCAGTTTTCAGTTTTCACCAAAAGGTTTGTTCTCGAAAAGGTTGGGTGTGCAATTTCACCAGCCATAATTCTCAATTATAGGGATGATAGGATTTCAAATTAGTCTCAAGTATCCAAAATGATAATGGGTTACTTAACAAAATCAAAAATGCTGCGTTCGCTTCAGCCGCTTTAACTAATATTTTTACGATATTGTTCCACTGAACGGCTAATCTTACAATGATATTTTTATGCGAATTGGCCAACCATCACCCTCAATTATAAAAGGCAAAGCTGACGACGATATTGATTTAAAGAAACTTTAAATTGTTCTATGGCGCATGACTACATGCTACTTTTTTAAAGAAGTTTGTATGTCAACAATTAAAATGGTTAAAGTATTTGCTTAGACAAATTCTTTGGTTATCTTGTTTTGTTTTTTACAACCCTTCTTCTTACTGCATGGTTTACATGTTTTATTGCTACGTTGAGATCATGTAATTTACGCTTAGTAATTAAAATAATTTAACACATTCCCTAGACAAAATTGTCCACAAAACTTTTGGCTTGTAGACAAGCGAGCATGGTACACGATATATATTAGACATGAAATATTAGAGTTAGCTAATACCGGCAAACTTAAGATGCTTAGATCATCGCAAGTTTTAACGATCATTAAGCAATCAATTTTAGTTTAAGCGTTTTGAAATATATTTTAAAATTCCAACTATTTGTAACGCAACATGCTAGACGAAACGCCAAGTTTTATAGAAACAACGTTAACAGTTTTGAATATTTATTACCACTACACTTTCTACTGCGTTTGGTTGTGTAAAAAAACATTTTCCAAGATCCCAATAGTTCGTAAGTAAATATTTTATGTTCAATGCAGTGTTAGCGCTGTAAAAATTTGCTGAATTGATACATTGTTTTATATTGCTAGCAACTTTGAAATCCTAAATGTTTAATAAAGAAGAACTTTAATATAATGTCCCTTGACCTGCAGATAACATGAGCAATATAACCAGATTCAAATTGATTTGTGTACCTAACCTTTTTTGAGAATGGCAATATAATGACAAAATTCCTGACTTGATTGGTTGGCAGTTTTTGGTTTTCTAAAGAAACAATAAAATTTTTCTTATGCATTATAGAGGCTGATTTGAAATTTTTATAACCTGCTTCTTGGAATGTTATCAAGAAATACGAAATCAGTTACTTTGTTGCATATTATCACTAAAACTAGTACCTTAACCTATTTGATATAACAACGCAGTTAAATAAATATCAGAAACCTGAAGTTCGCAATAAAAGTTTGTGGTTAATTGGTACGGTGCCATAGTGAGCACACAGCGTTTCCAAATTTGACCAAGAATTCAATTTAAATTTTTTACCTTGTTTATTGTGTAACTTAAAAGCAAAACCCTGTTAGAAAGTCTGTGTCTTTTCCAGATAAGCGGTTGCAGTTGAAAGATGTGAAGGTGAAGATAAGGTGACGCAAGGTTGAACCAAAGAATGCTTCCTTCTTTTTGATCCAATTGGTATAGTTTTCAAAATAAATCATCTAGGTGGTGAAGTGTTTCCTACAAAGTATAAAATTTTTTAAATAAAAATGCTTGCATGAACGCATACCAAGTTCATTTTAATAAGTGGCTACGAGCTTTTCTGAAACCTCTTTTTGTACTCAACAAGTTCAAATCCATATATGTACCGGATTAAATTGCTATAATAAAGTTCATTACAGAATTCCTTTTGTTTTAAAACAAATAAGCAAACCCTTATCTATTGCATGCATTCTCCAAATAAGAAAGTAAAAAATTTCATTTTGCCTTTTCCTGAACATAAAAAGGACCCCCTAATCTGCATCATACCTTTTTATGCGTTTGTTTATCGCTGGTTTTGAAGAACGTTTTGGGGTTGCTTACAACATGAATATATAATTGGCTTAAGTTGTTTGTACAGATTATTTCTTTCTAGGTTTATAACGGTGTCAATATATCGTAATTTTTATAATTTTCTGTGAATACGAACGTGAGATTTTGCAAATAAGGCTGTAACTTAACAAATAAGCATAGTTGTGGGAACTTTTCAAACCTATCATGATTAATGTTCCAACGGTTATGAAAAATTTTAAACAGTGGATGAATTAACTAACTTTTAGGGAAAAATGACAAACTGATTTACAAAAGGTTTTGCCAACTCATAATTCTACGTTGTAAGATACTAGATTGTTTGAATTTTCTTATAATTGCAAAACTATAATGCTTTTAGCACAACAATGACCTAGGCTTCGAGGATATATGAGACAAATCTGATGCATTGCACAATGTTTGTATTATTTATTGACAAGAATTTTATATTTGTAGCGTTTTTCTATGCTTCGTTTCAATGCACTTGGTCACAAATAAAAGAAACAAAGGAAATAGCATTTTGACTCATTCGATGTTTAAAAGCTTACATTTAAGATTTTTCATTTTAGACTAACCGGCTTAGGTATGAGTCTCAAATCATTGCAAACTACTTGGTACTCACAAATTTACATAGTATTACGAATTACATAAAAAGATTCCTTCAACAGTGAATAAACGATTTGTTGATAGACAACAATTCACATGTATAAACTTGAATGCATATTTCATGAAAAGTTTAACCAAACAGGATTAAAAACTGAATCAGTTTATGAGCGTGACTGTACTGTGTAAATTTACGACTACTCGTCATTACAAAACATTGATTATTTCTTCCTAACAAAAAAACTTGATGACAACCTTCAAGCAGAAACTCATATTTAAAAAATTGAAATAAAAATGCTAAAACCGTTTTCGGTAGAAAAACGAGCAGAAAGTGGACCACGAGACACAAATGCATGTATTATAAATATTTTAGGAACTACAGTGCAATTAAAATTTACCACATTTATACTTTTTAAAATGTTTTTTTCAAATATTACCTTATTATTTTGGCTGATCTCAATGAGGAATGCAAGGGTAAGTCAAACAAACTATCTGGAACATGTAGAGCTGACCCAAAGGAATCTAGAACCTTATTAAAGATAAAACAGAAATTTCAAAATACAAATCACTCATGGGTTGATTTACATTTCCAACCAAGCAGAATTATCTAGAGCTGTGTTTAATCCAAGCACAGAGCACTTAGTTTTAAATATCAGCAAGCATAAACTTCAAATAAACATTTACAAACACGATTTTAAATTTCATGCAATATATTTTACTCTTGGCAAAATGTTAGAAGTAATTTTTATACAAAAGTTAAGTAAAAAAGCAATTATGGTTTAAAATATTGTAATTAATTCAAAACAGATTATGATACCGAAAATCAGTTGTCTAACAGAAGCAATTCCGCAACGTTACGATAGGCTACTATCTAAAAATTTTTATTCTATTGTATAAAATCCAACCACTAAACATTGCCAATTTATTCTAAGTTTTAAAGATATGTGTATAAATATTTTTACCTTTCTTGTGTTTTTGTTTCTCGTATAAAACTTTATGCAGAGAACTTTCACTTTACTAAACTTTCCTCAAGTTTACAAGCGATAGAATCTTTTTCTTAGAACTGTTGGTATGTGTGTACTTTTTTACGCGCTTCAACTTCTATATTATTACTAATTTAAAGACATGCTGCTAAAATGAAACTTGAAAATGAAACCAGACTTGAAACTTTATATTCACAACGATTTTAGGTTATGCTGCTGCTGGTGTGTCGAAAGTGAGCAAGTGACTGACTGACTTGAAAGGAATAGATGCTTTCAAGTTTTACCCGAGCAAACAAGAGTCAAGCATCCTCTTTTCTATTCAAAGTTGCACGTAGGCTTTGCATAGCTAGGCAAAAAAATCGGGTGTCCTGTTACATATTATTATGCTAGCGTGGGCTTAAATATTCAGTTGCTATATGCTTTGCTTTTAGGAGTGGCTTTACCATATTACGTGTAGTGTTCCTGAAGTAATTTATATACTTAAAATGTTTTATGCTGCACCAGAAGGGCTTTGAGATACCAAGTGTACGTGACCGACGCATAAGATTCCAGACAGACAGATGATATTGTAGACAGATTATAAAAGGGAAGACGTTTAGAATCATAAAACCTTTACGGGGTCGTAAAATTTCACAAAAGGAAAAAAACCCTTTTTGGTGACACTAAGTGTGAAAGTTTTTTTGGTTACTTCAATACGTAAAGCTGGCGTCCTGATAATGGTCTTTATATGCAAGTTTACAACGTTTTATATATATATATATAACAACTATCACTCACAAACAAAAATGTTTACAAACACATTATCTGCACATGAAAAATCAAAACAGACTACCAGCATATACATGAAAAAACCCACCCACGGGAACAAGTGAAAAGAGACGACACCTGGTTATCCCCGTATGTTGGGTAAACCTGTCAAGGATTTTTATGTTTCATTTTGCAATGGTTATGCTTTTGAATTAAAGCACAGTTTTATGACAACCGTTACATTTATAGCGGAAAATAGTATAGCTTTGACAGCGTAGCTAGTGACAAAACCCTTAAAATGCTGCCATCACGTGTTTACTAAAACCAACTAGGGAAGGGAAATAACGAAAGTGAAGTGAAGGTGTTGTAAAAAAAGCACTTAAGAAGTCTTTTTTGTAGAAATTTAAAACCTCAAGCAATAAAACTTTTTAAGTACAAGCATACAAATATACCATATTCTAAATGTGTATTAAGGGTACACACCGTCTAGACATCATCGCTTGTGTTAAGCAATCTCCACAGACTTGTTATAGTTTGGTGCTGTCTTGTCTCCTGGATAAAAGTTTTTGTGGCGACTATGAGCCACACAAAAATATAAAGCTTACATAAAAGTACCCATTTTAGCGTTAATAATAATAAAAGCAGCAGTATACCAGGGCACAATGAAACTGAAAAATCCTCCTGTTTGCACGAAATTTGCAAATTTTATAACAGCAAAAATACGCTTAGTCGGCGGAATGTTTGTTTGCATAAACTTTTTCCAAATTTAAAAAAGTAAACGGTATTATGCATGTTATTTTGAACGTTATACGTTTTGTTTCATTTTCATTTTATATTCACTTTAACTGGAGAGATAGGAGAACTTCACACAACGCAATTCGTTGCTTATATGCATTTTTGAACATTATTATACGTGTACATATGAATGCACCTGTAATATGCACGTTCCCCTTGAGCCATCATTTTAGGTAGTTTCGAATATGCTAATTAGCCACTTACGCTCGATTTCCTTTTTCCGAGAACTCCATTGTTCTCAGATAAAAATCCGGATTTTCATGGTTAAAAGTGGAATATGGAATGCGCAAGGGAGAGCAGATACAACCATTTAAAATAACAGTAATTTCAGTTGTTATGAAAGTGTCTGTTTGGCCAAACCTTTTGAATGAAAATATTGCTGGTAGCTTTGCTGGCACGAGGCATGCATCGCCTCAAGCTCTTGTGGATTTATATTGTAAGTTTATTTTATTTCTAGTTACATTGTTTGAAATTAGGAAACATGGATTGGATAACTAGTTTGTTTTGAAATTATGTTTTCGTAACTAGTCAGCTTTAGGCCAGGCTGCAAACATATTGTAAAAGAACTCATATCTTTGATGATGCAATAACTGAAGGATTTTTGCATTTACCAAGGTTGACAAATGTGAGCATTTTCTGAGGAAAGTAATGGAAGAGTAATATAGCATAGTTTATTACTGACTTTGTACGGATTGTGGCTTAGCAGTTTTATAGTTATCTTAAAGTACAAGTGTACCGCAGTAAAGACCAAATTCAATACACAAAAATGGCCAATGCCTCAGGGACAGATAATTAAAAATTGTAACGTTTTATTTGTTTGCAAAAATCTTTGCTTCGCTGGATTTCCTAGGCAATCGTTCGCAAATGGAAAATAATTGTAAAAATTTCAGAGATGGATGATTTTGTGAAGTAAAGGAATGATTTACTGTAAATTTAGGAAATTTTGTCATTCGCTTATGAATAATGTGCACTGCACATTGTGCAGTAAAACGAGTTTTATTCTTACATGATGTTTCGGAAACACCGCAGTACCCGAAGTCGACCACTTTATATTAAGCTCAATTAATACAGTATAATATCTTATATATAGTAAGTAGTATTATGGACATTTGTACTTACAAAATGTAAACATATTAAATATTAATTTTCAAAAATCATTAAGTATTTTTCTGACTTGACGTGCTTTCGTTTGCAAGCTTTCCAACGATTAACCAGCAATTGCATGCTTCTTTAATGCTGTGTTAAGAATGGTCTGTTCCCCTTTTTATTTTTGATAGTATCTTGAACTTTCTTTTGTTTTAAGACAAGTTTTATAAATAGCTTGCGCGTCACAGTATGAAGCATTATAAAAAATGTAATAATTTCAATTGTTCTACAGTGTCGTGGATTGTTCTGCTGCCTGACATATGTTTGTTACAAAACAATTATCAATGCTAATCATCCGATGTTTATCAACATATTACGTTTTATATGGATGACGGTGCATGACGTAATGATAGTTTGATGAAAAAAAAATTCCTATTTGAATTTAATTCATTTTAAAGGCATATGCAGATTTCATTTTTGAGCCTAAAACATTTTTATACATAAACAGTTCGAATTTCTGATTGTGGATCTTGGGAAATCCAAATGCAGGATATGTTCTGCATATTGGAAGGGGCGGAATCATGGCGAGATCGAATTTCCAGGAAAAAACGTTCAAACATTTTCAAATTTTCACACTTCAAGAAATGTTGGAAAAATTCGAACCTTCTTTCGTTCGTATAAAAACTGGGGACTTCACAGACGTAAAATCATAATCTGTGTTCAAAGAAGCCCTTGCACACTTACTAATACTCTTCCAATGTCCACAAAACCATCTAAGAACAAATGGTAAGTTCTGCCTGTATTAACTTCTGCGTACTTTCGTAAGTTGCACAAATTGCTTTTCAGCTTTTGACATGTCTAAAGAAGACAAAATTTGGTAAGATTTAAGGTGTGAAATACGTTTTTTCTGAGAAATATAATAATTATTATAAAATTTGTTTTCGATATTTCACTAGTAACTCCCACATGGCTCCCGTTACGGGAGTCCCGTATCCCCACTTCCGGGAAGCTCTCATCTTATCACGGGTCCCGCTTCTGGGGCAAATTCTACTAACGTGGGCAATGGAAACGCTGCTGTTCCAGTCAAGACGAAGAAAAGGAAGCGCACACAAATTAAAAAGCGTAATCCTTGTAGGCGAGGAATAATTATGGACTTTATAGAAGATGTGAAGCTTCACCCAGGAAAGTTTGGCCGACCAAACAGTGATGATTGGCTGAATGAGCTTAAGAGACGTCTAGAAGTGGCTCTAGGTGGACATGGGATTTCCATGCAGGAATTGACGTATTGGTTGGAAAATCACAAATCGAACCTGCGAGTAAATACTACTCTTTGTATTTTTCTTACTTACGCTGCTATTTTTTTAAAATGGTAAGTACTTACAATATCCCTGTACATGTTGAATACATTTTTTCAGTATCTCAGAAGATTTTAAATTAATGAAGAGATGATCGATACTAACGCACAGTTTCCCGACCCTGTGTATATCTCCAATAACATTACCCAGACCAAGTCGAGAGATGTCATGTTTTCATTTGCATTCGCCTTTCCAATGCCATCCAACAGCTCGGACTGCTCAGGAACTGCAAGTAAATTGTGCACCAAACACATAATATTCATATCATTATTATTGCTACCCAGAAAATTAAAAATTACAACAGGCAATTTTTAAATAAATAATTAATGCTCTATTTATAGCTAACTCGGGTAAAAATGATGAGGCATCATCACACAGTCTACTATCAAACAGTAGTTACCACTCTTTGCAACTTACCAACGACACTTTGGACTCTGGCTATTTGCCGTGGTACCAGCAAAATAATGAGGAACAAGCAACTGCAGTTACTCTGTGTCCTACTGATGATAAAACAGTGGTTATGGAGTTGCCATGAATGGAAAATCCGCCATCTTTGATTGTGCATTCGAATGGGTGGAAGGTAACGATTCTGCCCAGAACCGAAGAGCAGAATGCAGATCATGACCGATAGAGAACACAGACTGACGGTGCCTGGGGAAGCTGCCGCAAATACCTGCAGACAATGATATCGTGATCGAAGAGAAATATTTCAAAGTTATGAATTTGTTTTAACTTTCCATTAAGTTGACTGTATTTTACCTGCTATCAATTATGCACATGTATGTTTGCATGCAATTTTGCTATGAAATGTAATTATTTTTTATGATATTATAGTGCAGGTTTTCTATTAAAATCTTTTAAAATCTTTAAATTCATAAAACAAGTTCCTCTGCATCCGGATCCGCGCACTTGGTTGTGGTTGTATTGTGTTAGACTAACCTGAACCTTATATGCATCAAGTAAGATTGTGAAATTTCATTGATCATATCGTCTTTAACCAATCTTACATAGGTTAGTTTAGTCCTCGATTTCGCAGAAATGAAAAACGCATCTCTGAAGTAAAGGATCTCAGGTCTCATCCCGAGGAATTCTTATTCTTGTACTTAGTCATTAGTCTAATGGATTTCGTTACGAAGTGCATTAGTATAAAGAGTTTTTTCATCATCATCCAAGCAGTAGCAGAAATCTTGTAACGGTTGGCAATGTGACATTGCACAAAGACGAGGAAGGACGAAAACTCGAGAAAGCAACGCTGTAATGTCTTAAAAGTAGCCACCGAGCCACCGTTCTTTTTCTTTTCACCCAAAAAGCCTAGCTGGCTTTGTTCTTGCGTTGCTTATAGCAGCGCTTTTTACTTTCCCGTGAAAGTGCTCCTTCAATGTTCAGTGTTTCGTAAATTGATCGCGGGAGTAGCCAACTGATCTGATAGAGAGAGACTGCGGCATGGCCAATATTTCATTGTATACTCCTTTTTTGGTTCGGCTACACTTCCTGGAAAAGTTTCCTTCTAGTCGTCGGTGGAAAAAACTTTTATTTTTGGTATCCTGATAAACCGGGAAAAATTTTTGGACGAAGTAAAATCTAAATTTCCCAAATTTTTCCTGTCCGTTCCTAATTTCTTCCCCCTCGTTTCCCTTTCTTCCCTCCCGTTTCCTCCATTTCCCGGTCCAAAATTCGAAAAAACTGAAAATTTTGCCGCCGCCTTTGGCGGCGACTAAATTTCCCGGTATCCTAGATACCCAAATTCGAAGTTTTTTCCACCGACGCTTCTAGTTTTAATGTAAACTTAACATTATGCATGTGCATTTCATGAGCGATTAATTTGCATTAAATTACGTATTTGCATAATATTGAAGTTGAAAGTTTCAACTTGAAACAAATTGTTACTGCTCAACCATTTACATAAACTTGAAGTTGGAAAGTGCAAGAAAGTTTTTGCAGCGCTCTCGCAATCAGCCACACGCCAGTCATCTGTTACTGTGACTGTGAGAAGCATCCAACCAAGGGTTATTACAGCAGATTGATCTGGTCAGGTCAGCGTCCAGCGGTCCAAGTCTCGGGCACGATACGATTATCACTACTTGCCGAATTGTTGACCGTCAAAAGACAAGACATGACGTCTTGAAGTTGACCGGATAAGAAATGCGTGCTTTGCAAAAGGACAACCGTTGACGAGGTCAATTTGGGATGCTTGTGTTCCCGGGATGGGGTCACCTGTCATTATTTTTGCCTGGTAGGGTTTTGTTTATACGTTGAGTGTTAAAGCATTTTAAAGTTACTGAAGGGGAAATTATGATCGATGATGATAATATGTCATTTAATTTGCTGGATCTTTTTCAGTTATTCTGTAGTAATCTGGTACAACATGGTGTAAACGATTCCGACGGGATTCTGTGCTTTCTTCCAAATGATATTACAAGGGAAGTCAATAGAGTTCATATAAAGAACCGGAACTTGAACTTTTATGTATGCAAATAACCATAAAATAAAGTTTTGTGATTGTAATAATAATGGGAAGATTAATTTTGGATTGTAACTCACTTGACTAATTATATTGTAGAAATGTCGTTACTGCAAAGAGCCAGGGGCTACTATTGGATGCTGCATTAAAACTTGTAAGGTTATTTTCCATTTTCCTTGTGGATTAGTCAACGGAGCGAACTGTAGATTTACATCCAGATTTCTGTATGTTAATTTTATTTTAAGCTTAAATTAGTTCTCAGTTGTAATTAGTGATTTATTGTAGGGCGTACTGTAAGGAGCATTCGGATACAGAATTGCCCAAACTGATTCTTGAAAGGAGAGCGAATCTGAATGGCAGTACTTGTGCCATTTGTTCGGATCCATTTCCTGTTGAGAGGAATGCGCAAAATTATCCTGTGGTTGGCCGATGCCGTCTGCATTGCGACTTTTATCACAAATACTGTATCCAGGTGGGTGCGCTAAAAAAATCTATTTGTTTGATTTTGTCAGTGTTGTCTAGCAAGTAAAATAAAAAAATACGGTCTATCTGTTTCAGAATTATGCCCTAAGTGCTGGTTGTATGTTTAAATGCCCTATTTGTGCAGAGAAAAAACAATTTAAATCGGATATCCGGATGCAAGGAATTTATGTGCGGTATGTAATATAAAGATATGTTTCATTTAACTTCATTTACTTTTGTTTTAAAACAAGGGTGCTATATATGAATATGCTGTTAGTGATGCTTCTTGGGAAAAAGAACCGAGGGCGTTTAAAGACCTTCAACGGGTTCACTCAAGGTGTGATGCAAAGCCATGCACTTGTCCCTTGGGAAGAGAGCACCTCCAAAAGAATATTGAGTAAATATCTTCACAATCAGTCATCAATCAAAATATTACGTCCTATTGCCTCATAACATGTTTTTTAATTAATCTTTAGTTCAAAATGGCGCATGCTTCGCTGTAATAATAGTGCTGCCGTTGCAACTCATGTTGCTTGTTGTAAGGAATCGTTGGAGTGTTCGACTGCATGCTGGTCCTGATTGTTCAAAGGTTGAGAGAAAGTTTAAAAATCGGGGCGAGGTGGAAACTGCTACAATAACGATAACGATAAGTGATGATTCGAGTGACATTAGTGACGACAACAAGAATAGCCAAGCTCCTGTTCATGAACCGTCTTTCAACTCCTCCTGTAGTGTTACCTCACCCGTGCGTGCAGGTAGAACCGTAGAGCGAGAACGAGAAATGTCACCACGACAAAGTACTAGCGATTCATCCAGTGATTCTAGTAATTTGTTTATACCTGTTGTGCGAAAGCAAAGAAAGAGATATAACCGCCGACGCTTTGGATCGCAAAACGACTCTGATACTGACGCAAATAATGTGCAGGATTCTGATGATAAAAATGAAACGGATAATCAAAAAAAAATTGGAGATCGACGAATCGAATGTGCAGCCCAGAGTGACAAAAGTTCAGAGGATGACACAAAAAGAGCAAATCATGACGATCCTGTTATAGTAATAAGTATCAGTATTAGTGATGATGAACATAGAGAATTTGGTAGGTCGTCCAGTGAGGAATCTCTTTTTATCCCAGTGAGACGGTGCAAGAAGCGTAAACGGAAAAGGGAAGTTCATTCGCGACCATCTTCTACATCTTCACTACTATCGGTATAAATCAACGTACACATACTGCTGCTGAAAATTATTATTATGAAATGTTAATTTAGTTGTTAATTGAGTTTACTAGTCCGTAATTGAAATGCCTAGTTTAATGGGGGGACAGACCTGGCTCCCATTTCCCGTTCTTCCCCGGACAAAATCTCCAAACTAAGATTTCCAAACCAAAATTTCCAATTTTAGGAGGACAGTTTTTCCAATTGGACATTTTACCCCATTAAGATTTTTCCAAACACAAAATTAAGTAATCTTCAAAATTTGATTTATTTCACAAAAAATGTAAAAAAAATTTATTCACATTAAATTTAAATTTTCTCTTATTTTGGAATCTTCTTATCTGAGTCATAATAAATGCAATGCCAGGCATAAATTCGTCCAAATTTTATTCCAACTCGTTGGGGGAAACTCCACAAACTTTAAGGTTAAGAGCTTCCAACGCTTCGCATGTATGTGTGTTTAAAAGCTTGTCAACATCATGTTGGTGTCATTCGCGTTAATGCCGCGTTGGTAACTTTTCAAATGCTTATATATTTTCAAGTAAATATTTTTCAATGGAAGGATTGCAAGTCCAAAAAGATTTCGAATCAAATGACGGAACCCTGGGGTGCTGCCATACATTTGTCTTAAACTGCTGTACTTAGATATATTTCGAATTAGGAATACTATTTGATTTAGGGGACCGCCTAACAAAGTGGCAGCTGAAAAATTTTAGCGAGGTGTTGATCATTTGTCTTTCGAAATCCCAAATTAAAATATAAAGTTTAAGGTGATACCGTAATTCCGTGATGAGGTCACGCAAAGCTGTTAAAACACATTTGTAGGAGAAACTGGCTTTGTTTGGAACTTCCAAATTGGAAACAAAGCATAACATAACGACAATGTCCACCCATCGTCCGTGACTGCATGTATGGAAAAAAGCTGTGTGTATTTACTGGTGGTGGTCTGTTAGTCTGTTAGTTTAACATCCGCAGATACCTTTGATCCTGGGATTCCCTTTGGTTGTTTCCAAAGCCGTACGTTAAGATACAGGTTATCGCTTCTCGAAAACGACTGCATAACAGAACACGAAAACTTCCGAAACATACGGACAACTTTGTCTTGTCTAATGTTTTATGCCTTATGCCTAGAACTTTACACTACCCAGCAGAGATATCTGTAAAAGAGACAATTTTGTGAAATGGAAAATCTGTAGCTGAAAAAGTGTCCAATGGAAATTTTGGTATATTGGAAAATTTGTCTTTGTGGAAAACTTTGTTTTCGAAATTTTGGACATATTGTCCGGGGGAAAAGGAAGTGGAAGCCAGGTCCTAGACCAAGTTTAATGTACCGTAGACATCTAGTTTGTTTTATTGTAGATTATTTAGGTACTTTTATTTGACCATTTATATGTGTAATGAATTGAATAATTTGAATAGTTTAATTTATAGTATACATATATTTAAGTTCCCGTATCTTATATTTTACAAATGTTTATGAAAACAAACCAGTTAAATCTAAATAATACACACTATTTCGTATGAGTAAACATAATAGCGCGCGTGTTTTTGTAACGTATTTGCTACTGTCGCTTATTTACAAAACTTTACAAATTCCTTTGGCTTCCATTTGTGCAATGTTCTCTTCTTCATTCCTTTTCTTTGCCAAACACTGGTCAACGTTAGCATTCTCCACTTTACGTGCAGTCAGGTTTTCGATACTCTCCTCCGACGATATACCCCTTTTGTTTTTCCTTATTTTAAATCCCCTTTCGATTTCCTCCATGTCCACGTGCAACTCTGGTCGAGCTTCATCCCAAGGTCCCAAAATATTCACCTTGTATTGAACATGGTAAATGTAGAGCACAGGAGAGACAACAACAATCATCAGATTAATCGCAACGATAAATGCTGATATTCCCCAAGACACAGTTGAACCCGCCGACGTCGCAATAATCATTACAATCACTGAAGCGGGCGTGGTCCAGTTTTCGAAACGCTCCTGAATGCTGTGACCCCATTGAGGATAGCAGATAAAGCTCATTACCCCAAAGGCCATTGGAGCCAAGCAGTGCGCATCGATTTGAAGACGGGATGTCAAACAAATCACGGAGAATATCGCAGAGTTCATTGAGAGCGCTCTGGCAAAGGCAACCTTTAATCCGTAGTCATTGCAAAACAAATGGACGTCAAACATGATGGTACAAACAGCGTACACCATGCGGATATCCACGGACTGAGTAACGGTACGAAGAATCGGTACAAGCAGATACGAGAATCCACCACAGCACAAAGACACCGGCAAGTCATTGCACACCAGTGGAAGTTTTTCATTTATAATTGTTTCCAGAAGAAACGACCAAGTAGACACCGACGTTGGCGTTTCTGGAATCATGTCACTGGAGTGACTGGAGCTGGACCACTGGCACCAGGCTAGAGCACCATATCCAAATACAGTGAAGATCATTGTTATTCCGAATACAGTTTCCGGTAAGACATTCTCGTAGCTGAGGTGGTAGAACATGATGAAGTAAAAGATACATGGACACACATGCAAAGCCACACGAATGGTTGCCAAGATGGCTTCTCCCAAAGTGTAATAGTTTAGGTTTGTGTTGAGTTGCATGGTACAGAGAAAGTCGGGGCCAGTAAAGTTGTCATTGAACGTATTTTGCTTGTACAAGGTTCGAAAATGACAGCTGTCGTTGTCCATGTCGTCCACCTGCTTTGTAATTGGCTTCTTGATAAATCTGTGCAGGTCGAGCTGCTCCCGAACCCGAATTAGAAGCAAGACCAACCGTTGCAGGCATTTAAACCTGTGAAAAATTGTTATTAAAGGCTGGAATAGTAAATTAGGTGAGTAATAGTGATTGTGTATTGATAGCGTAAGAAAACTAAAGTTACCGATGCAATGACCAAAAAAGGTTGACAAGCCAGTCGTCAAACTCGACATCAGGAGGGGTTTTGGATTCTGCCATTGTTCAATGCAAATTCAGTACAATAAAGAAAAATTCAGCAAACTAAGAAGCACTATACTATAGTAAATAGTAGCTTTGTAGGGATTGCTAAATAATAATTTAAACTTTATCCTTTGAAATATTTATGAATGAAATCTAGCACGCTCTTTGTCTCTATTTATTGTCAATTGCCGAACAGGTGAATACGGTTGGGCATTTTCATCAAACTCTTTCGTCTTTACTCACCAGAAAATCCTACAGGCATCTTGCAATCTGCAACTACGTAGATCGTCGCCTAATTCCCCAAAAAAGCCATATTTGCACTCCTTCGCATCCACTCCTCCTCCTTGCTTGAACCAACCAAGTACCAACCCAAAGTAACCAAGACCATTAAATTATACCTTGGTTTGTAGCTTCTTTTATTTTTAAAAATGCTTTTCGATGGCCATTTCTCTTTGGTGTGCAAACATTCCCAAAGAATGGCTGGAAAATCAAAAGATCGTGATCCATTAGCCCCGATAATTGTGCGACTGCATCCAAAATCCTCCGAAAACAATCAAGCAACTCGAGAGAAAACACAGGGTGAGATGGCTATTATCGATGAGGAGCACCAGGCAAATGCTGATGATAACAATGTTGGATGTGTAAATAACGTCAAGCTTATTGCAGTAACCGATATTGTAAGGTTTTGAGATAACAGATGTACCACAATCTCGTCATTTTTATCTTTCTACAATTTAATATCTAGTGCTTAGCTACTTGCAGTGATTATCATAGTGGTTTTGGCTGCTTATTTGATTGAACTTACACTTGACATTGGGACTCAATCGCTTACTGAGGATACACTACAGATTACAGTTGTCTCATAGTTCCATTTCTATTCTTAGTTAAATCGTTGTAACTAATATGTTTGCTTATTTTGGATTTCGATTTTTTACATATTAAATGACAGTGCATATTCTGGGTGGCTTACTTTTAACTCTACTTTTTTGTGAACCTTGGTGCACTAGTACCCTCATCAAAGCAGCAAAGGTACTTGTACCCTAGAAGACTGTGTAAAAATGCATTTGCCATTTACCCAATCTTTATAAATATTGACCATGTGTTAATGATTTCCCTCCCCATAGTCAACCGATCGCAAATATTCCATGAAGAAGTGTAAACGGTGGATTTTATACAACGTGTTTCTTCAGCTAATGATATTGGCATCAATTGCCGTGTGACTTTTATTTGGTAACAAACCCATGGGCGCCGGTGGAATGGGCTATTTTATTACCCGCATGATGTTCTATATCATTGTCTTTAGATACTGTCAAGAACTAAATCCAGAGAGATTGGCAGTGGCTGTGGGACCAGAACATGAGCCGATAATAGTACAACAGCCTGTAACTACTGAAAATCATAATTAGCAGTAGATTGATACTTGTATACTTCGTACTTAGTTAGAGTTCATGACTCTTCCTGATTTAGTACTTAGTTAGGATCAACGTTTTATTTTAAATTTTTTTCTGAAATAAATAGCCCTGTGGAATTATCTATGCTCATAAAGGGTGTGTACTTGTTATGGAGACATTCATGCAAATAGAAATTATATGCAAATGAAGGCAGCTTAAAAAAATCGAATGCACTATAAGATAGCCCATTTTTCGGGGGTTATATGATGTATTTTTCGGTTTTCCAAAAATAACGCATCGTCATGAAGTCCTGGGAAAATGAAGCGTCTTCAAAACGGGTTATATCCTACTTCGAAAATGTCCCTGATAGGTCAAAGATTAAAACCGTGAAACACTTTGTAGAGTATCGTAAGCGCCAGACTGTAATATACAAAATAATTCAGGGATGGTAATCTACAAAGACACCAGAATGTGGGTTCTCTGAAGGACGTTTTGGAACGTTGGCTCCCTTAAGACACTTGAAGACGGCCTTAGAGTTGTTCAAAGAACAGCCCTCCACTTCAACTAGCGCTACAGCCAACAAGCTCAACATTAGCCCACAAGCGCTAGGACAAATTAAACTTCAGAAGTTGGGCATTAAAGCGTACACCAAGCACCCGGCACCCAGGTGTGTCAAGGATCAGTAGCACGGTCCAAAATTTAAACCCCGATTTGTTTACACAAAAAACCCCATGTTATTTATGACGAGGACTACGTCTATTGGGATGCTCAAGATATTCCTGAAAACAAATATTTCCTTGCTTTAAACCCTAAGAAAGTTCCACGAAGCAAAAAAGTGCAGCTAAAAGCCAAGTTCAGCAAAATATTGACGGTATGGCAGTTTATGGACGAAAATGGGAGCGTTTCCGAACTTTATATTTCCGAGGGGACTATGCCTGGAAAGAATAGCCCTGAGGAATGTGTGATGGCACGTTTAATTACGGTTATTGTTGAGCACATTAACCGCGAAAAAGTTATCCTCTGGCCGGACATCTCACGATCGATCACCACGATCACCACTTCACACGAGGCCAAGAACGTAACTCCTACCTGGAAACTCAAAACACCGATTTTGTACCAACATCCAAAAATGCTCCAAATATTCCACTGGCCACAGGAATCGAAACATTTTGGAGTTTATACAGAGCGGAGTACTCCAATCAACAAAACCCACCCACTTTACTCCGAGATTTTCCTACTATTAAGAAAAAAATCACAATCAAAGTGACAGCGTCATCGGGATATGAGGTTAGAGTATAAGCCGAACGAAAACTTTACAGCACTAAAAACAAAGGCATCAATGAATCTTATTTTATGTGAATATTGTTAACTATTAGTAGTACTAAATGTTAAAAAATAGTGTAGTTCAATAAAGCTTAAATATTAGGAAATATCACAATTTCAAAAATGTCTCCATAACAAGTACACACCCTTTACGTATTCGCTTGCAATTTCTTTTCAAAACTATACTATACGGTATACAGTTTTGTTAGGACCATTAAATGCACTCTAATTCAAACAGTGCTACTTTAGAAAATGACACCAAGCAACACATTGAGCCCCAGCAGAATGCTTCGTGTAAAATGTCCTGTAGTATTCCTCTGAAGGTTCAGGACCAGGTTCCTTCTACCACAAGAACCGTTACAGAGCAAAGAAAGGAGCAATGTCGGAAAACAGTGCACATAGTCGCGCCTGCTGATTGCGTACTAATAACTTAGAATTTATACAAATAATCGCTGCAAAATAAGCTTTATGATCATCTTAATATTTTACGATAATGTAGGCGCTCACTAGTCTTGCCATTATGATACTATTTGGCGCATTCCTCTATGTAATGTTAAAGATTACTGAACCTAAAAAAGAAGGAAAACTGATCAAGAAGTGGACGGTAAACTTTCATAATCTAAATCGATAATAATTTCAATTGACGTTTCAAAATATTAAAATATTACTTGAACAATCTCTTCTTTCAGTATTTGCTTATGCTGTGAATTTCGTGAAAGTAGTAGTCATCTTTGCTATTTTCTTCAACATTTGTATTTCTACGCAGTTGATGCACTACAAAACCCGTGAGATGATCATAATAGAGTAAATTTTAAAAACTGATAAATTTATGTGGTTAAGAAACGGATAGGATTGTCTTAAAAAAGGTTTTGTTCTGGAGATGTTACAACGTTTTTCTTATTATTATACTACCCATTCACATAGCATGGACAGCTACGTGCAAATATTACACGAGTGCTGCTGTTGCTGGAATTTATTTTGCTGTTCGAATTGTTTTTATGTATTTTGTTCAACAATATATCCTAGAATTACGTAAGGATACTGTTGCAGTCGCTGCGGCTCCGGAAGAGACAGTTGCGGTAACTAGTGATAATCCTACTATGCATCAAAAAATCAATGAAACAAAAGCGATTGCAACTGATTAAAATGCTTTGAAAATAGTTATGGATTGTATAGTATTATGGAAATTATAGTAAATTGAAATTTATATTAATTGCTGGCATGCAATTCTGGTGTTTAGTGAAAGCAGTGGGTTGTTCAACTTGGTCCAAGTCAGAGAAAGTAACATTTTGTAACACTGGGCGGCGCTATTATTACCTTTTCCTCCAGTGTAGTGTGGACTTGCCATTTTTCGTTTTCTTGTTACAAAGACGTTTGCCTGTATTTTGGAATTACCACAAATGAATGGGTCTTTGTAGTTTGCATTTTGATGCTTTCGTTCCTTGCCATTTTACGCAGTTCAAATGTTCAGATCGAATGCAACATAATGTTTATGAAATTCGTTTTTTCAAAATCCTACATAATAATATGAAATAGCAAGAAAAACGCAGACTTTTGGGGTACAGTTGGATTTTGTCAGATGAAATAAAAAGCTGGAAGCTCACAAGAACAATTCAAGATGTTATTTAAAAATCCATGTTTCCTGTATAAAGTGAGTTTGTAAATTCAAGATGTATAAATTTACACATGAAGAACATTATGAAGATAAATTGATGCAAAATAATTTTAGGCAACTGCGAGTGTTAAGGAAAATGTATAGTTTAGTTCCAACGTTACGTTCCATTATGAAGATGACGCTCTGAAAGCAAATAAAGGTTTGAAGGAAAGTTTGAAGGTAGTTAGAAACTTTGTAGTTATAATATTTCAATTGTAATAACTTCTTTTATGACAAAAGGTAAAAAAGAGTATAAAGGGGTAAATCTCAAATTGGCAGCAAGCAATTATTAGAAGATGGAAAATTCAAATTTGAAAACAGGACAAGTTAGAATATCTTAGTTTTAAATGTGATTCAGGCAAATGGACCATTAACATTTTACTAATACTAAAAAACGTGGGATTGTTTAAACAAACTTTTTTTCTTACAATTTTCAAATGCGTTGGTAAAGAAGCATGTACATAAAAGCATAATGGAATATTTGATTTTAGATGTACAGCAAAACCAAAAGAAAAACCAGAAACAAAAGGCATGCATAACCATATGAATCAATGCAGTGTATGCCTTTTTATAAATCCAACCGCAACCTTGACATGAATAAATTAACGTTGTTTTTCCACTTTCCTTTTTAATTGTTCAGGTCTATAAATACATAAACTGTTGTACAACATAACACTCCAGATTCAAACAAAATTATCTACATGATCATAATAATCACTTCCTTTTCCTTTGTGAAATAATACACTGCACTTAATTCACTATACTATTTCGACTAACACTATTCACCATTTTAATAAACTACTTCAAATAGAGTTACTCTTTCATAAAAGATAATTCAAAATGAATGGGCACCCGCATTACACCACTTACATTAGCTAAAAGGTAAAGCTTTTTACATGAAAAACTACCAAAACGAAGTAACTTTCACTTCATCGCACATTTCACAGTGCAAAGTTTTTACACATTCTTAAAGTGCTTTGAAAGGAGGCGGGAGTAGCTTTCATAAACTATTTCCTAGCATCTGAATACCGCCCACACGCAAACACTAAATTTCTCCGAATTCCCAACAGCAAAGGTGTCCAAAAAATCTCTCCGGTTTACAAGAGGATGTTGCTGATGAGAAACAGCAAGTGAGATTTTCTTCTTTTCATTATCTTCATTGAGCCAAAAATCCCATTCCTGTTTTATATACTTACCTCACTGTTGTTGTCGTCATTCATTCATCTATTCTTGTGCATATATATTACATAAATGTCTATTAGCGCACCGTTGAATGTTTCTAGCGTTTTCCCCGTCGCAGCTTTCTCGCGTAGCACAAGAAAAGAAGCGAAACTTTGGCCCTCAAATGCGAAAGAGGGATTGCCCTCAAAACTTTGGTGATTATATTGTAAAATGATGATGATGACGAGGAAGGACATACCAACAATAATAATTACTTGACTATACACTAATATTATGTATATTCCTATATATGTGCACCTGGAGAACTATTATTTTTTACTGTACTACTGTCTCTCATCATCGTCAACAACTTTTGCTCCCTTATAATCATCATTATTCGTATTAACTTTATACACTTTCTGAGCAAAAATAATTATAACAAAAGGGCTATCATATAAATATACAAATATAGGACTGATAAATACGTATAAATCTTAGTGAAAAGGCACTGCAAATATGCTCAATAACTCATTTCTTGAGAAGAAAAAACGAAAATTACTTTCCAAGTAATCCGATCCATTACCCATTTATAGCATGGCATCAAACTCTGCATCATCACAGCACATCCACAGCATTATTCACATCAGCTTCGTTATCATCATGGTGTAAAAGTATACTGCACTCAATTAAAAGACCCAAATAATTCCAATTCCTACTTACTCTGCTAAGACCAAAAGCTTCATATGATTATGTCTACAAAATATGTACTATTAAGTACGTGTGTTTAGGAAAGTCATATTATTAGAAATAGAAAATTTGTTAAGCTTATCATAGTTGATTGTTGTTCAACCTGGATATTCTACGTAAACGTGATAAAACTGCATGGTAGCTTTGTGTGCCGTAATAGCGAAGAGGTATTAGTGCAACAAGAAAGCTACTTGAATGGATGGAACATCATCATAGCATGAATAAGACCCTGAATTAAGTGGAAGCGTATATAATCAAGTGTTTTGTAGAGTATCATTTATAAAATTTTAGATAATTAGTTCATATAATATAACATTTTATTAATAAGGGAAAAAAACAATCTAGTTTTCAGAGGTTAATAGACAGGGCAGCCGCTTTCACTATTCAGCCTATTCTAGTGGCATTCTTTTACCTGCATTTCTCAGAAATCTAAGTTTGTGCTTTCACATAATCAACTAAAATGGAAGGTTCCAAAAGCAACATAAAATAATAAAAGCAGCACAAATTTGTCGAGGTACGTTTTCAAATTTTTAGCAGCTTTTTTTGTTGCAACTCTGCCATGCTTATGAATGGGGAGAAGATTGATGGGAAAACAGGTTATTTTTGTAGAAGGGAGAAAACTTTTGAATTAAATTTGATGCATGGCTGACTAAGTATGTAAGAGAACCCAACTCATACTCAACAAGCAAACTCAATTCGATTCGCCATGGAAAACACTATATCAAAGCTACCCATTTTTAGTCGAATAACGTTATTTCCATTTCTTCACCGTAACTGCGTGTAGGCAGGCAGGCATTGAAACCCCATTTCAAAAGGAAAGCATGAAAATAATGACAACTAGAAGACTCCATTACTGCACTTACTTCTAAAAATATGGCTAGTACTCAGTAAAGAAAATGCGTAAGTTTTTCCAGAACAAAACAGGCGCCATATTTAGTGTTCGCTTTTAGCCCTTCTAGATGGAGATTCATTGAAAAAAAGAATGTACCATTCTATCTGGTCTTTGAATGCAAAAGTAGCATTTCATGCTATATAAGAGTAGCAACAAAAATAACTAAACTAACAGTTAAACGTCCAAGCACAAAGTACAACTTTGGTCAGTGCTTGCTCTAGGGTGCATAATACATCAAAAATCTTGCAGGCAATTTTGTGTTTGCTTACTTTACCAAAATAAAGTTTTTGCTTTAGACACACTTCCAGTATTGTGTACCTTTTCTACATAATATACTTGGTTCTGTAGATGAACACTTGAACGCACTTATTTCCCTCGCTATTTTCAACGTTTCCTTTTTGCTCACCAATAATTTATTCAGGACGAACAAAAAGCAGCCTACTCACATCATCACAACATATTATAAGTGCTCCAGCTTGAGAAATAGTCATGATAAATGCTACAGGATTGGAGCTACACAAAAATATAGCAACCCTCGTAGATATGCCATTATCCGTATATCAAGAAAACTTTTACTAAAATGGTACTGCACTACTACTGAAGTATAATAGTAAGCAAGATAAAGTATAGACTTTGGTTTGATAAGACGACAAAGGCATGCTTCGGCTAACTTGGCTATGCGCACAAACAAATTGGTGAAAGCATTTAAATAAACAAAGGCGTCGGGTTGTTGAGTATAATACCGTCTGCCAGACCAGCAGTAAAAGCCTAACAAGCAGCAGCGTGACAAAAAATATGTATTATGTATTTGCCTGCCCATATATACAGTGCCTCTAAAAAGGGAAGGATATTTTTTCATTTTCCTTTAGTTTTTCAATGAGACATTCAATCCATGTGATTTATATGTGCTCATGTAGGATAGTTAATAGCCGTGCCAAGTTTGGTGACATTCTGTTACGTTGCGTGGTAGCTACGAGAAAATAACAAAAAGTTGCCATTTTGAGGTGTTCAAAAACCTAAGGATATGTGTTTCTAGCAAACAAATTTCCTTTCATTGATCTTATATCCTACCAAAAAACCTTAAAATGATCATAATTGGATACAATAAGCACGATTAATACAAAGTGTGCTCACTTTGTGGGATTTTTATCCCCCACCTCAAATACCGCCTTGATTGTACTTATATTCATAAACTTTAATAACAAATATTCCGTTAGGTCGGCCTGTATTTCCCTAAACATGTCGAATTTTGCATGAAATGTATCTAAATTGACTGGAATTGATACATCTGTCAACATGCGTTGGCAATTGAAGCTCAATATTAATTTATAAGCTATTCTGGTCACTATTCTCGAAGATTCCTAATGGGTATACATCGTTGAATAGACTGAAATAAGAAAATTTTCCACAGTTTTAAAAGCCCTACAAATATATTTGCTATTTATGTTTAAATAACGCCTAATTGCAAATTCCAGACCCTCTTAAGTACCCTATGTGGACTCAGCACGGACATGTAACGCATTTGTGCAGGGTACTGATTATGCATTACAGGACGGCTACTGCCGCTTACTGTATTTGACCCCAAAATACGTTCTAAGGCCCAAATGGGTTCCAAATGATAAAAATCACAATATTGCAGCAAGACTGTATGTTAAAACCCCATACAGCGTGTTTTCGAATCTTTGCGTGCAAGTTATTAATGTTCGTAAACAGTGGCATTTACTCATCAACGGAAACTGATTCAAGTACGTAAATTTTGGAGCGTATATGGACTTGTGAGCATAGCCAACACTGCAGCAAGTAAGCAAGTAAGTGCAACATCATACTTTTCTACTAATTTGTGGGATTTTGGGATGTGCGCACATTGTTTAGGTAATATATGAAACAAAAACAGGAAAACATTTTCTGAAAATGGAAATTACATTGTGTAGGGTGATATGGTAATTCGAAAATGTAGCTTCGATTGCCAACGCATGTTGACTGATATATCAATTCCAGTCGATTTAGTGACATTTCATGCAAAATTCGACATGTTTAAAGAAATACAGGCCGACCTAACGGAATACTTGTTATTAAAGTTTATGAATATAAGAACAATTACGGCGGTATTTTAGGTGGGGGATAAAAATCCCACAAAGTGAGCACACTTTGTATTAATCGTGCTTATTGTATCCAATTATGATCATTTTAAGGTTCTTTGGTAGGATATAAGATCAATGAAAGCAAATTTGTTTGCTAGAAACATACATAATATCCTTAGGTTTTTGAACACCTCAAAATGGCAACTTTTTTGTTATTTTCTCGTAGCTACCACGCAACGTAACAGAATGTCACCAAACTTGGCACGGCTATTAACTATCCTACATGAGCACATATAAATCACATGGATTGAATGTCTCATTGAAAAACTAAATGAAAATGAAAAAATATCCTTCCCTTGTTAAAGGCACTGTATGTACCTTGTTCTGTATACGGAAGAAACTACAACGTTTCTTTTAGAAGCGTTGCTTCATCATCTGCACACTTTCTCGAATTAGGAATCTTCTTCTGCTTTTTTCCTCCAGACTTGTTTCCCATGCTTGTAAACAACAATAAAACGCCACCTGATTTAGGTTTAACGACCCACCCATTATCACCAAGCACGTATAAGGAAAGGAAAGGTCTCTGGTCCTTTACTTTCCCTTTCAACTTACAAATAGGTAGAAAGTAAAAGTTCCTCAGAGAAAGTTATACTCATGAGCCTATTATTACAGTTTACCTGATTAGGTAGTTGGTGCTTCTAGTAGTAGTAGTAGCAGTGACGCAAATGATATTTGTGCACTTTGCTGCTAGTATCTACTTTTGTTCTTGATGGATACTTTGTGTATAGCGATACTTCATCTCATTTTGGGATTAAAAGGAAAAAGCAGAGTAAAATGGAGTAGTGCAGTTAGTCAAGAGCACTACAAGTGGAAACGAATCAAGGCTGCTGTTTGTTATTCTTTTAGGATTGAGTATGTGCAAGTAGTATTTTCAGCCGTTTTTGAATCCTCGCTTTCGATACCTAATTACCAACTATACTAGTATTGCTGTCATTGTGCTTAAAATAATTATGACGATCATCATTGCCTTGCCTGTTTTCTGTAGCGATCATGTTCATATACTCATATATTATAATCAAATTGGCAAAAATAGAAGTGACATGTAAAGATGATGGTGCCGTGTCGTTGTTTGTGAACATACTGAAGTAAGCAGCGTGTGCGATTATCATCACAACATGACTCGACGTTGTTGCCTGGCTTAAATAACCTTCTTTGCTGGAAGAATAATTCTGAATTCAGTTGGCATTACAAGTACCAACAGCCATTTTTTTGTTCTTGTTTTCTATAAGCAACACAATGTCTTCATACTTCTTCATTGAGTACCAAAAACGTAGTGAAGTACATAAGCCGCTGTTTTACAAAATTATGTGAAAGAGGAATTATCTCGGTTGCCACTACTGCACAACGGCTTTACTTCAAGTAGAAGGTGTAAACTGGGGAAAGAGATTTATGATTTTTTCTGAGGCGACGGCAAAAGCAGTAGTATGGTAGTTGCAGAACAAAGATAAAAAGTTTTGTGCCAAGACAAGTAGAAATATGTACATATTAAATAAAATATCTAACAGCACATTTTCTGACTGTGTGTGGGAGAGTTGGTAGTTCTAAAAAGCAGTAAACCAAGCTACGCAGTAAGAGTATCAAGTGTGTAAAAATGCAGAGGACCTTTACCAGCCTCCCCCTTGGTAGTTATAGGTGGGGAAGCAAAGTTGACTTTAGCTTTATGAAGAATAAAAAGGAGATTGTAATACTAGTCATATCAACAAACCAAGCCCCACCATGTCTGTCATCATCATCATCGTCTTTATCCTCTCGTATCATCTCTTAATATCTCTATCAAGACGAAGCATATAGTCATTCCACTTTATTTTGCACCAATAGTAATAGTAGAGGCTAAAAAGGTGGCAAAAATAAGATAAAAAATAGGTGACTCTTTCTAAAGTCTCACAATTTTACGAAGCAGTGTACTTATAATTTGAGAGAATATAAATTACGTGAAATGTTAAAAAAATAGCGTGAGAAAAGCTTCTGGGGCTGTTCATTAATGATGTACTGACGGTTTTTAAGACGAGTAGCTATTAAACGTTAAAATGCGTTAAAACAAAATGTATGAACGAAAAGCAAAGTTGACAAGAAGTGTGAATGTGGTAACCAAATAATAAGTGTAGAGTAAATGAACATTCAGACATTACTACATGTTCTTGTCACGCCGCGTGTTTCTGTTACATTTTTAGCGCGTCATCTTCTTCAAGAATCCTCTCTACTACTGGCTTCTTTTCATTGTACGTATTAAAGGGAGACAGCGCAGAGTGAGAGAAAAGTGTGTGATATCAGTAAGAACGTATCACAAGAATACGAAAGACAAGCAAAAAGTTTAGTTTAGTGGGATTTCTTTTGTTGACTTAAGAGATATTACATTCAGTGTTGGCTGACGTTGTAGAAGAAGGGTTAAAGAAGTAAGGATACGATGGATAAAAATGGGAGGACGACTTTTTAAAACAAAAAGGGAGGAAAAGTGACTTTTCTTGCTACGGGCCTGATGTGGTTGCAGGAAAGTTAACTGTATAAGCCAAAGTGACTTTGACTGTCTGGATTCTGGATATCCATTTCATCCTTTGGACAAAGCAAAAAGAAATTGAGTTAAGTTTGGGTGCAAAGGAGGGGGAAAGATGAAATGTGGTGATAGGAAGTAAACGCCAAGGCGTCATATCAGCGGATGAGGATTATGATGAAGCGTTTCTTTTTCTGCTTTTCACTTCCCACCACTTTATTTTCTGCCCTTTTGTTTCGCTTCTGTGAAGAGGCGAGAATACTGGAAAGAAAAGAGAATGAAGTGAGAAAATAATAAACTTACACAAAAGCCGAATTAGGTATCATAGCAGATACTACCCTTTCCATAAGTACAAGTATCAGTTGGCGGTCAAAGGGAAAGACCCTCTAAACGCATTAATTTCTATTGGCTACTGTGTTTTGAGAGGACCATTCATGAAGGCGTGCGTGCATTTTAGGTAATATGCAAAAATGATAAGCACATGGTAAAATGGTTTGTTTTGGTCAAGATTGTTTTGTTTTTGTGTTGTTTTCGTTTTTTATGACTTTGCAAACATTCTTAAAGGTAAATTTTGAATCCTCCTTCCCTTTGACCGTCAACTGATACTTGTACTTATGGAAAGAGTAGTACCTTTTTTTTCAAAACACTTTTTTTTGTGTTAGGTGACTTTTGCAGCGCCAATCAACAATCGGACTGAAGAATCTTTAGTGAATATTTCTTAGTTCAGTCATGTGTGTATAGGTCGTCTTGTTAATTTAAAACATTCGTGAACTCTGACCTTTAGAATTGATCGTTGGGCTAAAAATCAATAGTTTTTAAAAACTTGTTTAGAGCTTAAGCAACACTAAAAGAAATTTCTAACCGCATTTGCAACACTGGGTTTTGGTTGCAACATTTAACCCACACATGGTATAAATTCAAACTTCATAATGCTCAAGCTTAAATCAATTTTAAAAATGCATTAACAGTCATAACCAATGTTATTTATTCTTAACAAGCTTGGGTTTATTTCAACCCAATAATGCTCTCTATTTATTTTATAAAATTTTGTAATATAATGTGGTTATCGCATTATTTTACGAAATTATATATATGAAATACTTGATATGTATTTCCCGTCGTGGTCGAGTCCGACGTCGGAGTATTAAAATTGAAATCAGTATAATAAAAAACGTCGTTAACACCACGACGGGGATTAAAATCCATAATATAAACAGTATTTGTGCATCTGAGTGGTTTAAATGTGGGGAGCTTGAATTCTTTTCCGCAAAATGTAAAGAAGTTGTTGAGTTATTGTTTGTATCAAAATCGTTTGAGCTTGAATAGTTTGTAGTAACAGTTTCTAAAGTATTCGTATCAGAGGTTGTTTCTGCACTCTCAGTTGTGAAGTGTGATTGCGTTTGTTCCGTTAAACCTTCTGCAGATTGTCTACTGGTGTCATCAAAACTCAAAGTAGCTTGACTAATTTTGCCGTTTTCTGTATGATCCAGTCCACCCAAATTCGGTGCCACCTTGACAGTAGTTGTTGTAATAGCAGTAGTTGAAGCTGTTGTAGTTGACAATCTTTTAGTGAATTGCTCCAATAAGAATGCATAATCTGTACTGGTACTTATAATCTCCAAAAACTTTCTGTACATTATATCCTGCGTTTTTAATGTATGAGAAGTAGCATTAAAGTATTGTTTTGCATTTTTCTCATTGACGTTACCAGCACTGCAATTATTTTTGGTACAAGTACAAATTCTTGTAGTAATATTATCTCTTTTATGAAAGAAACCATTGAAAAATTTATGGGCGGATTCGGAATGTTCAGCACCACGTAGAAAACCACAACTGTTTGTTAATTCTGGCAATGTAAGATTTAGACATGTTCGTATGATAATGCGTTGATCACCCCCAAATATGAGAGCTGATGTGCATACTTCATCTGAAAACGAATGAATGAGAGCTTGTTTATTTAATTTGCATCTATTTTTGTATTTATAATTATCGAATCGTATCGTAATGTATCGGAATCGTAATGTTAATACAGGTGTAACAAGTGAGACTGGAGTTTGTCAAAATTCCAGAAGTCAAGCAAAATGCGTTTCCAAGGAGCAACGCATAACGCAGATACATCTTTTATGATTACTGCAAATTTTTTAGAAGGTTCAACTGCGTTTACTTCTCTATCTCAAACTTCACTACATATTTTGTATAGAATTGTAACCGAGTTTGGGCTTCTATTCATGTAACTTGCATGCACCGATAGGTTATGTGATTAACTGTGCATCATGCACAAACCGAAAACAATTTGGGGAAATGATGTCAGACAATGAGCTCAACATTTAGACTTCAAGGGATCTAATTCTAACCTAACAAACTCTAGTAAGATTTCACCTCAACAATGTGGTTATAACAGAGGTTGCGTAAGTGTAATACAGAAAAGTTTAGTTTTATGTTAGATAAGTACATAGTTTGATACATTAATGCAAAATCATTTAATAAATGTCTTTGCTTTTAATTTAATACTGGTGTGGTTTAAAGACATGCTAATAATATGTGGTGACATTTACGTGAATCATGCAGCAACTAATATGTTTTATCTATGCCTGTAAGACCTGCCCAATGTCCGCAAAACTGGGACGACTTTCCGGTTTAATGTTCCAACACTGATTCATAAGCACATTCATTTCTTCTGGAAAATACTTTGGTTGGTCTAGTCTATCTATGTCCTCTTTCTAGTTGTGTAGCAAAGTTGGATGGCCATCCCAAACCCGGAAAGGGTTGGTCGCCTAGTGTGTACAATTCCCAAACAGTTACTCCAAGCGCCCATATATCTGATTTGTTCGTAAACTGTTGGTTTCTTAAAGACTCCGGGGCCATTCACTGCCAGTAAGTAGGGTCTATACTTTGTTTTAGTATGTTTCCATCATGCTGAATAATTCTAGAAAAACCGAAATTGCAAATTTTTGCAACTTTCTGAGAATCTAGAAAAACATTTTTGGTGCACAGCTCAGCATGCACTACCTAAAATGTAAACATATAGGTTTTTTGTAAATATATTTGAATTAGATAATTTTTAAAATTGCAACGTACTTTTCTGGAGGCTAGAAACTTCATTCCTTGGCATATTTCTTGTGTCCATTTCATCAAATTATTAGAAATTTGAGCTTCTAGTGTATCTGAGTTAACTATCGATTTTAAAGCTTTCAAATGCTCAAGCAGGGGCCCATGATTGCAAAGCTCAAGGAAAATACAAACCCATACACTCCTTAAATTTTGTGTGTACGCGCCAACAAATCCTATTATATTTTCATTTTTACCGACATACGACAAAACCTTGATTTCATGAACGATTCACCACACAGCTACCAAAGATGTTTCAGGCGACGCTGGTACCTTAGGCATTTTAACCGTTACTTCAAAAGTAATTCCATTTTTATAAATAGTCCCGCAGTACGTTTTCTCATAATCATTTGATCCGAGGATTTTAGATTCGTCTAAAACATAAGTTTGGATTTAAAATTGCAAAATGTATAAATATACACCAACCATAATAAATACAAATATATGTATTATGCGTTTTAATACCAATGTCAAATGACGATACAGGAATTTCAAAATCTTCATGATTGTACACTCCCTCCACTTCCGCTTTGTTTTTCTTCACTCGTAGATCCAGAAATTTGCGAAACTTTTTTTCAGTATTACTTCTTATTATAAACTTGCGTCTTATCCTCCATATCACAATTGTTATGACAAAAAATAGAGCAATGGTAGCCGCGGCTACTATCCAAATTAATTTAGGTTCGGGTGTGCTTATTCCCGCATCCATATCCCAACCCTGCAGAATATCACCGATCCTACGTGCTATGCCCGCAGAACATAGGCGAAAAAACGATGATGATGATGATGATTTCCAGAACATGGGCCGAAGGCCCATGTTTTGGAAATTTCATCAAAGGTATTTCAGCAACATATTATGTAATGGCAGACCAGAACAGAACAAAAGTAGGACAATTTTAAGAATGTTCTCCTCAGCAGAATTTGTTAATGACTGATATTTGTAAGCAATTTCAATTTAACTACAAATAGCGTGCTAAACTTCTGTACAGCAAGATTTAGACAACATTCCTATGGGAAAAATGCAAGTTGAGAGATTCTAATTATTTAAGAAGACAGCAAGTATCTTTCTAAAACCTTGAATCTTTAATTTTTGTTGCAAGTGACAATATTACATGACCTGTGTATTTCTGCATCAAGAGGAAACTCATTTAAACGAGTTTTGTAAATATCAGTATCTAGTGTTTAAAAATCCTTTAATGTATATACATAGACACGTGATTGTATTACTAGAATTTCCAGAAAGCTGTGGTGAGTCTTGATTGAAGTACGCCAAAATAATTTGTCGCTAAAACTGAAATAAGTAAAATGAGATAGGGCGAATTTTTGGTCCTAAGTTTATTCTCAGTACCATACTCTGAAAGCGCGAATAAGAAACAAAGTATCCTAAGATATTATCGAGTTACCGAGCATTTCAAATTTTATGACAATTAGTGAAACATATATAACTTTTTAAACAACTTTGGCTCTTAGGCTTTCTCCCTTAACCGCTGCAATATGCTTTGGCGATACGTACAACCGAAAACTTCTTAATAAAAAGCTTGGAACTAAATGCAATGTTAAATTAACATTGTTAATACTTTCCCTAATTATCTCGTTTCTCATCAAAATACTGGAATATTTTTTAACGAAAATGAAATCTCCAAAACACGCTCTAAGAATGGGCAAGGCATTTTTGGCACTCTAATGGGAAGCTAGAAGATTGGGGTAACATTTATCCCTGTAATTAACTCTATATAAAGTTTACTGCAAAAGGTAGATCTTTGTTCGTTAAATGAAGTTATCAAAACGTATTAAAGGTAGCTTAAGTTGTGAGTGAAACCTAATTGTTGAAAAAATTAAGTAAATTTGTAGAGCTTTGGAAATTAGACGACGAAAAACGAAAGCATCACCTGGTTCTGCTACGGAACTTCACGCGTTCTAAGCCTACGTTAAGACTTGATCTTGCTTAGATTATTAATCAAAAGCGACAAATAAGAAGGGAAACAGCACATGGAAGTTATAAAGGGCAAAGCTTGCAATTATTTAACCGCATCTAAATGTTTGAAAGTGCTGGCGGCGCCGTTAGGCGCCGCCGCGCTCCAGAACATAGGGCAAAATGCTCGCAGAACATACTACAAGTTCTGCAAGGTTGCCATATCCATTGTACTCTTCAATCGAGATGTAACATTTGGAACAGATGAATTATTTGGTACTCCGATTTTAGCGGACGATAAATCTTTAAAGATTGTCAATTGTTGGAACACATATTAATTTATATTTACAGACCAATAGTTTGCTTTTTTTGCATAAGTACATACCTGATGAATCGGATGTGACAGTTTTGGAATCTGCAGAAACGCGACCTTGCATGCCGTAAAAATCGCCCCAGAGACTCTGTTTCGCATATCTCCTTGCTTTGCTCAGTTCTTTAACCTTTTGGTACATGCCATTTAGTATACGCTTATGTTCTTCTGTTTGATTGGGGTAGGCAAAAGTCTTTGTCCAAGAACCTGGAGCACATTGCTCATAAAAGCAGGTGCGCAATTTAATTGTAATGTAATTTGCATCCTCAAACAAATCCGTAAAAAATTCAAGAGCATAATGTTTGTCCTCTTTTGAGTTAAAGTACAACGTGCTGTTTATCATATCTAGGTTACGCGGGTCAAGTGGAACGCAGGTTCTCACTAAAATTCCGTTTTGCGAATTACTCCAAAAATGGGCAGCTACACACACATCATCTAGGTATGTCACCATAAACACAAAACATCTTTTTAAAATTTTCATTTCTACTTTAAATTTTGCAGGAACTTGCTTATTTTCTTACTCGGTTCTTTGCATTTTGCAGCAGGATGAAGAATAGAAACGGCTTCGTCATTGCACATTGGATCATAAATTGCCCAGGTTTTATTTTTGTACATAGATCTTGCAATTTCGTCGCCCAGGCTCATATGAATACAGATTCGGCAAACAACTGCTGAAGAAAAATAAAAGTTTAAACGATTAAAAAAATGAATTATAATTTTGTGCTTGTTTAAGGTTCAAATGCACCTGTGGAAAATCTAAACGGTAGAAAGACTACAATGGAGTGCATAGTAATACTGTTGTTTTAATTGCTTTTAACAAAAGGATTTACATTTGCAATGAAAAGTTTAATAGTAAAAAGTACTACATTTAATAAAGCAAATGTGTTAAAACAACATGCTGTTTAGTGGATAAGAGACAGACTATTAGCTGTTGCCATATACAGTTAAAAATTTAATCACGTAACAAAAAATTTAATTTTTCTATATACTGCCACAAGACACGGCATATAATTCTAGTAACTTCATATACAAACACATTAAAATGTACTAACCACACTTATTCCCTCAGGCAAATTTACTAGAGTGATTAGCAATAATTGCGTTTTACGCCGAAAATTTTTTTCCTGTGTAGCGATTACTAACTGAACGATAGATTAGTAGCAATAATCAGCACAAAATAGAGACAAAATGTTGAAAACTTCTAAGAGCTTAGAATGGTTAAGTGATACTGTATGACTCTATTGGGATATTGAAAGTATTTTACTAGAAGTACTTTCAAACACTAATTCAATGAAAAATTGGGATTATGCATATGTAACAAATTTATGCATGATTACGTATTTAAGGTACGTACGTTCGAGTTATGATGTTGTGGTTTTAAGTTAAAAACTGAATTGCAAAATGTATTATTATCCAGCATTTTTGTGCAGAAAATAGTTTGATAACACTGTTTTTTGAAAAAACATAAAGGCTATGACCATCTTACAGAAACAATGAGCTTTTATTAATATTGCAGCTAAAGCCTGAGCTACGTCAACAGTTTTAAAACACGTAACATTATCTAATATTATTATTTATCACGTAGTTTACCGTAGTTCCATATCCTTACTCAAAATCATGTTATTGGTAATAAAGTTGGAGTAAACGCGGTGTCGTTGAATTAAAATTACAGAAATTACAACAAGGAGAAATAGTACAAAGCTAGTTGGAATAAAAATTAAAAGAAACATTGAGGATATAGGTTTCGAACCATTACTTGACCAGGAGGCTCGAGGTTTTGAGTTAGATGGAATTTCTGTAGTCGTGTTCAAACTACTTGAATATGGCGAATATGGTAGAACGGTAGTAAATGTTGTAGTAGTTACTGCTGTCCAACTAGTCTGTGTAAAGTGTTCAGTAGTAGATTGCAGAGTGGATTTACTAGTGGACGTCTCGTAAAGTGAGTAGTTAGTAACTTTGAAATCAGCATTTTGTATGCTAGTTTTGTCTAGTTTGACAGAAGTGCGATCAGTATAAGATGATGTAATTGTTGACTCGGATGTAACTCCAACAGAAGAGTTCTTCCAATATACATTTGTCTTCAATATATTTTTGATTTTTTCATACACAATGTCAAGCACATTGAAAATGTTTTTAACGTCAGACAAATAGGTAGAGATCGATGGGTTGCATTCATAATTGCACAAGCAGAACTTTATTTTAACATTATCCCCATGGAAATTTTCTTCGAGTTCAATTTGCGATCTTTCTATTTCCGTCTGGTTTTGCAAAAACACGCAGCTGCTATGAACGTTTACGCCCAGTTTAGGTAAACAAGTCCTCAATGTAATTTCCTTATATGGACCACTTTGAAATGAAAATATGGTGCACGTGTCATCTAAAAATAACATATTAAATAATTTGTACGCAGTTTACACAAAATTAGAACTTGTAAAAAAGTGAGTTACGTGGATTTGGGCATTTTCTACCAAGTGCTTTGTAAATGTTTTCTATGCTTTCTCTACATGATTCATTATTCGGTGGTTTACTGGAGCTCACAAACTGTGGGTTTACTAGTAAGGTCGGATGATTTGCATACATACACGTGTAGCAGCTAAAACAATCCAATCTGGAGCCCTGCTGGGCGTCTCCTTTGAAATAGTTTTAAAAGTTTGCATAATTCGTTTATTAGTTTTCAAAATCTGCAATTTAAAGTATGCAAATATCTGTAATTTCATGAATACCTGAATGTTGATTGTCTGATGTCGTCTGCAATTGTGTAGTAGTTGTTTCAACTTTTTGGTTTCCATGCGTTGTGTAATTTAACTGTTTTATGAAAAAACTTAGGGCTTTTTCTGACTGCTTGTCCGCACCCAGAGGCGCTACAAAATTTTTAGGCTTTAATTTTAGATTGCAATTATCAGAACTACAAATACACAATACGATATCCAATTGCTCGTCTTCAGAAACGACACTACTGAAAGCTTTGCGAACATACTGTTTGTCCTTAATTCCAATTAATTGTGCACATTTATTTCTTGCATTAAAAAGTGAAGCAGGTACACACGTTCTCAGAGTAATATCTTGGGAGTTGAACCCACCAAAAATAGCCATCCCACATTTGTCGCCTGTAAATTATATAATGTAGTCAATATTTTGTTATTATAATGTATATAATGTACGATAAAGCAAAATAGTTACCAGGGTTTGGACATAATTTGCTGAATTCTGGAAAGGGAGAGCTGTCATATTTACAGGATTCGTTGAAAATAAGTGAACCTTGTGCATAACGATTTTCTTCGAACCGTGTATTTACAGATGTAATGTGGGCACACGTGGAGCACAATAGGGATCTTTTGTAACCATGATACCCTCTATTATAACCTGGGAGAGGTATTATTTCTTAAATATTTATTTCTAACTTTTTCTAAAGGGAATCAAGTGTTTATGCAAATATTCTTGTTGTTACCTGAAGTGCAACTTAAAGCAACTTGCAACATCAAAAATGAAGCAGTCAGAAACATTTTAATTTCAGTATATCTGGTTGTTTGGCTTAGTAATTTTTCAAAAATATATGATTTTGTCATCGTTTTTGACAGTAAAAAGTAAAGGCGTTCACAAAAAGCTAGTTACTCTGCAAAACAGGCAGGCATCATGTTGTAAGTAACTTGATAAGAATAATTACGTATACTATTTGTGGTTACGTATCTTGATATTGTACTGATTAGGCAGTATCCCGGAAATCAACAAATGCAAATTCCAAGACTTCTTGCGTAAGTGCATTATTGTGTAAAGTGATTTTGGAAACGACAGAATTTTGGATTCATACGTTTATGATTCCTAGCTCTTTCCCGCACGTCATCCTAATGAATCAATTCCCCTTGCACGTCTTTACACATTTTCATTGAAAAGAATTGGTGTCTTTAGTTTCCGAATTTCTTTTCAACCGTTCATCGCAAAAACATTGTTGTGTCATTAGATTTGTAAAATATGTTTTAGGCAATATTTTCTTCCCGTAGTAATTCACCTTTGTTGCTAATGAACGAATCATAAGGTGTAAATGAACGAATTTATTTTTACTAAATGCTGCAACATTTGTTTTAGAGTTGGATGGGATAGCTTCAATTTGCTAATAATGTTCTAATACTTAGCAGAAGATACACATATGACAAAAGATTCAAAAGTTGCTTTGACATTAAGATAGTTGTTGTTTTAACAGTATTACCAGAAGTGAGTAACTTTATGAGGGTAGGTATGTTGTGTAGCTTCCATGCAGAATTATTTCATGTGATACGCAAGTCAAAAACCACGCTGGCTTGGATAAAAAATTTCATACCATGAACTCATCAATTAAATCGTGTAGAATCTAGCTGTTGTCTAACCAAGCTTTAACCAAGGATATGAGCATTTATCAACCGCAAAATGTGGCAGTAATAGAAGTTGTGTTTAGTGAAAAATCTAGTGACATGGTAGTTTGGTACTTATTAACACGCATATTTCTTGAACATCCGTTATACGAATTAAATTTTTTAGGCAATAAAGCATGTATCATGTCAAGCTGTACTTCTGTACGTGACTAAAGAGATAACTATGAGTTTTTTCACGGGCCAACACAAATTTTTGTTTTTGAAAACAAAAACTAAAAGTAGGTAGTTTTCAGGTTCTATGCACACAATCTGAGTATTCAAAATTTCAAAACTGGCCACATCGTTACATCGTCCTTAATCTAATGTGCATAGAGCGCAAAAACAAATATCAGACTGACGTAAGCAGGCTTGTATGTTTCTTTTCTAGAATTTCCCGGATCTCTGAAAACCTAGGCCGTTCCATCGGATCCACATTCCAGCAACCTTGCATAAGCTCAAATATATATCAATGGGACTGTATTTCGGCTTTGCCAGTCGTAACCCTTCTTCTAGTTGTTCCACAAAATCTGACACCCACGACAATCCTGGGTATGGTACATCAGCAAAAGTGGACAGTTCCCAAAGTAACACTGCATACGCCCATACGTGTGTTTTTTCTGTAAACTCTAACTTTCTAAGAGACTCAGGTGCCATCCAACGCCAGGGAAGAGGTTCTTGATGTGCTTTGACATAACTTGAATAATTGTATAACCGTCGTGAAAGTCCAAAGTCTGCAATTTTTGCCGTTTTGTTAACATTTATTAGTGCATTCCGTGTTGCCAGATCTGCGTGCATCAGCTAGTGCAAAAAGTATTCCACATATTATTTTTCCGAACTAGTAATTTATTATATTGATTTAGTTCCTTTACTTTTTTTGATGCAACAAGTTCCATGCCACGAGATATTTCCATTGCCCATTTTATCAAATTACTAAGCTGTTGCTGATCTAATGTGGTTACACCTAAGATTGGTTGATTTGATCTTAAGTACTTGTCCAATGAACCAAGGCTACAAAACTCCAGAAATACAAGCAGGCAACCCAGTTTAACGTTTTGTGTAGAGCAACCAATAAGACGCACAATATTGTCATGGCTACCAATGTAGTTTAAAACTTTCATTTCCGACAAAAGTGCTTTAAGTGCGTTTCTGTCGGATTGTGTTTTTGCCGTTTTTACGGTACATTCTACCAAGTTGCCGTTGTCAACAACTTTGCCTTTACACACTAGTCCAAGTGCACCCGATCCCAATAGTTTAGTTTCTTCTAGATTTCAAGCAAATATTTACGCTTTTGAACTATAAATAACAAGTTTTTCTTTTCTTTACCTACCTAATGTAAACTTGTCTTCTTTGATTTCAAGGGCATCGATGTTACAGGTGTATGGGTTTGATACAGTAAATTCTGTTTCTAGTTCAGCTACTACTGTATTCAAGACGTCGTTGTCCATACATGCTGCATGTTCTTGTGTTTGAGACGCATGCCTAAAACTGGAATTTAAATAACGCCTAAGTAAAACAATTGCAAGTATTATGCCAAAAAAGATTGAGATAATGGGCGTTGAAATAAGGATCCTTAAAATTAAGTTTGATGTGTTTGCGGCATTGTTGTCAATGTTTTTGCCAGATTCTCTTTCCTTGATGAACTCGTTGGGATGTGTGCCATCCAAAATAACCCGTTTGGTTTCGTAAGTTACTGCAAGTGCAAATGTATTTGTTGTTCTTCTAGCAAATTTAGATATTGTATCAATTGGAAATGTATTTTACATGATTCTGATGAACGCGCTGTTGTAGTAAGTACGTCTGAGTTCAACATGTCTTTGGTGGAATCATCAGAAACATTTGAATGAGTGATTATTGCTGTTTCAGTTGTGTCATTTGTTTTTGTAGCATACTCCGTACTAATATGGGTTAGCATTTGTCCCGGCAGAAATTCAGTTGATTCTTCATTAGTATCTGGCGTTGTCAAATTTTTGCTCAATGTGTCGTTTTCTGTTTGATTAGAACTGCCCAATTTCTGTAAAACCATGCCACCAGCTGTGGTAATAGCTGTAGTTACATCATCTGCCATAATAGACAGTCTTCCAGCAAAATGCTCCAGTAGTATTCCATAGTCCGCAGAGTTATATACAATCTCCAAAAACTTTTTGTATATTAGATTTTGTGTTTCTAATGTCTGATAAGTAGCAATACCGTAGTGTTTGGCATTTTTCTCGAAAATGCTATCAGCACTGCAATAATTTTTGGCACAAGTACAGATTCTAGTGATAATTTTATCTCTTCTATAAAAGAAACCATTGAAAACTTATGGGCGGATTCGGAATGTTCAGCACCACGAAAATATCCACAGCTGTTTGCTATTTCAAGCAAGGTAAAATTTAGACATGTTTGCACCATAATGCGTTGATCACCTCCAAAGAAAAAGGCTGATGCACAGACATCTAAATCAGAAGCGTAATTTTATGTATTTCGGAGTTCACAGCTTCTTCCAAACACATTTATTGGTCTTACCAGGATGTTGGCACTTTTGCTGATTTGCACTTTTGTTTTGTGGATTTACCCATGGAGAAAGCCAGCAGGCATCGCTAAAAACTTCCTGTTTTGTTTTTCCAATTATCCTGCTGTTCTTTAAGTCTGGAATCGTAATCTTAACACATGTGTAGCAAGTCAAACTGGAGGTATTGAAATTACCTGAAGTCAAACAAAATGCACTTCCCAAAAATAAGATGCAAAGCAACCGACGCATCTTTAGAAAATACTGTAAGATTTATTATATTGGTGACAGATGTCAGATTTTACACACTTTGGAGACGCTACAAGTACGAAAATAAGGTCCATGATTGCTTAACTAGTAGACTAAATAGTAATTTCACGATGTTTTCTGGTGGGGCTTAAAGGACGCAGATAATTGGTATAATAAATATGTGGTTATATGGGACAAACGGCTAATAACCACCAGTAATTAATGGTAAGTTTAATAGAATTATAATGCATAGTTACGTAATGCTGTGCGCAAGTCAACATCCATAACTAACATGGGTAAATGATCTCATACGATAAGCTCATCAATTATAATAATATACATATTAGAAGACCTAGCTTCCAGTTGAACTTAACCAACCTTTCAATGAGGATTTCAACCGCAAGAATTTGGCTGTAGTAGAAGTTGTGTAATTTTGAAAAACTAATATTTGCTCATAGGCTCATATGCACACTAGTTTGGCATAGAAGAACTGAAAAAGAATAAAAATTTAAATAACTAAACGAATTATTTATAATACACTAGTTTAATTATAACTGCCAGAAAAAATACAAAAAATGGCATAGATTTGATAGATTTAATGTGTTGATTTAATATTTGTAATTGCTTTCAACAGAAACAATTTATATTTGCAATGAAAAGTTTATTTATACACGCGAAAGTAATAAACCAAGATGCCGTTTAATAAGTTACGGACTATTAGTTGTTGCCATATACAGTTACTAATATATCTATTCGTGTAGTAACAATTTTATTGTCTCTTTTACGACTACAGGTCACGATACGACACAAAATCTTAGCAACTGGAAACAAGCTTGTATTATACAAACTAAAATAAAATACAATGTATTAACCACACATATTCCCTGTTGCTTTCTTATCTAGATGAAAATCGTGCACACAATGTTGATGTAATTCTTTTACCGCTCCAATGTGCTATTACGTATCTAAAGGTTGGAAGATAGCAACAATGATGAGCTATTGACTTGAAAAATCGATTGGTAAAACCCGTTTCTTATAATGTCGCTACAAATAAAAGGGGAATTTATCCTTGACCTTATTGTTTATTCTCATAGTTAAAATGTTGTCTCCCTTTTTTAATTATGTAAAAACCGCATTTAAGTTAACTGCAAATTTCTATCACAAAAATTAAATGACTCCAATTTCCATAAATGAATATTCCCCCCAACTTTGTAGTTCCTTTGTTAAATTGAATTTTAAAGTCATAATATTAGTTTTATTTTTTACAACAATGAATTAAGGCAATGTTTCGCAAAGTGTCCCTGAGTCCCAGGCGCATGGAAAAGCACCCAACCGTGGCAGGACATGATCAATGTTGAGACAAGCAAAATGCTCTTGAAGGCCAGTGCTGTAAATAAACTCTTGATTACTTGAAACAGTAGAATTTGAGTCCTAATCCCAAACAAACTGAGATAAAGTTTGTGTGGTTCGACCGGCAATCCAGCTATCTGCGAAGTTAAAGTATAAAATACGAATAAAAATTGGTTCATGGAAATTAGAATAAAAAATTCATACGTTCAAAAATATCTGGAACACGGAGTAGTGCATTTTGAAGAAAGGTTTCCTGTTGTAAGGAAGTTATGCTTGCCAAGCGTAAATTTGCTTGTGCACAAAAGTCTCTTGATTCTGTTCAGTTCTAAAACAAAATTGCACATAATACACAGACTTCCACATAATTTACTCGGTATGAATTAAACTTTTGCCCAAACATACTCTTGGTGTTGTTGGCTGATCAACGAAATACGTTTTTCCATCAACTTGTCCCAAATAGTAAACGCCCGTTATTGTTTCTGCAATCCACATAATACGAGCTTATTAAAACTAACGACATGTGTTTGTGCTTATTCGAAAGTTCTAGTTCTGACTTACCATTTTGAACTTTTGTGGGAGCCGAAGCTAGGGATGATAATAAAACTGCCATTCCAGTAGCAAATTTTAAAACATAGAAATTTAACATTTTGGTTAATTGAATGAAGTACTGAGCAGAAGTAGATTAAAGTTGATTAAATATGATTGTATCGAATGAGTGTTGCAGATTATGCCAAAATGAGTCTTTATATAGTGCAGCCACTTATCGTTAACATGTTTTGTATAGACTGGTTTATAATAACATGTAAAAATATTCTTGAGATCATACAATTATATTTGGTGCTACGATGCATTTTACGTCATAAAATGATTTATGTGCCGACCGATCTTTTTTATCATACAAAAACAAAGTGAAGTATTTAATTCAATGTCAAGTGGCTTCTATTCACAAAATGAGCACTCAAATGAAACAAACAAATTTTCCAAAATTAAGTGGTCAATTACAAAATCGTTTTATTTTGTATTTTAACTTGTATGTGTTACATGTTATAACAGGGCAATTAGAGTTTATGGATGATTATTTGCGTTGAATCATAATATGTATGTCGTGTCAAAGGTCACCACTTCAAAAAGCTGAGCGGTAACACGTGTCGGGTTTTCACCACAATGAATTATGTGCTGGTAGAGCTTAAGGGACACAAGAGCTGGTGTAAACTTGATCATATAAAAAATCTTGGTTGCATAGTCCACATTCTAATGTCAAGCAAAATTTATTGTTGTATGCTACATTTGAAACAAATTTTACTTATACTTTGCCATACCTGGACATGTCACACAAGTGAGCTGATTCTCAGAAAGTATAAAATCTACTGTTTTGTTACACAAACAAGTTATCGTAATAAGTACCCGTTGGAGAAATACTTCATAATCTGGGATATGTGAGGATATGATTTTACGATTATAAATACTTATTATGGCTCCTATTAGCAACTGTTTACCAGGTTATGTTATCTTATTATAAATACTTCTGGCATTGTTTTTATCAATATTACCATTGCGAATTTCTTGACAACCACCAGGATCACGGATTGTATTATTATGACACTGGTTTTACATCCACTGTCTACATGGGCCTTTGAATTTAATTTGTAATTTTTAATGTAAAAATCCTCATTTTATTTAACTAGTTTCTCAATTTCTTTAACCATTTTTTCATTTCTTTTAACCAATTTCCTATTTTCTTTAGCCAATATCTCATTTTCTTAATTTCTTGTTTTCTACAAATAATTCCTGCTTTTCTTTTGCTAGGGTTCTCAATTTCGTTAACTAAATTCTCTTTTCCTTCAAATAAGTCCTGATTTTGGTTAATTGAATTCTCAATTATTTGAATTAATTCCTCAATGCGTTCAATTAAATCCTTATTAATTTGAATTATTTCCGCATTGTCCTTAACCAAATTCTCATCATGTTGACTTAATTCCTCATTGTCTTTAATCCAATCCTCATTTTCTTTAATCCATTCCTCGTTGTCTTTAATCCAATTCTCATTCTTTTTAATCCACTTCACATTGTCTATAATCGAATCCTCATCAGTCTGCCTTCTTCTGCCTTCCTCGTCATGTCAACACTACCCTCATCATCAGATTGTTCGTTGCCTTCGTATTTTAAGCAATTGTAGCGATGCTTTTTGGAAATAACCCAGGCGTACATTTAACTTTTATCTCGATTTCCGCCACTGCTAATATCTGAACTTCCAATGAAGTCAACATATTTTTTTTGTAAAATAACGTAAATTGTGCTATAAACGGTAAACCTGTAAACTGCAACTGATTTTCTGAAATCCTAAGATATATATGTTAGTATCCTTGCTTACCTGCAAGCGGTTGATGTGATGACCAAAACAACAAAATTGTTGCCCATAGTTTCATTCTAAGTATATGTTTGTGTTGCTTTGTAACTTTTTCTTAGAAGCTTTGTACAAACATTGCTTCAATCCCAGATATGCTGCTGTCCAATATGTGGATCGGTTAATTATTTGTTTTCTGATTTTAATGGCCATCAGCAAGCTTAGTCATTCGATAGGCCACTAAGAGGAAACATTAATACTAAAACAATATATTATGTGTTATGTGTTTTAATCACTTTGTGGAAGGTTAGTATTGTCAAATATGCATTGTATTATATGATTTATGACCTATGTATCTGATTAATTGTTTGATGCAGATTTGTATTCGTATGATTATGCCGTTTACCGTTTAAGAAATCAACTATCTACTTTAATCGAAAACAATATATGAATTTATATTAAAACGGGTTTTGAATGTGTTAAAAATTGCTTGGATCTAGCTTTTAATGAATTTGTAGAAGTTTAAAATTTGAAAATCTTTATGAAAGTACGCATTAATTGTTTGCAGTGATGTTTCAGTAATTTCGTTTCTTCGTCGAGCAAGTATTCTTGCAGATTGAGAACTCATTCTGCATTCATTACTTTACTGGAAATCATTTTAGTTCATCGATTGGGGTGAAACTTCAACATTTCATGGTAACCCATATGAGCTACATCTAGGTGGTTGACTGCTAATAGACCGTTCAAAATACAAATCGGTTTTTGTCGGTTTTATTCTAAAGTACTAACATGTTATGAATTCTGCCAATAAACTATGCAAATCAAATCAAATCAAAAGTATGCATTTTGTAACCACTCTGTGGAATTTTTCTTGGTACTTTGCATAAAATCCTTCCTTCAAATAAGTTGTAAAATCAAAACATGACTTTTTTTATAATTACTTTTCAAAAATATAATTTAAAGGGAAATTTTTACTACTCTTCCAACTTTAAATCATCGTCAATAAATCATCTGAGAGGAAGTTTTATCCTAGTTTTATGCAAAAAGTATTTCCAAAAGTGAGTCATTTTGCACTAAATCTTTATCTCTTCCAATTTAATTGCCGTTTTATTGCTGTCTATAAATCAGCGTTTGGTATTGCTATGTATTAACTGTAGCCAACGTATAGACTATTTGGTATTCTAACCAGACAACCTTGACGTTTTCAGGCAAGCATGTAAGTAAGCACACACACGTGGCTAAAGACAATAAACATGCCATTACTATTGTAACAAAAGAATAAATGCTCAATATGATGGAACTACTGATAAAGAACCAGACACGACTTAAACTCTGACTACTAATCATCATTTTCTTCTCAGCAAGCAAGATGATGTCCATCAAGAGTGGAGAAATGACCTTGGAATTTAAAACTGAAGCCGCTTTTGGGAATTCAGGTAAAATTATACAGTTCTAGTTCAAAGTATTTTAAAAACATTGGATGGTTAATATATACCTATACCTCTATAAACTTGTATGATTTTCAGACAATTTGGAGGTTTCAGCTTTATTGGATGACCTCACCGGACTTCCAATAAAACCAGCCGAATGGGATGAAATAACAGGACAAGTTGACAACTTTCAGCAAGACATTCTTCTGAATGGTTTACTTGAAACAGAACTGCATCCACCTTCTCCTGAGTAGTTACAGGAATTTTACAATACCATAAATACGGAAACACAGTGTTTTAGTCCTGTTGTGTACAATGCCAACATGCCTGAGGACAATTCCAAATCTGTGGATAATCTACAGAAGAAACAAGAATGCATGTATTTGTCTAAAGATCGGTTGTTGGAAATTTCCAAGAATCCCAATGCTCCCCGTGGCTTAGTTTTAGAAGGACTTCAAAGAATTCCAAAAACTAAGGAAGGACCGGTTATGTGCCGTTGTGGTAGGGAATATTGGAACTATCAAACACTACAACATCATGTTAGGGAAACTCTTCAAGTGAATGATTTACAGAAGAAGAAGCGAAGACGAATGATGACAAAATCTCGTCTTTTGGTAATTTCTAACGATCCCAATTATCCACACGGGGTAGCAATGAGGGGACGAAAATGTCTTCCAGAGATTGAGGAAGGGCCGTTGGAATGTATGTGTGGTAAGTATTACACCAGCTATAGCTCATTAGGCCGACACGTTCATGAAACGCTTATGCGTCCTGAGGATTGTGAGCGCTGTGAAATCTGCTTCCTGCAAGAACCCAGCAAGATAAGATATTTCAAAGAGAAAGCAAATTTAAATCGTCATATTCGTCTTGTATACGAGAAAAATCCAGAAAATTCCACCCATGCGCATGCCGCAGGAAAAACCCACGTTACGGGAATAACCCACGCTACGGAAAATACCCACACCACAGGAAAAACCCACGCCACGTTACCCATGGGAAAACCCCACGATAAAATATGGGAAAGTCTCAGAAAACAGAAAACACGTAGTTTGTGTCCTTATTGTGGAAAACAATTCGACTATAAATATATTGGGGCACATTGCACGATATGCTAGTACGAAATGCTATATGAACGAAAAAAAGTTACTAATAATTTTTTACCTAATTTTGGTTTATTGACTAAATAACCTTCGTGGTTTCTTATTTTATCAGTAAAATTATGAGCATGCAGAAGGGAATCAAGCGTGGACAACTGAAACCGAAAGCTGCAATGGAAACAACTGAACGCGCAGTAAATTCAGGTAAAACTATTCATTGGTTTCCACCCGGACAACAGCAGCATCCCTCGTTACTTGGACAGCCTGCTCAACGAACTGAACCGCCATTGTTTGGTCTGCCTCAAGCTCAACAGAAGCAACTAAGTTTATTTGGTCAACCGCAGCAGCAACAGGAGCCTACTCTGTTTCAAGAGCAGAATATGATGGCTCCATGGAACTTGTTTCAGCAGCTCCAACAGCAGGCTCAAGGGTGATTCTTCCAAGTCTCACCTCAACAACAGCCAGTTCAACAGCAAATTAATGTATTTGGTGGAGTCCCAAACATTTTCGCAGGGTTGTGGGGGTGGCAGTATCCCCAGAACTCTGGTTGGAGCTCTAGCGGTGTTGGTGCCTTAGACTCAACCAACAAGTATTTTTGGGGTATCACAGGACAGGGTCCTTTGGTTCAAGGAAAAGATTTGGAGGGAGGTGGAGGAGCTATGCTTCAACACCAACAGCAGCTCTGAGTTAGTGCACGTAAATTACTATTGTTACTAAAATATGCAACTTACGTTTCATTTGGAACTATAATTTTTTATTTCGTTACTTAAATTCATATAAATGTCGTATTTAAAGAAATACAATAAAATGGCAATATAATATTTTATATGTAGGTACAAAACTAATGTGATTAGTTGTAATCCAGAATCTACTGGTTTAATTATGTAAGCTCTACACAACAAGAAATGCAATAACAGTCTGGTACTAACATTCTCATTGATAATTCCAGAAATTTTCACAAACACGTTTTTTTATAAATGTTTAGGTTGTAAAAGTTGTAATTGTTCCAAATCAGCTCAAGAGCTTCTGATGTTTTGTAATAATCTGGAAAAAAAGTAAAATTACCGAAGTAAAAAAGTTAAAACTGTTTTAAATCTACCATTGTAATTGGAAGCATAGTGAGTACATCATGCTTCATAACAGGCTAAACTATATTTCTATGTAAACGGAATATTTTAAGCTATTATACTTTTAGACATCTATGCAATTAAATGTAATCACCACAAAAAATGGCAAATTATGAATAAACATAAAAATTATGAGTCTCCGTTCTGTCATAATTTGGCGAACGTAAAGGTACGCAAATAAACCGACTTAATGATCATTTCAAATACGTAGCTGAGCCAAGTGAATATCTATCTGTCTGATTCTCACTCACTCTAAGGAGATGACAAATCAGGCTCAGAATCAATAAGATTATTTCTCATGACCCAATAAATCAATGCACCAAATTTTGTGCGATTCTGACAAGTTTTATGATCCGAGGGATTACCTCCCCCTATTACCCCAGGGGGATTAGAAATCAGACTCAAAATAAATAGGGCCCTTTCTCATAATCCAATGAATCACTGTACCAAATTTGGTGCAATTCTGACAAAAGCGTAAGGTCAGGGGGTTACCTCCCCCTACTACCCCAGGGGAATGACCAATCAGGCTCAAAGTCAACAGGGTTCTTTACTATGGCCCAGTACATCGCGATACCAAGTTTGGTGCGATTTTGACAAAGCATATGGTCAGGAGGGTTACCTCCCCCTATTACCCCAAGGGGATGACCGATCATGTTCAAAATCAATAGAGTTCCTCTTAATGACCTAATTAATCACTGTACCAAGTTTGGTGTGATTCTGAGGCTTCGTCCACTAATGACGTCACTTTAAAAACCCGATTTTTCGAGTGACCCACTGACCCCTGTCACTATTTTTTTACATTAGAGGATAGGGCACTTAACATAGGCCGTCACCTTTTGACCCGAGTGACCCACCGACCCCTAAAAGTGATGTCATTAATGGATGACGCCTGACAAACCGTCTGGCCTGTATCGTGCTCACACACACACAGACAGACGGACGGACAAACATAACAATCTCAATACTTGCTTCACTATGCTCAGCTACGTAATAACTCATGAAAATGATTTGTATCAACATTACTCATTTGTCAATGAAATAATCCTTTACCTAATTATGGTAAATGAATTAAAGATGCTCAATGTTGAAGACGACGTTAGCATTAAACTGGTACATTCAGCATGATTTAAAGCTCATTTTGGCTTGTCTATAGCCCGTTTTCGTTGTGTTAAATCCATTTAGCCTATTGTAGAGCCCATTTTATCCTGTTCACAGTAATATATATATATAAAATATTACACTTTTGTGATGTTTGAAGAACCTATAAAACTAATTTAAACTAACAATTTATTTTTAAGTTAATTATTTTGCTGGAAATACTGCGTCATCAAAATCCAATCTGCGTTCCTTTATCCACTGCACACAACTACCTGAATCCAAATTCGAATATGATAGGTATGGGTCAATATAACCTACTGGAAGCAAAATACCAACTGGGGTACGTTCTGGAATCAAATTTGTGTCCAATTGCTACATGTTATAACTACAGCTTTTATAACGTCTTGTTTTAAAACAGCTAATTACCAATTACTATATAGGATGAAGTACACTAGATCAAACAGTTCCAATTAAAAAACAAGTTAGTGGAGCAATTTGTTCTCAAGAATATTCTCATGTTATTGTTTTTTAGGTTCAAGCTACTATCTACTTAATTACCGTGTGGACTAACTATAAACAAACCCATTTTTCAGTAAAATAGGCTACAACACCCTAAATATAATTGAAAATTGTACGTATATGGGGTACGTACCCAAGTCAACCTCTAGTGCAAAACAGATATTCACCGTTTACTGTCATACTTTGAGCGCATTCCAAAGCTCCTGCTCAAAACAAAATGTTTTCAGAAAGGCTTTGGAAAATTATCGGTTTCCGATTCACCATAATGGAATACGGATACAGTTCCCCTGTTACCTGGGACAGCAATAATAGAAAGCTTTGTCGGTCTGGAGCTTACTCCAATATGAATTTTGGCTTGTATCAATTTTACGCCGTATTTTTTGCATTTTTCAACTCCTATCGACTAGTATCCAGATCCTTTCGACAAGTTAGTAGGCTTCTTGGAGAAGAAGAAGAACTTCATGAAATTGTTTTTCAGCCCATTTTAGTAGCTATTGACTTACTATTAATTACATTGTTCATTCTAATTGCATCCGGACAACAAATCATCCGAATGTGGGCAAAAGAGATTGTCTACTATTTCAACCAGTTGATAAACACCGACCGCTACTTTGAAGGTGAAAATATTTTGTGCTAAAAATTTAAATTGGAAATTATTTTTAAAAACTTTTATTTCAAATTTTTCAGAAATATTCCATCGTTTTGTCCTTAATAATTCCACATACAAAAGAACCCGATTAGTTGTCGAAGTACTTTCTATTCTGGTTTCCGTTGGAAGCTTAATATTTCCATTTCTTTGGGCAGCTTTTTTCCTCCAGAAAACTGAACCCTTACATCGCTTCTTTGTCGAGGCTCTTGAGTTTGAACCCAAATTGGATTGGCAAACGCTTCCACTGATTTTGTACATCATGTGATCCGTACTTCAGTGTTCCAACGTGGCGGTTATGTTGCTAATTTTAGGTCTACTTTATATAAAATTTTATTATTTTTGGGTAACTGCACTTCATCCATTTCAACATTCTTCTGAGGCAAAATTTCTTACTAAAGTGGGTTATAGGTGAAGATGATATGATTAGATATTACAAAATGCACCAAGTACTGAATAGAATGTTCAACCAGATTGTGGGTAACAGACTGGCGGCCAATCATCAAGCTATGCTTCAAATGTTATTTATAATAACCATGTTTTTATGTATTAGGTATTTCAAGCTAATGTTGTTTACACCCGGTTACCAAATAGGTTTCCTGAGAATTGTAGCGACACTTACAGTAGAATATATGGAATGTAAATTAATAAGTGAAACTACTCAAACTAGTAAAATATTAAAAAGAAAAATTCGAAGTTTGGCCAAACCAAAAAGTGAAGTAGTTAGAAGTGTGGCCAAATCCTGGGATTTGGAACTGAATGTGAGTTATCTGTATTTTAAAATAGGAAGGGCGACATTATGCAATTTATGGAACGAAGTGTGTGCCTAATTACTGATGTGCTAGTAGCCTTAGAAGAGTAGTAGATTGTTAACCTACTTTTTTGTAAAATTGCATCCTACGTAGGTATATGTTAGTAGGTATGTTGACCTGTTGAAATATATTATAGTTATTTATTAAGATTTATCCACATTTAAAAATACAAGTTTTATCAATTCTTTTAGCACCTATATGCCAGACTTCAATCCTTAAACAAGTCGGACAAACTGGGTCATAGACACACTGCTATTTGGTTTATTAAGAATCGAAGATCGATTCTTTATAATATCCTGATCCGGCCGTCCGGACGTCCGTCCGTCCGGCCGTCCGTCCGTCCGGCCGTCCGTCCTAATGCGATTTCCTCAGAGATGGCTGGTCCGATTTCCACCAAACTTGGTATACAGACTCTGGTGGAGGTCGGACAGAACCCTATTGAATTTCAGGGCAATAGGTCAACTCCAAAGGTCAGAGGTTACCAACGGTCAAACATTTTTAAATAGAACCTATATCATGCGGCACATGATTTTAGGTCCATTTTTGACCAGGATTACGAATCCACAGTCCGTTTGTTAAAATTCGGATTGTAAGGTCCTGAAATCAGGGCCTTAATTTTCGAATCTGCAAATTTAATGCATCCATGCTGTGCGGCACATGATTTTAGGTCCATTTTTGACCAGGATTACGAATCCACGGTTTGTTTGTTAAAATTTAACTTCTAAGGTCCTGAAATCAGGGCCTTAATTTTCAAATCCGCTAATTTAATGGATCCATGTTGTGCGGCACATGATTATAGGTCCATTTTTGACCAGGATTACGAATCCACGGTTTGTTTGTTAAAATTTAACTTCTAAGGTCCTGAAATCAGGGCCTTAATTTTCAAATCCGCTAATTTAATGGATCCATGCTGTGCGGCACATGATTTTAGTTCCATTTTTGACCAAGATTACGAATATGATGTCCACTTGTTAAGTTTAACCTTGCGTTTGGACCAATCTTCGATTCTTAATTATGTCCATTTGCCAATGGTTTATTTCTTTTTAATGTATACAAAAACATAAAGTCAACACAAGCTGTATGCATTGTAACAATCATCAATTTATTTAAATTTTACTCAGCCCCGATTTCAACGCAAGCGCAAGTACTGATGTATTGCGTTTGTACCAGAACAATATACATGGCACACGACATCATAGAAAATAAGCAGTATATGGGCAATGGCATGATCTTGCAACCGGAAACTAGTATCCAGGTACCCATAACACCAACAATAAACCCTATTCCCATCAATAAACCGGCAATACTTCTAATAGCCTCTAACGCAAACTGATTCAGACACTAAAGTTTAGCATACTCTTTCATGCCATGTAGGTTTGGAGGCTTTCTAGCTAGTATGTTCAGGCAATTGAAAACAATGTTGAATATTGATATTGCATGAAGAAGCAGCATTAGAAAGGATCGACCTGCTTCGATAATAACCCATTGTCCAATTAAAAGGCGAATAGCAACCTTTAGAAATTTCAGATTTGTTGCTGGCAAGAAGTCTTCAAGAACATAATACGCTGCATCTGCCTCGGTGTATATAGCCAGTGGTGGGAATATAACAGCAAAAGTAAAAATCATTAGAACTAAACCATTCATCAGGAATCCTAGTACATCCACAGGTTGGCCCCTCCTTAACAATTTACTTGTTTCTGTAACAAAGTTTAGTACAAACTTACAGCTTGCACTATACTATTCAGTAATAGTTTGTAACATTTGTAAATTTTAGAATACTCACCTGCACATACTAATGAATACAACGAAATAGAAATCGAGTAACCTTTTCTGTTTCTATCGCCTCTGAAACGACGATCCAGCGTCCACAAGCGCGTTAGATAGTTTGCAAGTTCCACTCCGTACGTTTTCATAACAATGTTTAAACTTGCACGTAATATTATGCAAAACATCACTTCAGTGTAAATGAAGATAAGATAGTTTGGAATCATTTCAATTGGAGACAAGTAGTTTTGTACAAAAATGAAGGGGTACAGGCAACCGTAGACTGCTATTAGTAAGTTTGATAAGTAAAACATTACTAGTTTCTGTGGACGTTTCTCAACTTTGTATGTTTCTGCAGGAATGTCAAATGCTACTACGTGACGATAGAGAAATTTTGTAAACAAAGTGTCATGTAGTTCAAATGCTTTCCACATTAGACAAGTTGCCATCTTAAATATAATAGCTTTACGTCCTAACAAAACAACAAAACTTCCTAGCGAAACGAAGCAATGAAATTGTTCAATATTTTCAGTTCGAAAGTTAAAGCGTCTAAAGTTCCAAAGTTACAACGCTGATTATGATGTTGCTAAAATATTATTATGAATGCTTACAGTTAAGTAGCTCAGTTGCAATATAATGTATATGAAATAAGCTCTGTTTAGCTCTTTAATCTAGAAAATTCCTATAAAGCAGAACTAATAAAATTTCCCACAAGCTATGGAATGTTCTACTCAGGCCGTCCATTCAAGAACTCGGATTTTATCTACCACACAAACGTAATAAAGAAGGATATGCGCTAATTTGTTGCAAATTAAATAAACAAATTATGGTTTAAATTGATAAAGCAAGAAAAATGGTTTAATGTGTAAAAATACGGTTACGTAGGCTTTGCATTACAACCTCTATAACTTTTTAAATTGTCATTTGGATTGAATCATGAACTGAGCTTCAGTTTTTAACTGGATTTATTAATTTAAACCAGTTCAATCCCAATAAATTCATTCGAATTTCAATCAATTTTTAATTTAGACAAATCTAATAACGCAAAAACATTATATTTTCTTTTTCTTTATAGCCCAAATACCCAAACAAATTTCAACGGTCGTAAGTTATGACGATGATGTCTTCACATGAATTCTTAAAATGAACTATACCCCAGATTCTTCGTATCCGCTGCGATACTTAGCTTAGCAGATCGATTGCAGTATAAATTCAGAATATTATGCATTATTTTTAAGGTTGTTTTTCCAACTCTGAACACTAGTTTCGTATTTATAAAAAATCAGAGCATAGCAAGACAAGTCTGATATTTTATACGTTTCTTACTACACATTAACATACATATCTGACTTGTGTATCAATTTGCGGATTTATAGAAAGTAACTTGAAACTTCACTAATAGGTTATATGCCAAAAAGAATCATCCATTTATCAAAATCAGTTTACCAGTCGCACTACAAACTTCTCTCTCATTCTTTTCATAAATTCGTCGCTAGTGAAGGCAAAAGATTAATCGCGATTCCAAAACGATTTCCGATCCGATTTTTGGTGCAAAGGTTTGGCTGATCGGAAAACCGATCCGATTTTCCAAAACATTTTCGATTCCGATCCGAAAACGTTTGCCAATCGGTAAGATCGCGATTTTCCCGACTACAGAATTTATGTCCCAAAATCTACTTAAAGCTATACAAATTTAAATAAAGAGAATTATAAGTAATAAAAAATGGTCAGAACAAACAATGAACCGAAGTCATTGGTGTGCATCTGCTCTGTCATGAAGTTCCTGACCTACATAGCAATAATTTTTTCAGGTTTCGTTTACCATGCACATATAAAATAACCAGTTTGTAAAAATCGCGATTCCGATCCGATTTTTGTATAAAACGTTTACAAACGATTTTTGAGTAAAACGTTTGGACAAAAATCGGTTTAATCGCGATTAGTTTTCGATTTTTGCCATCACTATTCGTCGCTTTTCGGGATTTAAAAAAATACATTTGGGTTAACCTTCCAGCTTGACCAGCGTATATGTTCTCAATTTAGTTATACGATTACTTGCTTGATCAAAATTTCCTTCAAGCTCCAAACCTTGCTAGTTTTCTAACTTCAAAAGTGCGAAACAATAATAATAGTTTATTGTCAATACTATACCCTCGAGAGGCAATTACATAGTATGACACAAGTCAAATTTAGTATTTCACTGTGGCTTTTATGTATGATTACTTACAATGATTTAAGTTACATTACAAATATGATTAAAAATGGTTCATAAACAATTTATCCGTATTTTTAAATATAAAGTATATACTGTAAAATATAACACCAGTATAACCAAAGCAAAGGTAAAAACGAATACATAATTTTAGTTTAATTCTGCAAATTGTTAATAACTATTAAAATTACTTCATCGATACAAGTTTTGTCACAAGCATCCTGTTTATGAGTTAAATTGTAGTCATTGGCTTGAAGTCCAAGTATGTACCCACAAAGCGTTTTATTAAAAAGTGGGAGGGATAAATTTCCAACCGTGAGGAACTCTGGAAATTTTAACCATTCATATACACAGTCATACTTGAAAGTTCGCTTTACTATTCTATTCCCCCCGTTCGCCCCAATTACTATTATATCTTATTGCAGGTATCTTATAGGTATTATTTCTAGTAGAGCCTAAGGTAACACTTAAAATTCGGGGTAGTTATTCATTAAGTTATTTTGTGACAGAAAAGTAAGTTTGTACCCGACAAACAATAGTGCCGGATTCATGTAGGATATGCCATCACTCTCGGTTTTTTATGATGGCAAATCCAACGCATTTGAATTTTGGTAATAGATCTGCGTTGTACCAATAAAGATAAAACAGTGCCGAAAATACAGCAAAGGTATAGTAAAAAATCTGTACCAGTAAGCCTTCACGATTTTGTAACGGTTAATTGCTACCAAACCGGCAGCAAGTTAACGTTCGTTTCACATTAGCGTACAAACTGTTGGCAAGCCAGTACTGGCTTGCTGCAGCTGAACCTACGCCGGAAAGCCATCACAAAGACAGTACCAAAGCAATACAGAGTAGGTTTTTGCGGAGTCAGCTGAAAGTTGGTTGTCCGTTGGCCGTTTCTTCTTTTGTTCTGCTCAGTTCACTCTCCGCTTGCTCAGTTCAGTTTGTGCTTGCTCTTCCGATTTAACTTGACGGTAGATGCCTTCTCCAGAAGAATAATTAAGTTCTAACTTTAAAATTAAATGAGCATGGGAAAATCAAAAGCGTTTTCAGTCATAACTTTTAAAAAGTGTAGACTGGGTCCCCACCAGTTGGCTAGTTGATGGGGAGGAAGGCAAGCAAGTTCGGTTTCCAAAGGTCACGGTAAAGGACTTTGAAAGTATTCGTCGTATTCCAGGCTCTGTTCCAAAGCCCAGTTGGCCTTTGTGGGAAGTTGAAGTTTGCAAGAAAAGTTACGGTAAGTGCCAATTAAGATATTAAATTAGTCTCATTTGAAAAGTCAATTGAAAAGTGTCATCATTATCAGCGGTAATTGATTTAAGGTTTGGCGTTTATTACAGATACCCCAGCACAGGCGGAAGATAAGGCCCAACGATATTCAGCCACGTCAGACACCGAAGGAAGTGCAACGGACCGTCCACCTTCTAAGCGAACTCGAAGTAACGAGCCTGGAGCATCTTTCCAGTTGACCTCTGCCCCATCATCATCTTTATTTCCAACAAACATTTTGCCTACACTTACTACTGTGGATCCTAGCAACGTGAACTTCGAAGACCCAAGCGTTATTCCGCTAAATGATCCATCTGGTATTTAAAATCCTTCTAAAATATATAAATGTCCGGTATTTTAAAAAGCAATCATTTTAACTCAACCGTTTTGTTAAAAAGGCTTCGGCGACCCAAATAACGTTGTACTAACAACCCTTGGACTGGACCCTAGGCTGGACACTTTATTTGAGGAGCAAAAAAGTAAGCTACAATTAAAACAGTTTTAATTAAAAATATTGAATACGTATAATATCTCCGTTTTTGAAATTAATAATTTTTTGCTTTAATGTTCCAGCTTTTAATGAAAAGTCACTAGTCAACCAAGAGATAATCATCCGGGAACAACGCGAGATCAAGTCCCTTTTACTGCAGGTTGTAGCTCAACAAGGTCAAGGAGCCAGCGCAACATCCGAGAGCCGTGGTGGTGGACTAGCACTTATCCCATTGGTCTCCGAGGCAAATCTTAGACAACTTAATCAGACTTTGGAAATTCCTGAGAACTTTTCGTGCATGGTACACTTCAATGTTTTATGTCTACATTAAGTGGTAAAAATGGTTTTGTTTAAAATGCTAAAACGTGTATTATGTACAGGTTAATTCTTTTAAACACTTTGGAAGGACAGAAGTGACGAAAACTGTGAAGTCTATCCTTTCATACTTGTTCGAGCAAGAGTTCTCCAAACAAGTTCGGTACACCAGCGTTTCCGGGAAACTCCCACTTAAGAATACTCGATTAGCTGCTGCAGTTATAGAGGCGGTTCAGTTCTGCCACACGGACATTAAACACAGTGAGATTAAAGATCGCTTATCTGCGTGGTTTAGAGGTAGTGTGGATCGCGGACACGGACGAAAATTAAGGCATGGAAACTCCCAGAAGAGAAATGAAAAGGAAAGCACGGAGGTCGGTCCGGAAGGAACTGGAGCAAATGAAGGAGCAGAGATGCCGGAATAAAATTGTAGTAAATCTAGTTTCGAAACATTCTACTTACGGTGATGTAAGAGACATGAGTATGTATAGTTTGCAAGAGCCATTAACTGATAATTTTGATACAAGTGACTCAGAAAGCAATGATCAGTTAGAAGAAATACGCGAGTTAGATAGTGTAATTAGTTCAGAAAATGAAAGTTTTAGCAAGCGACAAGAGTAAGCAGCCTGGGCTACGTCAAATAATATTGCACATGCAGCCCTTGGCAACCTGTTAGATTTACTGCAAAATTGGCTTCCAATGGAAAACTTTCCAAAAGATCCTCGTACGCTATTAGGTACACCAAAAAAGACTAAAATACGAGAACTAGCTGGGGGAACATTCCATCATTTTGGTATCAAGGCGTGGTTACTGAAAACTTTAGAAACTGGTATTACATGTTTTGAACAAACACTAGAATCCCTAAAACAAATAGATAACCTCATTTCGTTGAAAGTCGGAATTGATGGAGTTCCTGTAAGTAAAAGTAGCAATCTTCAATTTTGGCCAATTTTGGCAAGTGTTGATCAATCTATCGATAGCAAAGTTCACATAGTCAGTCTAACATTAGGCACACATAAACCTACTAACTGTCAAGAATATTTAGAACCGTTTGTAAAAGAAATGTCAGAGTTAGGTTCCAAAATGTTTTAGTAGAAAACCGAGAAGTCTTTTGGAGGTTAGACATTGGAAGGCGACAGAATTCAGGTCATTTATTTTGTATACTGGACCTTTTGTTTTAAAAGGTCTACTCGACCCAAAGAAATATAAACACTTCTTACTTTTGCATGTTGCTATGTATATTTTATGTTCCGAATCATGTTCAGACAAAAATTGGATTGAATATGCAAGTGATTAGATTAGAAAGTTTGTCTATGATATTCCAAAATTATATCCTAAAGACTTTATAACCTATAATGTGCATTCAATTAGGCATTTGCATTGGGACGTAATCATCCACGGTCAACTTGACCGTTTTAGTGCATTCGAATTTGAAAATTATAATCAGAAATTAAAGAAAATGATACGAACAAATAGCAATCATTTGTCACAAGTTATAAATCGTGTAACTGAACTAGAAAATACAGGCGTTCAATGCTCTTGCAAGGTTCAAAAGGACAGTAACAACTTATTGGCGAATGATTTTTATGTGACTAATGACGGACGTTACTGCTGCATTAAAAAGATAAGAAATGATACTGTTTTTGTACGTGTTTTTAAAGATGTTCGAAACTTAAATTACTATCCGTGTGAAAGTTTTAAATTGTCTATTGTTAAGTTAAATGAAAAAACGAAACTAAAAAAGCTACAAACTTGTAACCTAGTTAAGAAGTGTATGAACTTTGTACTAAATGAAAAATCGTATTTGATTCCATTGTTACATTGATATGTTTTGTATTTTAAATTGTTTATTTTGTAGCTTAAATTAAATGGTTCTGCTTTAATAAAATTCAGAATAGTTTACTAAGAATTGTATCGTACATAATTATTCATTAATTTCATCGACTTTCCTATAAAAAACCAATGCAAGAAAACAGTAGCACAGCATGAATTCAGCACAGATACGTTACTGATTCGGCATTGTTCCTTCATTGAACCAGCAAATGCGTACAGATGTTGCTTTTTTTTACGGTACTGGCTTTTTAATGGAAATCCAGCACAGATCCGGTATGCCGGTTTTCCATCGCTGAGTCGGCATAGAATTTCGATGCAGATCCAACAACGCAAAACGGACCATAAATGCATTGGATCTATGCAGTAAAACCCGCATTGGTTCGTTATATTTAGCCGTTGCAATTGTTGGTCGGGTAAGCAAATAATGCATTTTCAAATATTATTTTATTTTTAAAGAAAAACCATTCGAGAGAGAAGCATATATCATGTGAGATTTCGTCGTATTTCATCTTATTACAAAAATACCTAGCACAATCTTTTATAATCTTATCAAGAGAAAGAAGTTGACCTTTAGACAAGTTGTTTCCCCATACAATTCAACTATTATTCAATATGCTAAACACAAAAGATTGAACTAGAATTTGTTTATTTTCGGTAGTGAGAATCTTTTTGTGTGGATATAACATGGAGAGGTTTCTATAGCTCTTCTTAACAATGTTGTGCAGCTGCGGTGAAAAAGTTAATTCTTCATCAATAGTAACACCTAAAATCTTTAGTTCGTTTACACGTGTAATATTCTGCCCGTTGATTTTAATATCAACTAAACCACAGTCTTTGACGTCAGGTTTTTGTCCGAGAACAATGAATTGGGTTTTTTATGTTTAGGTCAACTTTATTTGCTTTAAGCCAATTAAAGACATTGTCAAGATCTTGTTCGATTTTAGCTATCATCGAGTTTATGTTATTTGGAGTATCAGAATTAACGAGATTCCCATCATGTTTGGTAACGAGTAAATATGTTGATATTAGAATTTTTTACTTGTAATGGCAAATCATTTATGTAAGTACTAAAAAACAAACTACTGTTACTAGCTCCTTGAGAAACTCCTCTTGTAGTGGACTTGACATCAGGTTTAAGTTTATTAAGCTCAACGTATTGCTTACGGTCTGTCAGTAAAGATTTTATAAACTTAGAGTCTATACCATACCATGATAACTTGTGTATTAAAATTTCTCTGTCAACACTGTCGAATGCTTTCATTTATGCAAACAAAACCGGGTTTTACCGACAACGCCTCAATATTTTTTATGTGGTCTTTTGTATGAAGTAGTTCTTATTAGTGGCCTTATAGTCATCTTTAAGTTTTTAAAAAATACTTTATGGTATAGGCTGGAGAGTCATATATGTGTTGGGCAAATACCAAAATTTGAGATAAACTGCCTTGCTGAATTAATTATAGTGTAGCAACATTAATTAATTGGCTCTCCGTATGCAAATAACCCAATTAGATTTGTATCAGCTTGCAAAGTTTCATTGGTTTTGATTGCACACAAAAAAGTTATGACGGTTAAGCTAAGGTCATTCAAAAATATATTTTTTTGGCGATTTTCTCGAATAATGCCAGTCTTTTGATCTAATACTTAAAAGTTGCTGTTTATTTATTAGGAGAACTCAGCCCTGAAAGTTTGAAGAGTTTTTGAAAGGGCAAAGAAAATTTTGGTAGATTCTGAAAAAAGATGCTCTGTAGGTGTAATTGGATTTACACTAAATTGTTTTTATTATTCGGTTACTTGAATTCATATAAGAGGTCACATTTCAAGAAGTGTACTAAAGTAGTAATGATTTATTATATATACTTGTGCACGAAATTGATTAATTATTTGTAATTCAGAAGAAATGGAGAACTTATCTAATTATTAGTTTGACAATACGAACTAACCTCATTGCAGGTACACTTTCCAAATCCAAACTAACCATTGAAAATTTTATGAAAAAATTTCTGTTGAATAACTTATTTTCATATTGATGAATAACGCATTTTCGATAACTGCTTAGTTATACAGATATAATTTTTTTAAGACCTTAAGTCTTGCTAATAGCATACACGTGATTTTTCAAAAGTGACCATTTAACTTCTTGTTATTCATATATTTAAATCGTTTTATACTGATTATTGTGCTTATACGACCATGCGCTTTGTTTTACAAGAATTATTTAAGGCAATGTCTCGCATAATGTTCCTACAAGTAAATTACATGGAAGCGCATCCAAGCGTGGAAAGTTATGAGCCAAGGCAAGACAAGCGAAATGTTCTGGAACCCTGCTATCGTAAAAAACTGGAGGTTAATTGAAACGATTGAATTTGGTTCACCATCCCAAACAAACTGATTTAAAGTTCGGGATGTTCGACCAGCAATCCGGCTATCTGAAATTCAAACAATAATATATACTTTCAATAATATAAGTCCTTTATATGGAAATTAAAAAGCAATTTGCCAGCATACGGGAATATATATCCGGAACAGAGAGCTAGTGCATTAATTAAAAAGGTTTCTTGTTGTGAGGAAGTAACCCTTGCCAGGCGTAGATTTGCTTGGGCACACAAATCTCCTGCATCTGTCCAGTTCTAGGATAAATTACACATGCATGAGTTATCCAAAACTTTATTTAGTATTAATTTAAATTTAATGAGCATACCCTTCTTATTGTTGGCTGATCAATGAAAAAAGTTTTTCCTTTCAGTCTAACTGGTCTAACTTGCCGTTTTGAACTTTTGTAAAAGCCGATATTACAATTGGAAATAAAATTGCTATTTCAGCTGCAAATCTTAAAACGTGTAAAATGAACATTTTTGCTAATTGAAGCTGCAACTAATTCCGCACAAATGTTTTACAGTTGGTTGAATGGTTTCAAATGATTGTTGCATATTAGCTGTAGCCGCGGGTTTTTACATTATGCGACAACTTGGAGCTAAAATGTTAGATATGGAATTGTTAGTGGCAGTGGTAATCATTGATTGATCTTTGTAACTATATGGCAAGGGCTATGCCATTAAATGGGACTACGTTGCGTTTTGCGTCATAAATGTTATTTAAGTGTTGAGCGGTCTCTTTTATCTTGAATAACAACCTGAAATAGGTTTTTGCTAAAAACTTATTCGTGTCAAATCATTTTTCTTTATAAATAAAGTACTCAAAAAAGCGAACAAATTTTCCAAAATAAAGTGGCCAATTACTCATTAATTAGAAATCGTTTTTATCTTGTGCTTGATAAGTACCACCTATATGCGTTATGTGTTTAAATAGGCAAGTAAGCAATAAAATTATTGTCTTGTTAAAAATATGGAAAAACTTTGTTGCTTTCAATCATATGTCACTCTCATCAAAGACCTGAGTGGAAACACGTTTCGGTTTTTAACTACAATAATCTTCATGCTGTTGAAGCTGTAAAGTTGACACGAAACTTATCACACAAACACTGCGCGGACTAAAGCTGATATGAACTTGATCAAGGTGTAGATTTGGTGGAGCCCCGAGAAACCAAATGTCGAGTTCAGTCACAATTGGATTGATCACACGAAGCAAATTGCCAAGCTGAAAGCCCTTTGCACTTGTAACATAGTGGACCTCCACCTTAAACTTGGTCCAAGGAAACTGGAAACTACTGCGGATTTGCTTGGTCAGCTTAGAAATATCCTCAATCCTGTAAACATTGCGGGGATAGCGGCGACCAGCAGATTCGTCAAAGTGAATTACATACTTCCTTTTCAGGCTCGCTAGGTTACTCGCACGATTCCAGAAACGGTTGACCAGCCCACAATTTTTAAGGTCAGCCATCGGCAGGAAACTGAAAAGATGCTCCATAGCCTGCACAGAAAATGAAACACTTAAATAATCAGATTTAATTCATCGAATAATTTTCTAGAAATTGCTGAAAACTTACGATCGTGTATCATGAAGCATGCTGATGTCGCTGATATTAGTGGGACGATGAGCATTCCCAGTTGACACCGTCATCACAATCTCCTTTAATACCCCCGTTACGTCCTCCTGGATCAACAAAGCCGCTTCCGGTTGTTGACATGTACCTTCGGATGCCATGCTGTCAAGAATCATCTTGAGCAGGAAATGCCGAGACGATACGAAATGGTTTCGTTTGATGTCATATCTCTATTTACCAGAGTACCGGTTGACGTTATTATCGAATATATCAGACAAAGACTTTCCTCTGATGACTGCTGGGAAAAGAGAACCGATTATACTCTCGATGAAATTATGGATCTTATCAAGATCTGTTGTTATGAAACTTACTTCAGATTTTGTGATCAGGCTTACAAACAAAAAAACGGGTTACCGATGGGATCCCCACTTTGCCCAGTGATTGCGGAATTTGCTAGAAAATGCAGTGGTAAAAAACCACAAATTCATCAAGTTCTGGGTACGGTTTGTAGACGACATATTTTCATTTGTCAAATCTCGCAAACTTACGGAAATACGCCACGATCTGAACAGCTATCAACCATCTTTACAATTCACCATTGAACGGGAATCTGACCACAAACCCATAGATGGAAACTTCACTGGATTACCATTCTTGGACGTTTTGGCATATCGAAGAGATGATAACTCGATTGGCCATTCTATTTACCGATAGCCTACTCATTCCAATAGGTTCCTTCATTATACATCGTGTCATCCAATGGCTGACAAGGTCTATGTAGTTGATGGTCAAGTTAATCGAGTAGAAAATTATGCGATGACATTCACATTCCCAAGAATCTGGATTTCATTACCAATGCTCTACAAGACAATGGCTATCCTTACAGTCCCATTAAATCAAATCGCAATTCAGATGGAAAAGGTGTCAAAGGAGAATGATTTGAATGCTGATGATGCAATAAACGTTACAGTTCCAGAAAAGACTGAAAAAGGCTTCCAAAAACGAGCTATTTTGCCCTATTTGGGAAAATAACTGATGATTTAGCACACGACTAGAGCTGTAAACGTGTACACGTACACGCGTGTACACGGATGAAAACCGGCTAGTGTGTACATCGTGTAGAGCGAAACACGACACGAATTTGGCTGTACACGAAAGGTTTTGTACACGGTATTCCAGTACACAAAACGAACACAGTTGAAAAACGTGTGTGTTTGATAAGTTTTTATTCATACTGAATTCTTATGCCACACTAGGACAAAACCTCAACCTTGTTTCCAAAAACGGTCATATTTTTTTAATTTTTCAGTGGATATAAAGCCATTTTATGTGTGAAAGTTGTTTAAATCTTGATTAAAACTCTAGAACCACTCAACTTTGTCAACACCTAGTCGCAGTAATTACCATTTTGTTCTTATTTAAACTGTATACTGTACACGATTTGTACACGGTTTTTATCGTGCTCTGCTAAACACGAAACGAACACAACACGTTTAGGTTGTACACGAAACGAACACGGAAAAATAATATCGTGTTTGCTTGTACACGACACGAGATTTTGAAGGGCCAAATTGTGTACACGTTTACAGCTCTACACACGACGCATGAGATTGGCTATGTACCCAGGAATAAAATACAGTCACAGTCACATATCAAATTTCAAAGACAGGAAGTCTGAAATTGAAGCTGGAGTTTACAATATTCCATGTGACGGGAATGATACCGAAGAATGTAACCTAAAATACATGGTGAATCCAGACAAGGAATAAATACTAGAGCTAAACGACACATGCAACATATCTATAATGCCAACACTGAAGAATCAGCAGTTGAAGAACACGCATGGAATTCTGGACAGCAAGTGGACCCTAGAAAAGTTCGCCTGATCGACAAGGAAAGCAACACAGTACGGAGAAAAATAAAGGAGGCCTTGTGGATTAAGTATTCAACAAATACCATGAACAAAAATCAAGGCAAATCCGTAAAACCTGGTTGGACTCACATCCTAAGGCAAAAATTTTTCCAACATAGGAAGTAACTGAGGAAACGGACTAAACAACTACATACGAGAAATAATTTATGATTTTCAGAATTTGTATATACATGGAATGAGTTGTTTTTATTTTCTTTTGTGATTGCCCTGATGAAGATAACCGTGTGCTATTAAAAGCTAGGCAAAAAAAATAATATTTTTTACCACCTCAAAAACCCCGTTTTCGCGTTTTGTTTAATCCTCTCCATCTCTTCGACAACTGGCAAAAACCATAAAAAATTAGAAGTTTTCCGGAAGTGATACCAAATTCACTGAATTCACTAACCATTAAAACTAATCCCCAACTAATTTAAATCACACCAACCTTTTTCAGCTTACCTGAAGATAACTTGTTCAGTCTAGCGTAACTAATAAACCATTGGCAAATGGAGTAAGTAGGAATTGACTTCGGGACCTTCGGGGCCTGGGGGGCCTTCGGCCCCGTGGATATTTGGGGCCTTCGGCCCCGCGAATAAACGGATTTTAAAAAATGGACCTCCTATTTGTAATCCTGGTCAAAAATAGACATAAATCATGTGTCGCACATGATAGATCTATTAATTTGGAAAATTTGACAATTAAGGCCCTGATTCCAGGACCTGAAAAGTTACATTTTAACAAACGGACAGTGGATTCGAAATCCCAGTCAAAAATGGACTTAAAATCATGTGTCGCGCAACATAAGTTCATTAATTTGGAAAGTTTAACAATTAAGGTCCCGAATCAGGGCCTAAATAGTTAAATTTTAACAAATGGATGTCATATTTGTAATCCTGGTTAAAAATGGACCTAAAATCATGTGTCACACATCATATGCCCATTAATTTGGACGTTTTAACATTTAAGGCCCTAAATCAGGGCTTAAATAGTTAAATTTTAACAAATGGACATCATATTTGTAATTTTGGTAAAAAATGAACCTAAAATCCTGTGTCACACAGCATAGGTACACAAATTTGGCATATTTGACAATTAAGGCCCTGATTTCAGGACCTTCCAACCCGAATTTTAACAAATGGACTGTGGATTTGTAATTCTGGTTAAAAATGGACCTAAAATCATGTGCCGCATGATATAGGTCCTATGTAAAAATGTTGAACCGTTGGTGACCTCTGACCTTTGGAGTTGACCTATTGACCTGAAATTCATAACGACACTGATCTATTGAAACCATCGTATCTGTTTTGCTCCCTATGAATGGAAACAACGTATCTGTTTTGGTCTCTAAGTGTGGAAACAACGTAACTACACTTTTGGGATGTTGTGAGATTTTATTTTCATTAGATTCTCCATTTAATTCTGTACATAATGGTGTGCTTGACTTAATATTCTATGATATGCCGGTCTGAGTGGCCGCGAATAACCACATGCTCTTTTGCAGTAGTGTTGGTTGGAAAATACACTACAAAAGCACTGCGTGCATGAAATCAATTCATGTTTTTTAATTCTAATAGATTAATTTCTGTAGTTTGAGAGCAACCGGGTAGTTTTTTGGGCACTTTTGTAAATTTTACACAGGAACGTTTTAAAAGTTGTACTCAACTATCATCAATTGTAGTTTTTCGAAAATAGCTCAAAAGTAAAAAAAGTGTAGTTAAGGCTTTTCAATTTTAAGAGACCAACGTAGATAAGATGTTACAATATTAAGAGAGCAAGTCAGATACGGTGGTTTTAATAGATCACGGACGATAAGGGTTCTGTCGGAGGTCCACCAGAGTCTGTATGCCAAATTTGGTGGAAATCGGATTAGCCATTTCGGAGAAAAACGTGATTCCCTGGACGGCCGGACGTCCGGAACAGGAAATTAGAAGGAATCGAGGTCGATTCCTAATAAACAGATTGGTAAACAATTTATTGATAGGAATAGCACGTCAGATTCAGATGAATCACTGGTAACAATTAAATGGTCAATTAATCTTCTTGTCTTCAGCAAGCTCAGCAGAGAACAGAACAGCCAAGCTGAGAATAGAGAGCAGCTGTAAAGCTATCTTGGCTAGACTGGTGTCCTTACCGCGGCACGCAAAAAATGGCTCCAGCACACTGTCTCCAGCACGCAGCGTAGTATGAATGTAGAGCTACAAGTTTTAGCAATATGATGGGCGAGAAACACGTCAAGTGAGACTATTTGAGCGCTTCCATATTTGCGTTTTTCTCTCTTGAGCTGCTTTTCGGTAAGCAAAGTTAGCAAAATATTTTAACAATTAAGCATTTTTAACTACTTTGGCTATCTTATGTATGTTTTGGTGACTTTGATCTACCATTTGAAACCTTATGTTTTTGAAAAATCTTTAATTAAAGTTAATTGCCATGTTAATTGTTACCATAATTATGTCGCTTCCCCCCAGAGTGCTAGAAGATTTTTCATCGCAAATCGAATCTCCTAAAGAAGCTCTATCATATCTGCATTAAAAATCTTCTAGCACTTTGGGGGAAGCGAGATAATTAGGGTAACAATTAACAGGGCAATTATCTTTAATTAAAGATTTTTCAAAAATTTAAAGTTTTAAATAGTAAATCTAGGTTACCAAAACATATTCAAGATAACCAAAGTTGTTAAAAATGCTTAATTGTTAAAATATTTTGATAATTGCAGTAAAATAATTAAATATAAAATGCACATAACTTGGCAACAACTTAACCAATATTGAAAATTCTTTTAATTTTTACGTCAGCAAGTAATGTACTTTCACCCAAATAAAGTCATTTGGTTCAGTTTTAAAATCGCAAATATGGGCTGTCCCACTTGACGTGACTCTCGCCATTGCTAAACATAAATTGTACGCTTTAAATGCTTTCAGGAAAGACGTAATATTAAAATATTAAACTGAATTGGTCAGGTGGAAAGCTTAAGGCAATTACGGTTTTGCTTTGGTCCATTTCACGTGTTTCTACTTTTTTTGAAATACAAATTGAAGTACTACTTTAAAAGTAGATGAATATTATGCTTATAATACATTAAATTCATGAGAACCCAACGGGAACAGTATGTAGAAATAACAATATTTTAACATATTATCCACGTTGCAATGTTATATTTTTGTTACAGGCCAGGTATTTTAGCACCCGTGAAATAATGTGTCTCAACAAGCATTCATCCCACATATATTTAACGTTAAAATTTTCACCTTTTTGAAATGTGTAAACTCCAACGTGATTTTAACGTAATCGCAACATGACAACATCACATTACTTCTACAGAGTATACTTACTGAAATTCAATGTAAAATTTACGTAACATTAATGTTGCCATGTAACAAAAGTTTGTGTACGCACGCAGTCAGTGCAGCAGATCGTTAGTCAGCCATTTCAATCAACTTGTTGTTTTTTGAGACCAATTATTAGTGTGAAGACTTATTTGATTTAATCGTTCGTAATGAATAACGCGGAAGGTATTAGTGAATTTGCAGTTGTAGAATTTTCTGATGAAAATACTATTGATGTGATAAGAGTGGAGTGGTTATCAGAAGATAAAAAGTACTGCCAATATCCACCCAAAAGCAAACGTGGATCGGAGAGAACTTTTACAAAACTGACGCCCATTAAAACGAAGTATCCGTGGTACAAGTGCCGTGTTCTAGGATATTTTTGTAAGCCTTCAAACGAATAATTGCTAATCTTTTTAAATTATGCGTGACGTTAATAAACCATGTAACTAATTAATTGTTTGCTTTCGCAGCATCGTATTTAAGTGCCAAAGGAGCAGCAGCTGTCGGGCAGTATTCATCATCAGCTGTGGAAAGTCGGAGTAATCCACCTAAACCAGGAGGAATACGACGGCGCCAACCATCGCATACTAAGGACTCCTCTTCCTCCTCCGAAAGGGAACCCGATTCTCCAGAGAAATCATTAGGATTTCCACCAAGCTACTTCCGGTGCAAAAGTTGCTGATGCAGGTAATATGGGTATCATTAGCATTTTTTCTTTCATCTTGGAATCAAGTTTACGAGTATCCTGAATTTATTCTTTTTGAATCAAAAGGTCAACCAAGTCTGGTCAGGGTAGAAGACCTTAAACAAGTGGAGTGTAGTGGAGTGTCAAAACCGGGGGCTGGACTCAGTTTGGAATCAGGTGATCCAGGTCAACTCATTTCTATGGATAACCAAAGCACCTTCTTCCGCCTATCCTCTGGAAGTCTCGACTTTGAATCAGGGGCAGTTGAATTTGACGAAGAATTTAGCACAGGATTGCAGATTACCTCCAACGGAAACTTAGCTGAAGCAAGTTCATCAGTGGTTCCAACGATCGTGTATCCAGCTGGATCAGTCTCTAGTCAAAGTGGTTTCAATTCTTTCCAACAGGCTCCACAACAAGGATTGTCGCAAGTCCCAAGTGATAGCTTTTCAGTGAATCTAAGCTGTCCAGAAACTCCAGTGTCACGTTACAGCTCAAGTGCTGGAGGTACAACTCCCAAATAAATTATTTGCACAGATTGCGGAACTTGCACAGTATTTATTCACTGGCTTGAATTATTTTTACAGGCTTCCAGAGACTGGTATTGAAACGACTTGCACAAATTGAACTCACTCAAAAGGAAATTTTGACGAAGCTGAACTCCATATTGGCATCAGGATCTGGACCAGGATCTCGGGGTACTGGTTTTCTCGACTTTTCTGGACTACCTCCGCACCCCGCTGAGACAGTCGAAGATCTCTGGCGTTTGAATGATTTTGCAGAATCAACCAACGCTTCTTTATTGGTAATGACTCGCCTAACTTCTTAACTTTACTTAAAGCGTACCCTTCATTAAATCTCTGGCGTATTAGTATTTTGCCTTAAATGTTAGCTAATTTCTTTATTCAAATCCACCTTATTACTTGTCTTGTAGGTGTCCTATTTCGGGTTGGTTGGAGGCAAAGACGTGGAAAGCACCGTGAGAGGAATCTTAAGAAAAATTATCAAGTCGGAGCTGGCGTGTAATTTCTCACTCACCGGACGTGGTAAAAACCAGCAAGCATTTGAACAGTTTTCTGCTCTACTTAATGTCATCAGAAGTACGCAAACTGATTTTTATTCAAGATCAACTTGAAATTTACATTATGTAGTGAAATGGGTTTATAATAATGCGGTTTTGGTTATCTTTGTAGGTTCCGTCAGGTTCAATAAGGAAACCAGTACGGCTACAGATGAGAAGATCAAGCATGCCCTAATGGATTTTTTCCGATTTTCACGTCCAAAAAGTTCAAAGGTAACACCTACTAACAACAATGGCTTCAAGGAGAACTCAGAGGCGTCGCATCCAGCAGGAAGTCCAGAGAATGATGATGGAAATAGCAAATGAAACTGAAGCTCCAGATACGGAAGAATTTTTGGACAATCATGATGAAGAAAATTCAAACCCTGTTAGTTTTGTTAATTTTAGTGAAAACAGATTTGTCAATGTTCCATGTGTATCTGGTAGTCAATTGAATTTAGGAACAATAGAGCCTTGTTCGAATAATCAATCTTTAACTTTAGAAAGTCAGTTACAACACTGGTCAATTAAGCACAATATTACAAGAACCGCATTAGATGAACTGCTATCTATCCTCCGTCCAACACTTCCAGAGAGTAACCTCCCACGTAGCTCCAAGACATTTTTGGGAACTCCTAGGTCCCTTTACATTCAAAATATATCAGGAGGTCGATATTTTCATTTTGGTATTCAGAAATACTTTAAACAGATCAATTTGCAGTCTTTACCAAGTGATTGTATAGAACATAGGACTGTATACTTATCATTAGGAGTTGACGGTTTACCTGTAAGCAAAAGCACTCGAGTGCAGATTTGGCCAATTCTAGGTAGTATTTTTAACAGTTCACTTTCTCCATTTTTAATTGGTTTATTTTGTGGCGACTCAAAACCTTTAAGCGTTGATGAGTTTTTTAAACCCTTACTGGAGGATTGTATGAATTTAATGAAAAGCGGACTAGAAATTGAAAACGTACAGTTTCAGTTTAAGTTTAAATGCATTATAGCCGATGCGCCAGCTAGGAATTTTTTAAAGCAGACTTCTGCTTACAACGGTTACCACGGCTGTGACAGATGCGTGGTGAAAGGTAAATGGTGTGGGCGTGTAATTTTTAACGATAAGACATGTTCAAGTCGAACAGATGCTGCATTTGATGCCCAGTTAGATAAAAAACATCATGTTGGCGTTTCCCCATTAGTTTCGATTGGCTTTCCATTGGTTTCTGGTGTAGTTCTTGATTATATGCATCTTGTATGTCTTGGTGTTATGAGGAAATTGCTGCAGGTTTGGTGTAAGGGAAAGTTACCTCACCGAGAGGGTAGAAAAGTTATTAATTCTATTTCAACTAGATTTATTAATTTACGAAACAGTCTACCAAACTGTTTTAATAGAAAACCTAGAAGTCTGCATGACTTGGACCGCTGGAAAGCTACTGAGTTTCGAACCTTTCTATTATACACAGGTCCTGTAGTTTGTAGGGGTTTAGTTTCAGCAAAAAAGTATATTCACTTTTTAAAATTAAGCATTGCAATACGAATACTGTTAAGTGAAAACAGAGCATGGTATTCGGTAGCTAGAAAATTGTTAATTGATTTTGTCTCCGAAGTTTCAACTTTGTATACAAAAGAATTCATAGTGTACAATGTACATTCGTTAATTCACTTGACAGATGATGCAGAACGTTATGGCTCACTTGAGAAGATAAGCGCATTTAAATATGAAAATCATATGCAGGCGTTAAAACGTATGATTCGGTCAAAGAGAAGTCACCTAGAACAAATAGTATGTAGAGTAATTGAACAATATAACACTGGGTACGAAGTCGACTTTGTTGAAAGTAGAACCGTGTCACGAATTGATATGTTATCTCAAGGTAACAATTGTCATTTAAATTCAAACAATGAAATCATTATAATTGTTGAAAAATGTCAAGACTTTTTTCGGTGTAGAAAGTTTACCTTTGTACAGAAGTACTTCGAGCACCCAATAGATAGTTCAATTTTAGGTATCTACCTTGTCTCAGATTTAAATGAAGATCTTTATGATATAAATGCTACTGATATTTTAGAAAAACTTGTACTTCTTAAGGTTAAGAAAAATGAATATGTATGTTTACCATTATGTTCCTCATTTAATTAAACTGATTAATTAAACTCATATGATTTTGTGTGTAGTTAATTTTGTGTAATCAGTTTATGTTAATTTTGCATTGACACATTCACATTTCAAACGTTCATACAACATTGCATAAACGTGAACACAATGTGCAATATGCGTAGCTGGCACGTTACATGATTTACGCGTGTATCATGTTGTACGTGTTAGCCACGTTGAATAAACGTGTACGGTGCAACATTGTTAAATGTTGTGTAAAGGTGAAAACAGTGGCCAAAAATAACGTTCTACTACTGTGACAAAGTTAACGTTATTTTTACATACTTGTTCCCGTTGGGAATAGTGTCACATTAGACAGAAGATTTTGACAAGTACAATTCGACGCATTTTTGTAGCCCGTTACAAAGCTGCCACCATTATCTGCACTAAATCCTTATGGTTGTTTTGTAGTTTGTGAAACCTAAAAATGTTTTATTATCAATTTATAAAAACAAAAACAGGATAGAAGAGAAATATGAGCTGTTTTGTGGACAGCGGGCGTACTACTGAGAGTATTTTCATTAAAATTTATTTTATATTTATTCGGATAAAAGAATATAACTTTATAACTTATAACAACTTACGCTATATTATGGACTATAGACTTTATAATTCAACATTTACATAGACTCGCTATAATCCTAAAAGAAATATAACAGTCCTACAAATTAGCACGAGGCTTTAATTTATACAAGATTCAATTTTGATAACGTAACTTTTCCAGAAACGGTAGCATTACTCCATCAACCGTTCCATCCAAAATACACTGAAAGTAGTCTATTTCCGCTCCTCTTTTAAGAACAAATAACGGCCCACAAGCTATACGTAAATTGGGTATAGACAGGGCCTTTTCGATTTCTTTAACTTTTCGTTTTGTTAACATACTTTCTGGATTCATCAATGCACCTTTCTTATACCTATCAAGAAGTTTTACAGTCATTTCATAAATTGTTACACCAACAGGAAGTGGAATGGCAATTGCGCCTGCAACGATTAAAAACATTGCCACAGGAAACCAAACAATGCTATATGACAATATGTAAATTAGCTTAATGGAAACAGTGTTATATGTTACCACTATTGTAAATCCAGTACCCATTAAAACTAGTATTAGCAAATTTAGTGGTACTTGTATACTATGCATACACACATGTGAAGCGCTTATCCAAATAATGAGTGATTCATTGTAAGACACAATATCAAAAAACATGAATAATATACAGAATAATATACATGAATAAAAACATGAAAAGCAAGTATCGTATTAATACAGCAACAAAATGCTTGCGGTATTGTTCTGGCACTTGTGCAATAAACGGGTCAAATTTATGATAAACACCAATCGGAGGAACAACCAAGATAAGTTATCTTAGATAACAAGCCAAATTCCTTTCAGTAATAAGCAATGGTATCTTATTATAAGTTTCCAAACATGTAGTCCTTGTACCAAATAGTTGCCCATTGTCCTAAGTTGGGAATGCTCCATAACTGCTCTCAGATTTGACATAAAGTTGACTCCAGTAATAAGTTGGTTTAAAATGCAGACTATTACTGTGTCAGATAACCAACAGAGTATAGATAATATGGCAAATGCGAAGGAAATTATTCCGTTCAATGGTGGACGAACGCAAATTGCATGAAAACAGGAAGAGCAGCCAATTAGTACCACAATTCCGTACATTATAAAGTACCAGGGAATAAAGCGATAGTAAGTAGCTCCTTTGCTTGTTAATAGCTAATGATTGTAGTCCCATTGAAGCGGCATGGGTATTAGTTTTGAAACAATGTTGTATAGCTTATCTAGTGAAGGCAAACGATTAATCGCGATTACAAAACGATTTACGATCCGATTTTTGATGAAAACGTTTGGATAATCGGAAAACCCGATCCGATTTTCCAAAACATTTTCGATTCTGATCCGAAAACGTTTGCCAATCGGTAAGATCGCGATTTTCCCGACTACAGAATTTATGTCCCAAAATCTACTTAAAGCTATACAAATTTTCAGGTTTCGTTTACCACGCACATATAAAATGACGATTTGTAAAAATCGCGATTAAACGCGATTCCGATCCAATTTTTGTATAAAACGTTTACAAACGATTTTTCACTGACCAAACCGTTTCCGATTTTTGAATAAAACGTTTGGACAAAAATCGGTTTAATCGCGATTAGTTTTCGATTTTTGCCATCACTAAGCTTATCGATATCTTTAAATGCGGCAGAACAAAATGGATTGCAGCGTAGACATGGTGTCGCCATGATACAAATTATACTTTTGATTCAAAAACTTTCCTAACTTTTCATATGTTTATGGCGGATGTCAGAAAAGTGAATTCAGAATTAGATACAGAACACTTGTTATGTATAACCAGTATATTCTATTTAGGCTATACTAGAGTTAGACACACTAGTGTGTGCAAAATAACTTACGCCTGCATTGGCCAAATACCCAGTTAGAATTAGATTGTTTGTGTTCTATCATAAAACCTTTATGCAGTTCTGTCTGTATTTTAATTTAGTTTGTGTTTAATTTTAATTTTTCAATTTGCTAGAACGAAAACATGTTTTTAAATTATTTGTGATACACGTGCGATAGTAGTTGTACAATTATAAGGAAGGAAGTTTATGGTAACATACAGGCAACCAGTAAAATGCGCAATATTCTAAAAATGGATTATCGTTAAAAGATTTTTATTACAAAATTAATTTTGGTACAAGAATAAAACTTGGAGCCTATTTGGTATTCACGTGTACTTGTGTGTTAGATGGGTAATGAAATGACTAGCTATACATTTAAAAATGCTTTGCATATTTCTAGAAGAACAATTTACATTACTTTATGCTGTTTATGTTTTAGTTATGATGAAATAGGTTAAATATATGGCTTGTACATTTATTTATTCCTATATACCAAAAGTAGCATCATGGATTGTTCAGGAGCCATTTGGGATTATTAAAGCAATTTTACTGACAGATTGAAAATGTTTCGTCTCGTTTTCACTGTAGTAACGTATTAAAAGTCAGTTCATCTCACAACAGATCAAAAGGCCCTAACGATGAACAAAAAAGGAATAAGTTTTTCAAGGCTTTCAACTATGATACAATCACCGAAATAAGTAGAGAAAGTCAGTCAATCAATCAGTCCATTAATCACAAAGCCCTCCATCAGCAAAATCGCCAGCAACAGACATCTATTTCGGTTCACCTTACACAAAGCTCAAACTGTACAGCTGAAATTAAAACTAGCGTTTAGCGTTCAACTCTTGCCTTAGTTTCCTAAATTGTGGGTTTTTTAGGAACCTGACGACGAGAATCGTAAAACTTAAGTGATTAACCAATTGATTGGGTATTAGGTTATAAAATTTATTATTTATTTCTGGTTCCCACTAAATCGTAAAGTAAAAAATTTGAAAGTAGTTGAAAATAAACAGTATACATATATATCACCTAGTTCTGGAACACATAAATTACTTTTCTATAAATCAATTTGTAGTAAGTAGAGCACGACATGTACCACGAATAACTCCTTTATTAAATATTATCACACTAACCTTTCCAATCACGAATTGCCTTCCGTAAGAAAGTATGATTGGCTTACAACTGCGACAAAATTTACTCATTACCTTTTTCTCTATGTTTGTATTCCATCGATACACTCGCCATGAACGTATTGTTTTGCTACCAGAAACAAAAAACATGCTTCCCAGTTGCAATGCAAGAGACCAAAACACAATTATGGTAAAATCACAAATTATCATACATGCTTTGCTAATTAGTGACAGCGTTTCCCAATAACGAATTACCACAAATGTCTGATATATACAAGTTATCATAAAGAGTGCACTGGCAAGCACCAAATATAAGCCAACTGGAACTGCGATAAGTGCGTGTTGATGAAGTACTTGTATTGATCTATACAAATGTCTTAGATTCTCTGATTTTCTGAAGCTTGATAAAGTTAAGTATTTGTGTCGATTTAGCAAAAATTCCCGACTAACAAGAAAATATATGAAACAACCATATAATATACCGATAACCAAAACAATGGTTAGGCTAGACATTATTGAAGGGATCAAATACAGTTGAAATAATATTAGAAAAAGTTTTACTGGAAAGTAGTAGTATTTCAGAGGAACAAATGCGCCTAAGAATATCGTGTTTCTAGAGTCAATACTGAATTGAGCTATACCCAAACATATCATGACAAAAACTGATCCAATGAAAAACATCATAAGAATTTCCATAATTGTAAAAACACCTGCATTAGGGTCCGTCTTGTAATGAGGCATGAATTCCACTGCAATGTTAAATATATTTTGAACATTAGTGTTCCATTTACAAATAATCTTGTTGTAAATTGGGAAACAATTCATTATACCTTTGATTTTCCGAAGAAGCAGCAACAAACCATTTAGTAGTCCAGCTAACTCTTCTCGAAACAAAAATGGAATTGAGGATGCCGTAACACTCAACAAAAAGCCCAATTCGTTTGACAAAATCAAATAAAAGCCATTCGAAAAGTTTTTCAGATAACACTTGAATATCATATAGAATCCAGCCAGAAACCAGGCAAGCATCACATAGAAATTTAACTGAACTCGAAGCCAGAGTGAAATATTTGTTGATATTGTTTGGGTTTTGGTATTGTACACATAGCAACTTGATCCTGCGGTTCGTGTAAACCAGCAGCTAAATTCAAGTATTTTGGAAACCCTGTTTGAATACATTGTGCTATCTTTACGACAGAAAATTTAATCTAGAAAGAAAGCTTTTTACACCAAAAATCTAAACCGCAATGCGCAAATTTGATAAATGTATTTACAACTTTTATTAACTACCGGAAGCGCAAGCTGAGGTAGTTAATGTCATCACCATGTTTGTCAGTCTGTCTGTCTGTTTGTGCGCACAAAATCTCAGCAACTACTAGGCCGATTTGGCTCAAATTTTGCGGAACGATGGCATATGCCAATAGCGTTCCATATACACATTCTCAGACTTCTTGCTCAACATTTCAAAAAGTTGCAAAAATGGGCAAAAATGAAGGCATTGTATGTTGAGGTATATATAGCGATCACCATGTTTGTCTGTCTGTCTGTCTGTTTGTGCGCACAAAATCTCAGCAACTACAGGGCAGATTTGGCTCAAATTTTGCAGAACGATAGCATATGCCAATAGCGTTTCATATACACATTTTCAGGCTTATAGCTCAATTTTTCAAAATTTGCAAAAATGGGCAAAAATGAAGGCATTGTATGTTGAGGTATATATAGCGATCACCATGTTTGTCTGTCTGTTTGTGCGCACAAAATCTCAGCAACTACAGGGCAGATTGGGCTCAAATTTTGCAGAACGATAGCATATGCCAATAGCGCTTCATATGCATATTTTCAGGCTTATAGCTCAATCTTTCAAAAATTTGCAAAAATGGGCAAAAATTAAGGCATTGTATGTTGATGTATATATAGCGATCACCATGTTTGTCTGTCTGTCTGTCTTTTTGTGCGCACAAAATCTCAGCAACTACTAGGCAGATTTAGCTCAAATTTTGTAGAACGACAGCTGATGTCAGTAGCATCATAGCAGTTTCGCGACATCTTTGTAACGAATACTGAACGTGAACGCGCAAACGACTCCGTTATAAAACGTAAATATCAATAAAAAACGCGATTCGATTGGCTACTTTGTTCTATCATTTTGTCTTTGTATGTACAACCGATAGAAAATAATGGAACTGACTGCGCTACGTTTCAAATTGTTATGATACGAAGATGCATCGTTTTATCAACTGATGTCTAGCTTCAGTGAATTTTTTCTTGAAACACACTTCAAGAAGAATATGGCCTTCCAGCTCGCTATGCCGAAGCTGTTCGTTAGCATTCTTTTGGTTGTATTCATTGAATGCTGGACCGTTAGAAGAACCAGAAAGCGCGAACGTTAAACATGTGTGATGATTTAGGTTGAAAGATTGATCAGCTGATTTATGTACACCAGCCTACAAGATAGTCTGGCTTTCCAGCTCGCTATGCCGAAGCTGTTCGTTAGCATTCTTTTGGTTGTATTCATTGAATGCTGGACCATTAGAAGAAACAGAAAGCGCGAACGTTAAACATGTGTGATGATTTAGGTTGAAGCAATAATCAGCTATAATTATTATGTACACCAGTCTACAACATATTGTGACCTATTCACAATGTTACCAGAATTTTTGGACAGAAGTAGCAGGTGGAAAAGTTAATCTTAAGTAGATAAGCTTGAGGTGGCAGCAACCTAAGCAAAATTTAATGTTCGTCGTTTTCCGGTAAGTAAATTTACCTCAAACATAACATACGTACATTTAATTTAAATTTTATTATTATTGTTTTGATTTTGTCTTCGCGTAAACAGTTTATAAAGCTATTTCAATTTGGTTTTATTGGCTGTTTTATTATACCATTTAGTGCGTTGAAATGGCTAAACAGAAGCGACAGAGTTCGGCAGAAAGGAGAGCAAAAAATGCGGAAAGAATGCGGAAGAAAAGGCAACAAGACAAGGATTACAGGGAGCGAGAAACGGCAATTAGTAAATGGGCCATGCAATTAAAGCGAGTTGATCCGGATTACCGAACGCAAGAACGTGAAAAGGACAGAACATCACATGCCACACTGAGGTCAAATGAAATATACCGAAGTCGCGAACGAGAACAAGATAGAGCACAACGGTCGATTCATCGTCAGGACGTTACTATTAGAAGATCAGAAAGAATACGCGATCGTCAAGCAAGGAAAATCTCTCGTGAAAACGCCCCGATGCGTGAAAAGGAACAGGTTTCAGATCGAAATGCACGTTCTTTGAGGAGATCAGATCCTGCCAAAAAACGAAAGGAATATGATCAAATTGCTAGCCAGCAGACCAAACGACGAAGGGAGACAGGCTGGGAGGGGATTGAAAGTCAATTTCAGAAAGACATTCGACTCCTGCCGACTAATCCGTGCTCATCGTGTGGATGCTTGTATTACGGTGATAATATTACCTCATTTAGCAGAGAGAACTTGGAGGGAAAGGGCCTTGATGCTGATTTTCTGGATCAAGTCATTTGTGTTCATCGCGATAATATTAGGCTGTGTGGAACTTGTAAAACTAATATTCTTAGAGGAAAGACACCGAGATTGTGCTTATCAAACGGACTTGCTTTTCCCGAACAGCCCCAAGAATTTAAGGTAGTACAAAAACCTTATAAACTTTCATTAAATGCATAAGTAAATTTTTACAAACTATTCAAAATCATTTTACGACATTTTTAGGATTTAACTGCGTTGGAGGAGAGACTGCTAGCGCTACGTATTGCTTTTATGCAAATAAAATCTGTTGGTACAGAAAGGCAGCTGAAGCTAAAGGGAAATATTGTCAACGTTGAAAATGACGTTGACGAATGCGCAAAAGCGATTCCCAGAAGGTTTGATGAAATGGCCACTGTACAGATAAAGTTCAGCAGAAGACGTACAGATACCCGACCTGTTTGGTATGAAGTCATCAGGCCACCGTACGTTCAACGGGCCAAAAACTTTCTTATGCAACAAGAACTATACAAAGAGACTCAGGTGGAAAGCAGAAGTGACTTTGAAGGATTTGACGATGGTAAATAATTAAACGAACGCACATTTTAAGTATATCATGTTTCCTCATTTCCAAATGTTTTCTTTTTCTTTTTAAGATGCCAGACTAGAATTTAGATGCCCTGACGTAGATGTCCAAGATAATCACCACGTGGATGCAAATGTGGTACCCGAAAACAATCAACAGGAGCAAGGGGACCCGAACGATGAAGACAACGACGAAGGTATTCAAAAAGAATGTTCGTACGTAATCCAGCATAATGATAACCTTCCAGTGTTGTGTATCTAGGTGAATGGGAGAACATTCAAGAAGACATTCCTGCAGATGAAACGCTATACTTCAACGAACTTGGAGCTGACGGAGTACTTATTGCTCCGGGGGAAGATAGGGTTCCAATTCCGCTCTATGCTGACAAGTACGCAGAAGAAATGGCACATCCGAAAATTTTCTGTGGCCAAAAACGGAAGATTCGTGACGGGGTTAAGTTAACATACACTGATATTGCCAAATCCGAAGCACTGAGAGAGGATCGCAGATGTGCTGGTGCACAGAAAGTTTTATATGCCATGAAAAAATCCTTTAAGGAGAAGATGAGACAATGCGTTCAAGTTTACTTACGTAAACGTCGAGGAACTGAAAAACTTACAGCCAGACAAGTCAAGTACAAGGATTTCGTCAAAAACTTATTACGAAAGGATGAAGGGTATAAAATCTGGAAAAAACTGAGGTCGTCTCCTTCCTACTGGTCAGGAAAGAGCAAAGAAGTTATTTCAATGGTCCGTCAGTTGGGAAAATGCGCGTTTTTCATCACATTTTCTGCTGCCAAGTGGAATGAGTTGTTGGTCTGCTTACATAAATTATTAAATGGTGGAACCATATCCGAAGAGGAAGCCGAGAGTCTAAGCTATGAAACTAAAGCGAAGTTAATTCGTTCAGACCCTATAACATGCATGCGCCATTTTGATCGACGCATACGAAAAGCTCACACCTTGCTTATGAAGAAAATTAATGGTAAGCGCTAACATATACATTTTTAATAAAAAGTTACTTTTATTAAATGGTTAAAGTAATTCTTGAATACACGTACATTTTAGGAGTATTTTCACCGTATCGCTTGAAAGATTTCTTCAGGAGAGTCGAATTTCAAATGCGAGGATCTCCACATTCCCATGGGCTTTATTGGATCGAAAATGCACCAGTTTATGATGAGGAGGAACCCGCTTCTGAACAACGTTGTGTGGAATTTATTGACCAAATTATAAGTGTTAAAAAGCACAACGAGGAGGTCTTACAGGCTCTAATGAAAATGCAGACACACAAGCACAGTGACACCTGCAGAATGGTAAAAGGGAAACGTGGTTGCCGTTTTGGGTATCCTCAACCGCCTCTCCCTTCTACACGAATACTGCAGCCACTACCAAAGGCATTTAGCAAAAGGGGTCGAGAACGATTGAAGGAGATTTATAAAAAGATTCAGGACGACCTTACTACAAGGCTAAATAAAGACCCATCGGATAATCCTACTTTTGATGAGTATTTGGAAATCTTGGGAATCGACCATGCAGATTATATTTTAGGTAATGTACGAGCGTTGATTTAAGTCTTTTGTTTCATGAATGTCGGTTACTTGATATTTATATTATTTGTTTCACTCTGCAGCCCTCCGTAGTTCCATCAAAAGGGTTTCTGTATTCCACAAGCGGGAAGTTAACGAAGCATTTATTAATCGATACAATTTGAAGCTATTAAAGGCCTGGCGTGCTAACATGGACATTCAGTTTGTCCTTAATACGTTTGCGTGTGAACGTTATTGTGTAGGTTACATAATGAAATCTGATGGAGGCCTCCCCAAGTTAATGAAAGCTGCTAATAAATCTGCCTACACGAACGACGAGATTAAGGAGAAACTTAAGGCTTTTGCCAAGATTTTACTGAACGGTACGGAGATTTCAGCCCAAGAAGCCGCCGCATTTATTCTGGGATTACCTAACACGTATTGCAGTAGACAGTCAGTTTACATCAACACTTCACTTCCAGAAGAACGAACCACAATATTAAAAAGTGAGAAAGAACTGGAAAAACTGGAAGATGATTCTGAAGACGTGTGCGAGAAAGGTCTTCTAGATCGCTATGTGAATAGGCCAGAAATATTTGAAGACATGTGCCTTGCAGACTTTGCTGCGAATTATGAGTTTGAAAAGAAAAAGAAGGGTCAGAGTACGGAAGGCCAGCAAGACGATGATGCAAACTCGCAAGATGGGGACTCAATTCTGGATATCTCTTTGGAAAATCCATTTGTTAATCAACGTTTTCCCCGGTACCCGCTGTTGGATGGATCTGGATATATTCGTAAACGTTACCTTTCCAAAATTATTCGCTTTCGAAATTATGGAAGGAAGTCTGACCCGGAGAATTATTGGCGTGAACAATTAATGCTTTTTGTTTCGTGGAGGGACGAAGAAAAAGAGTTGCTTATTATTGACGCAATAGAGTTTGGACAACTTTTCAAACCGGAAATTGAGGTAAACGGACGTGCTTACTATAATGACAGAAGATTCGGGGATGAGGAAATACAAGCTTTCGTGAATGAAGCCGAAGATGAAGAAGACGACGATGATCCTGGAGAATACAACGCAATATGGGAAGAGGATAACGATTTTTTAGCAGCACAAATGGTCGGGGATGCAAAAACCGAAGGAGCCTTCAACTAAAATTCAGATGTTTTTACCGCCCAACATGATGAAGAATACTTGAATCTCATGCGAGGACTAAATGTTAAGCAGCGAAAATTTGTCATGGACATTTTGCATCGTTTAAAGACTTCGGATGAGCAGCACGTTTCTTAGTGGCGGAGCAGGTGTTGGCAAAAGTCATGCAATTACAGCAATTGTTCAAAGTTGCCTTCGATATTTTAATGCTCTGCTGGACTGTGACCCTTCTGAACCCCCTGTCTTGGTATTGGCGTTTACACGAAAAGCTGCATACAACGTGCTCGGAATGACAATACACCATGCCCTGCGACTTTTGCCACTCCAAGAACAGCATGAAAAGATGCCTGATCTTGATGCAAGTTCCCTAAACTCCTTGAGGAAAAAACTACATGGGTTGAAGCTACTGATAATAGACGAGATTTCCATGGTGAGCGTTCGAATGATTTTTGACATTGACCAACGACTCCGCCAGATTTTTGGAAACGACAAGCCATTTGGAGGAGTCCCAATAGTTGTAGTTGGTCATATGCGTCAACTCTCCCCAATTGGCGCAGGATACGCTTTTGAAAGTCCATCTTACCTTCCAAATGGCAATTTAATTTACAATTACTTATGGAAAGACAATTTTACTTTTTTTGAGCTTACTCAAATTATGCGTCAAGCGGGAGACAAAGAATTCTGCACTGTCTTGAATAACATGTCCGAAGGAAAAATGACAGAGTTTGATTTTCAACTGATAAAGTCTAGGGAGATATCTTCTGACTTGCAACCCCCTATGGACGCTCTTTGGCTATTTAAAACTAATGCAGAATGCGCTGAATACAACGCAAAGATACATGCAGCTTTACCAGGGGAAGGAGCAAACTCTGTAGCTGTTGACTGTGTACAAGGTAACGTTCGATCGTTTTCGTGTTTACTTTTTGACCATTTCTAAGGTTTTATACGTAACTGTTAAATAAAATAAAATTTATACATAAATGTTGGTTCGTTTAGGAAATGGCAAAGAGGACGATAAGCAGTCTCTTTTGAAAGCTGCCAAGAGCTGGTATGTATCGGAATGTGTTGGTCTAAGATACTCTACATTTCTCAAAGTAGGAGGCGAATATTTTATTTCCACAAATATCGATGTTTCTGACGGACTTTTTAACGGATCTACTGGAACTTTGAAAGCTATCGAGTATTCTGCTGACGACGAACAGAAACCTGTGAGGGTTTGGATGGATTTTAAAAATCCGCTAATTGGAGCAAATAAGAAAAAATCAGCTAGGAATCTGATTCGCCAGAGAATGCAGGTTAATCCTGATTACAGTAAATGGGTTCCGATTGAGAAAATCAAAAAAGCGCTCACTAAATCTTTTCTGTACGCTGGATTACAAGTTGTGCGCTCTCAAATTCCGTTGGTTGCTTGTAATGGGATGACTGTTGCTAAATGTCAAGGTTCCACATTGGATTGCGTTGTAGTTTCAACTCGAGGCACAGGAATTCGAAAGCTGAATCGCCAAGAACTTTATGTTGCGTGCAGTAGAGCCACGAGCATAAATGGGCTGCACATTGACGGAGTGTTCGAGCCTCCACAACAACCGGAACCGAATGATTTAGTAACTACTGAGCTTGAACGTCTCGCTGTTAAACCATATCCTTTTAAACTGACACTATTGCAAGAAATCTCTAACTAATTTCACAAAGTATATGTTCACAATGTACAATCTCTGCGAAGTCACATTATGGACGCAGCTTCAGACCCATGCGTCACATCATCTGACATTATAGCTTTTGTTGAACCGCATGTTATTCATCGCACAAATTGCAGGGGACTCAGACGAAAACGTAGATTAATTTTAAGAAACTCCGAAGGAGCTGTCGTATTGCTTAAAAGTACGTGCATCAACAATTATTATTAATATTATTCTTAATTTAAAATTTTCTTATGCAAGGTATAATTATTAACGTATATTATTGAAATCATGTTACAGATGGTATTCCAACATCTACTTCAACTTTTAACACAACTGTTACCAAAGAATTCTCAGATGATGGTCATTGCATTTTTGTTACATTTTATTTTGGAGGATTGATATTTGTTCTTATGTACAAATCGCCTAAATATGCAAAAAATAATTTTAAGCAAACGCTCGTACGTGTGATGGAAGACAAATCGAATGCTGTGTTTATTGGAGACATTAATATCGATTTGATGAAGGAAGAAAACCTGGATATCATAAAGCTATTTGAAAACAGAGGATTCTACTCACAACTCAATTTACAGGAACGCTCAACTAATTACAATACCCACATTGATGTTTGCTTTTCAGATCGATCTGTTGTGATGAGCTGGTTCTATGAATCTTATTATAGCTACCACAAACCAGTATGGGTTATCTGGCCTAAAATGTAGTTTGAAAAATTCTGTACTTAGAGTAATACTTATAGTAAATTTTGGACTTATAATTTTAAGGTTTAAAACATCATTGATTATATATTAGTTTTTAGTGGACTCCTTGAATTAGTTCCTTAAACCATTTTTGCAGTGTTCCGTCTGGTTCGGCGGCAGCACCAGTCTGTTAATGAAATATTAAAAATCGTAACAATATGTCTTTATTTCTAAGGAAAATGTAGCCTATGCATAGTAAATAAATAAAATACTCACTGCTATTGAAGTGTACTTGTTAACCCAGACAACCGCCTCCTTGGAATTATTATCCGTGTCATGTTCAACTTTAACTGAAACGCCTTTTAAACCAACAGTTGAATGCATTTCAAAATCAAGACTTTCAGCATCAGTTCCCCATAGAAAAACTGGTATTGTTTCTTGAGTTTGGTCCACGATTGAAATCTCCTTCATAGTTTTTCCAGTACCCGTCTTCCTTGCAGCTGAATCTTTAACGATGACACCTTTGATATCTGTAAATTTAAGTTATATGACATTTTTTAGCAATTTTAATAATTTTCTTCGCAAGCTTAGCAAGTAGGGTGTACCTGCAAATGATCCATTCTCCAAATTCTTCAAAGTGTCCAGCGGAGTTGGGTTAAACGGAATACGGATAGGAGGGCTTTCAATCTTCCTAACAACAGTGTCGTTTCCAAGAATTATTACCAATGGGTGCTTAGTAACGCCAGCAAACTTTGGTTCAACGATTCTAACTTCGAATTTGGAGATCACATACGAAGAGAAAACCTATTTAAACAAGCGCCCGTTAATAATGCTAAGATTTTAATAATGATTCGTAAAAGAACTTAAAATGCCTTGGTACCTCCAGTGACTTGTTGAACTCAGCTAGTTTGGGGTGAAACGCTTTCATAGCAATTAAATCAGTTCCATCATATCCGTGAAGTGACAAGCACTTTTCCGCGGTCCGATTCTTCCATGCGACAGCTAAGCTGATTTCCTGGTTCCAGCTTAAATAATGTAATGAAACGTTTTAACTTAACGTTTATAACTTACTAAGTTCCAGGCTTCAATTGGGCAATCGATAAATACGATCCCATTTCTTTCATGGCTCTAAGTTCCTCAAAAAAATCATACTTTGCCCGTTTTGGAGTCACCAGGACATCAGTAAAATCAGCAGAACCTTTCAAAAATTGGTTTGATACAGTTAACATGAATTTTGCTTTGAAAGTTTACCATATATTTTACCAAATGATTCCGTATCACTGGATTTTGCGGATTTTGCCATTTTAAGGATCGTCTTTGGAGAGTCCGTTAGTAATTAACTACGTGTAGGTGTTAGTTCTTAGTTGTCCTTAGTTGTCCAAATCTAATTGTCCACGGTTAAGCACTTACGCAAATTGATGTAAGGAGATAAATGTACGTGCTTTATTCTATCAACTGTTGAGGTTGCAAGTTTCTACAGCAGAACTCAAAGGCAAAGTAAGGTCAAAATCATCTGTTGCTTTCCTTAAAATTATTGTTGCAGCAACAAAAGTTTTAAATTTTTCTTCCTCCCGCTTTTGTTTTTTCTCTATGCCATTTGTATGTTCGCGTATTGCATATTATATTATGCCAACCAAGCAGGTTAAAATGCTACGTGGGGAATGTTTAAGTTGGTTACGGGGCTGTTCCTCAAATTTTCTGCTTTCAGGTTAGGTACATCGGATGCCAATGTATGTCAGGGGAAAGTACAACACGCACGAAACACATACAAAAAGGGTAACCAACTAAGTATTATAATATATAAGTATTAAATTTACGCCCAACCACCCCGACCCACTCCAGGCAGCTCAACGCTATACCTTTGGGTAACCTTATTTGTATATGAGTGACCTTAGATGCACGTGCGTAACCTTAATTGCATGAGGGTAACCTTAAATTCACGTGGGTAACCTCAAATGCACGTTGGTAACCTCAAATGCACGTTGGTAACCGTAAATTTACGTGAGTAACCTTAAATTCACGTGAGTAACCTTAATTGCACGTGCGTAAACTTAATTGCATGAGGGTAACCTTAAATTCACGTGGGCAAACTTATATTTACGTGAGTAATCTTCAATGCACGTGTGTGAACTTAATTGCATGAGGGTAAACTTAATTGCACATGGGAAACCTTAAATTTACGTGAGTAACCCTAAATTCACGTGGGTGACCTTAAATGCACGTGCGTAAACTTAATTGCATTAGGGTAACCTTAAATTCTCGTCGGTAACCTTAAATTTGCGTGGGTAACCTTGAATGCACGTGCGTAAACTTAATTGCGAGTTGGTAACCTTAAATTCATGTGGGTAACCTTAAATTTACGTGGGTAACATTAAATGCACGTGCGTAAACCTAATTGCATGACGGTAACTTTAAATTCACGTGGGTAACCTTAAATGCACGTGCGTAAACCTAATTGCATGACGGTAACCTTAAATTCACGTGGGTAACCATAAATACACGTGCGTAAATTTAATTGCATGACGGTAACCTTAAATTCATGTGGGTAACCTTAAATTCACGTGGGTAACCTTAAATTTACGTGAGTAACCTTGAATTCACGTGGGTAACCTTAAATGCACGTGCGTAAACTTAATTGCATGACGGTAACCTTAAACTTACGTGAGTAACCTTAAATTCACGTGGGTAACCTTTAATGCACGTACGTAAACTTAATTGCATGACGGTAACCTTAAATTTACGTGAGTAGTCCTAAATTCACGTGGGTAACCTTTAATGCACGTACGTAAACTTAATTGCATGACGGTAACCTTAAATTTACGTGAGTAGTCCTAAATTCACGTGGGTAACCTTTAATGCACGTACGTAAACTTAATTGCATGACGGTAACCTTAAATTCATGTGGGTAACCTTAAATGCACTTGCGTAAACTTAATTGCGAGTTGGTAACCTCAAAGTCTTGTGGGTAGCCTTAAATGCAAGTGAGTAACCTTAAATGCAAGTGAGTAACCTTAAATTCATGTGGGTAGCCTTAAATTCATGTGGGTAGCCTTAAATTCATGTGGGTAGCCTTAGATGCAAGTGAGTAACCTTAAATGCAAGTGAGTAACCTTAAATTCATGTGGGTAGCCTTAAATTCATGTTGGTAGCCTTAAATGCAAGTGAGTAACCTTAAATTCATGTGGGTAGCCTTAAATTCACGTGGGTAACCTTAAATTTCCGTGAGTAACCTTAAATTCACGTGGGTAACCTTAAATTCACGTGGGTAACCTTAATTGTACGAGAAACATGCCAAACCATACCAATATTATGTTAAACCTGTCAGTTTATTCTTCAAGGCATGACTAGTTAAATGTGTGCACTGGTTGAGGAACAGCCCCTTAACCAACTCAAACAATTCCCAAGTTCCACGTAGCATATCAACCTGCTTGGTTGGCATATTACTGTAATGAACTTTAAGTTTGCAGTTAATTTTATTCAAAAGACAAGTGCAGTACAGGGTGAAATTTGTAAAACGAGGTTACATGTTGGATTTACTTAATATGTTTGATGAATGCTGTTTTTTTCAAGATGCCCATAAATATCTTCCAATGCTGAATTTTGACTGCAGAGAGGAAGGTTGAGTTCATGCACAAAAATAGATACTCTTGTGGTCGAGAAATGGCAACGTTCAAACGATTTTCGCTGGTCATAAACCCTATGTCTCTGCTGGTGTTTGATCTTACGAAGCTTACAATGACAATTTTGGATTCCTTTCCCTGGAACGCGTCAACATTCTTTATTATGACTCCCTGGAAGCGAGAATAGCATTCATTAATACAATTTTAACAAACGCTCGTGTATTTTAGAACTTCCATTGTTAACTTTGACGTACAAGGTGTCCCAGCTTATCTGTCAACAACTTCTTTTGTGTATCATAAAACGTAAGGATAACGATGTCTTGTTTAGGAACCCCTTTTGCAATTAACCGATTTGTAAGATTTATGACACAGTCTCCTTCGTATCTGTTTACAAAGCTGCTGCCAATCTAAAAAACATAGAAATGAACATACAATATGTTAATTAAAAACTTTGGTGTTTAAAGGTAAGATAAACATACCCGTGTTTCCAGTGAGTCGTGATCAGCTAAAAATATTCGTTTTCCTTTGCAAAAGGATTCCAAAATTCCACCGTAGAGAAATTGACGGGATTTGACTTCATCGGCATCTTCCAGCTTGCCTTGGTATGTCATTTCCGAAACTAGACGTCGAATGTCTGGATGCATTCGATGCTGAACATTCAATGTGTTCCAAGGCACGGAAGTTTGTTCTCTGTGAAAATATTTACGTACGCTCTAAGGAAAACCATTTCCATTAGTGATAATTTTAATCCGGCGGACTCAGCAGCATATGAGGTCACAGTTGGAGGCAATTGTTCTGGATCTCCTGCAAATACAATTCTTCGCGGATTTACAAAAAGCGCGCTGGTTGTCATTGGATGAGATAATTGTCCAGCTTCGTCAACAATAACGGTTGATGCTGGTCTTTCCTTCGAATAGCTGGACAGTCTGTGATCCATCAAGCATCCGGTGGTAGTAACAATAACATTATATTGATTGAGGATTTTACGTTCCAGCGTAGCAATATGCTTTTCCAGGTGAGATGATTGGTCCTGTTGAAGGAACTCTAACTTTCCAGAGCGAACAACTAAAAGTGTTAATTCCCAAACAAAATTGGTTTCATTTACATATACATGCTGATTTGTTTAAGGTTTGTTTCGTAGCTCTCACTGTTTGCAAATTTGGCAACATTGTTACTTTTTAACCAAGTTTCGTCCTTCTTAACTTCGTCGTCTAGTAATGGTATTCCCGGACAATCTTGACACAGAATACAATACGTTGTTATATTTTGTTACAGCATACTGTTGTAATATTATAAATGTTTGATTCTGATAACAGTGTATGTCTAACCTGACACAATAGAAGTAAGTCCGTATGACTCCTTGGATTTTGCAAAAACGCGAATAACTTTTGGTGGTTTTATTAAAAAAACTGTTATCAACGATAGATCGAGCTGCATTATTCGCTGCGTGATTTGACGGAGCCGTAACGAGGATCCATCCATTTTCTATTTGTAGTAGTGCAGATACTAAAATTGCCAAAGTGTACGTCTTTCCTGTTCCCGGAGGTCCATGAATAAAACTAATGCTGTTAGCCAGCGCTGTTTGTACGGATTTTAACTGGAAATAGAAAACTGAAATAAGATAACCTGAAGAGCAGTATTTTACATTCACGGTTGGTCAAATAGGTACCTGATTTTCATTTAGTAATGTTTTAAGGGTGTGTTGAACATCGTCTTTATTTTTATTTTCTTTGTACGTGGGCAAACGGGTATTACTTAATTTTCTGGGGTCAAGAAATATGTCAAACAGTGGAACCTTGGCTGTCTCTTGATACTGGTCAAGTTTCTTCAGGGTACGAAGTAATCCGTTGTACTCTGATTTGTTGGGCTTTGGGGTAACGGAGACGGCTGGTTGAAGATGACGCACGTACGTTTTAGGAACTTCCGTAGTAGCGATGACAAAGAAATGGTTTCCTGAATTTTCAATTCGATACAACCTAGCCTGGCGTTCTTCAAATATGGTTTGCTCATCCTAAATAATAATTATGATGTTTGATAAGTGTTAAAATATATTATTTAGCATTTAGAATCTGTATATATTTTACCCTGTAGACGCGGAACCCAAGTTTTAGTTTCCTAATTGAATTTGGATTTTCCGGGATCCACGCTGCAGTTCTTGTTGTGAGCCGTAATTTCAAAGATACTACAACTCTTCTCGGTCGTGTTAACAGACGCTCTTCAATTACATTGCAAGAAACAATGTCAGCATTTACTGTGTTGTCAGATTTAAACTGAGAACTTTTGGCTTTCCAGTCTTCAAAAAGTAGTGGCAATACAATATTTAAGTAATCTGCGGTGTCAGTTAAGGCTATCTTCATGGGATAGTACTGAATACACAAAGACGGAAGTCTTGTAGCCTGAGGATGCAACATTGAAGCAAACATCAGTCTTGTGAATTGTTCTCCGGGCCAGAAGGTTGCTTTTGATCGATTAGTTACACTTAAATTACTGCAATATACACAAATGCCGTTAGGAAATTAGGTATTTTAATATCAGTCTTGTGCAAAAAAATAAGTTTGCCTACCTATCATATGCGCATTTGCACATTCCAGCAAACCAGTCAAGGTAAAGGTCAACACCTAGAATGGTGTACTGTCCTTTGCAGTTCCAGCAATTTAAAGAATCTTCCACGGCTTTAAGAACATTTGTGTCAACTAGGTCATGTCTAAAAGCATCCGTTGGGATCCAAATTCTTCTTTTAGCCCTGTATAAAAAACATTGTTGCTTAAAATTAGTGGAACTTGGCTATGGTCGATCAGTGAGTAGCGAATGACAAATGTTTTACATTCAAAATCAACACAAGAACGATAGGGTGATATGCCGCACTTCATATTAACGTAAGCATAATCTCCCCGGTCATTTCCTACGATGCACGGACGACCTTGCCTCGACACTTGCGAATTGTGGTTTAGGTATGCTATAAAATCAAATAAAAAAATGAACGTGCGTTAATAGCAATTTTTATATGGTTAATGGTTACTTTTTAGTAGTTGGTTGGTTTACCTATTGCTTGCATTGTTTCAAGCGGAGATCCATACCGCACTAAGCTTCCTTGTGCGGTAGGTTTCGATAAGTTACGAGTCCAGGTTGCCTTAGTTCCATCATGATAAAATCACGGGCTTCCTATTTAGTAGTAAAATATATAGAGAGTTGTAACTAGACCTTATTTTTTAAAAAAATAAATCCAAGAGAGCTATTAAAGACCGCTTACCATTTCTCTGAAGAACAGTGTTGGGTTAAACTGTCTGAAGATATTTGGATTCAGATCATTTAGGAAATCTTGAGTAAAAAACGGAAGCATTTTCTTTCAGTGATTCCTGTAAGCTGCTCAAACCGGCGGCGAAATGACCTAGGTTTAGGATGAAGGAATTTTCCTTTGGTGTCCCTCTTCTCGCCCGTGTCCAGTTTCAAGGTAATTGAAGTCTCAGTTTTCCCCGTGTTTCCGCTGATAAGCATAACTGTACGGAATCTGAACCGTAACATTAGCATATGTTAAAAAGTTTGTCTTTAAGAATATACTTTGTACATTTGTATTTGTGCAATTTTCCACTGTAAACACTATAATCAAAAAACCTAGTCCGGATAGAAGTAAAAGAAATATGAGAATAACATTCCCTTTCATTGACGCACCTTGTACACGATTTGAATCTATAGAGTGTTCAGAAACTTCAATCTTAACATTTGTAAGCCATTCAAGAATTCCGGCTGCGTTTAAGGCACCTAAATTTTTCATTGTTTTAATTGAACTTATACCCACCAAACTAATGATCCATTTTGAGCTGCCATAGATTTCAGACCCAATAGAAATCAGAGATCTTCCCGAGCTAATCAATTTCTTAGCATACTGGTTTGTTAAGTATTCCGGAAGAATAAAAGCTTTTTTATCGCATGCTAAAAGATCATTTAATACCCAATGACGTTCCTTTTCCAAAAACTCACGTTCGATTAACGCGCGCATTCTTTCCAACATAGGTATATTTCTCATTGGTAAAATTTTAGTGGCACTCAAAGGTTGTAGCATTTTACAAATATTCTGAATTTTTCTTACAGCGCTTGGATGAATACGCGATTTTACCTTAAGCTTAGATAGATAGATAGTTTATTTATTCATTTGCCCTTCGGGCCACGGCCCATGGAGCAATCTTAACATTCACTTTACAAGTGTAGTATGATTCTTGGTTTGAATTATTGTAAATATATTATAAATGTATAATATAAATGTATAATGTATTATTATCAATAAATAAATAAATACAAACGTATCGATTAAGATGTAAGTTCTATAGCGAGATACATTATAAAGGTAATATAAATATTTTGTGCAAGTACAACATCTTATGTAAGGACAACTAAAAGTTACAACGTTTTACATTGATTTCTAGGCTACCTGTAATTTTTAACAGAGAGTAATTGGATTAAACACTAACGCTGTGAGTCTATGAGACATGGCACACTATGCAATCTATTGTAAGCTACGAATCAATATATTTTTGTTTCAATTTTCAAGTATAAATTGCCTGGACCTTCAACTGTCAGCAATTAAACGAAAAGTGGAAATGGCTAACTGTTGTGTGTCGCAACGCAATATATTTGGCCAAAAATTACCTTCCGTATTTGGAGTAGTCTTGTTTTCAAGTATGAAAGCACGAGAAAAGCCTTTGTTGTTTGCACATTTAAGTATTATATGCTCAACATCTTCTACTTCTTCATAACAAATTCCACACATATCATCTCTGTCTAATACATGTTTATAATTATTGTAATGAAAGTAACAAGAACTTGCTCTGGCACGTGCCAGCACAGTTATTTTTTCTCTAGTAAGATCAAAGCTTAAGTATTTAGCAGGATGTGGCAGTTCGGGTAGAATTCCTAAATAGTAACTGAATTTATTAGAATCTTTAACTTTGCTCACGTCATTTTGTCTGGTTTGGTCTATTATTGAGTGTAAACAAATGTGTAATTCTACACAGAATGTTTCAGAAGTGAGATTATTCAACTTTCAGAAGTTTGCTTGGCCATACGAGCTAAGCAGTGTTTTAAGCTGAGTAACCCAGTTGTATTTCCCGTTTGTATACTTAACATTTTCAATCAAAGCATATAGACTTATCTTCGCGTATCTTTCGTTGTTCATGCATAAAAGTTTAAGCCAAAATAGTAGGCATTCTTTAATAACTTTGACCTCAAGGGGCGGCCTGCCTGTTTCTAATCTTAACAAATAATTTGGTACAAAATTATTTACTCCTAGTGCTCTTCTTAAAAATATGGTGTTCTACCATGTCAAGATATCGTAAACTCCATATATGGCTGCAATACATAGGTATTGTGGATACAAGTGAGTCGAAAAGATGGGTGTTTGTATTGAATGAGTTTGATTTTCCACACTCAATTACCTGCCAAAGTCTTCCCATTGCTGCGAGGCTTTTTTGTTTCATTATTAAGTAGCGAAAGCTACTTATTAATTTGGCGCAAGCTGTCCGTCCGTCCGTCCGTCTGTCTGTCCGTGCGATATCTCCGTAACGGTTCAACCGATTAGGCTTCATCCACTAATGACGTCACTTTTTAGGGTCAGTCGGTGGTCTGCCAGTGAAAGTGACGAGTAGTGACAGGGTGGGTGGGTCGTAGGAGGCAAACATGACGTCACTACTACTGTCCCACAAAAACTTAAACAAATCTGCCATTTTTCTAAACAATAACACATTATTCAAAAATTTTATTGATGTGTTTTGCTTTTTGTAATTATTTTTCTACCTCAGTACATTATTCTAGAACAACCTTTTTGCAACCGCCAATTTGGGTGTCGTTAAGTTGGGACTTGAGATACTTAAGCTAATAGCAAGTCGATATGACCTTTCAGATCTCGTACTCTAGCAATTTTCTAATTTTAGAATCAAAACGTGACTAGTCTTAGTTTCAAATTAATTTTTATGTGTGATGAGATTCTCTAGTGAACCTTCAAAATGTACCCTCGTCTTTCCAGAAATAACACTGATTTTTAATAACACCGAGATTTAGTGAAATAAAGATTAATACAGTTGCTATGAGATTTCCTCAAATTCTAAAAACCAAATTAAAAGTCATACTAAATTCGAATTTTCCTATATGGAAACGTGAGGTGACATGACATGGCGGGTCAGTGGTAAATTTAAAAAGTGACAGCATAATGACAAGGGTCAGTCAGTGGTCTGAAAAATGACGATTTTTAAGTGACGTCATTAGTGGATGAAGCCTTATAACAAAACTTGGCATGGACATGTGTCACGTGAATGGGCAGCTGTGGCCAAAATTTCAGGTCAATAGGTCAAAGAGGTCAAACGTTATGAGGTCATAAGTCACATAAGTTCTCTCACTACTATAACAAAGATAGGATACCACGTATTACGCTTTAAGTATAAAAGCAGCACAAAACTATTGTTATAACTTTTTTTACTAAAGTTACCAACGTCTTTCGTTGGTCAACAATTCTACATTTAACGTTTCAATTTTATTGATGGCATGAAACTTTTCTTTTAACTTTTTTGAAGTTACCAGCGTTTTTCGTTGGTCAAGAATACTACATTTAATGTTTCAATTTTATTGATGGCACGAAACTATTACTTCAACTTTTTTGGATTATCGGTGTCATTTGTTGGTCAACAATACTACATTTTAGGTTACAATTTTATTGATGGCATAAAACTATTAGTTTAACTTTTTTGAAATTACGAACATCTTTTGTTGGTTTAATATACTACATTTTACGTTTTAATTTTATGTCTGGCACGAAACTATTGCTTCAACTTTTTTGATTTATCGATTTTTGGTTTTTCAAAAACACGTCTTTTAACGTTTTAATTTGATGTCTGGCACGAAACTATTGCTTCGACTTTCGCTACTTTGCTACATGTGGGCATGTTGCCTACTTTATTCCTGCTGCATTAGAACCTTAAGCTTGTGAAGGTTAACTTAAGCTTTTTCATCTTCGTTAAGTTTAAAACCAATAAATGTATAATCGTCTATAAATGTATCCGAAGATAAACTATCCCTATTTAACATTTCTGTTCGAGCTTCGCAAGCCAGTGCAAATTTGGAACTCTAATTCCTTCGCCTAATTTCAACCGAATGTTGGCTTACTTCTGTATAAATTGCTGGCAAGTTTTCAAAGTCAATTCATACAGTATTAACCCTGCTATAAACCTCAAACCCATCTGTAGCCAAATCTGTCAGTTTCTTGTACAAAATAGGCATCCTTGGCAGTACCATATCGTAAACGTTATCGTTTTTATACGCGTTGCTTATTACAAGCCCACCTAAAAATAGTCCTGAAAGTAACATGCGAAATACAGGATTCTTTTCCATGCAGGTTTGAAAGGGGTCACCTTGCTCCAAAAATATTTTAGTGATTCTGAATATTGTGTCCAGGTATTTATGCGAATACTTTGATGATGTTGAAAACGTCCCTTTTATGATTGCTGCGTACACCCAAATGCAACCAATTATACATTCCCACACATTTATATCAAACACGTTCACAACGGCGCCAAATGGAAACTTGTTTAGTCCTCTTTGCCCACAAGAAAGAATTCTTAATCTGGAAACAGGATTGTCAACTATAATTTGGTATGTTGGCTCATAATTCGAAGAAATTTTATTTTGCACGTACACATACGTAGACATTTCATTCATCATTGCAATTTGACAAGCATTCCAATCTACAAGGATCTTTGACCAAATAGTTTTTCCATCTTGACTCTGACATTTATAGCATTCATTAGTGTTGATAAATGGGGCGTTTTCGGGCGCTCAACAATTAATTTTGATGAGTATGGGCGTGCCTAAACTTTTTATGCACCAAAAATCAGTCGCATCACACTATTTTTCAGAAAGGTTCGGATCTCAGGATCAGTGGTAACAGAAAATAATTCAGTAATTTGTTAGGGCAGTTTCAGCAGTTATTTCGTTAACTTTATTTTAGAATAATTTATTATTTTTACAAAATTTAATAGCCAAAATGGCACAACGACAAATAGACAAACTTGCTCAAGGCAAGGTAGAAAGGAGAGTAGTAGTAAGTGGGTTTGGTGGTGGTGGTGGAGCTCTGCTGCTCTTGCAGACGAGGATGACGATGATGATTTTTGGGGTGTGAATTCTGCTGCTGCTGCTGGATGTGCTCAGCACATGTCTCCCAAACTTTAAAAACTGATTCCCCCGCAGGTGCCGAGGCATAATGTGACACCACCGTTCCAACACCCAGAAAGTAGCCAATTTTGCAATAATTAGATTCCAGTATGTACCAGGTGTTATTACTCATAAATAGTAAAATCAACTTAGCTAATCTGCGATTAAAGTCGTGCTGGCTTTGTAGATTTTCTTGTGAGATATCCAGTGACCCATATACTTGTAAAATATACGTACTGAATGTTGGGAATCGGTCAACCTTATGTCAAATACTATTTGTTGTATAATATTTGGTATGTTTAACAAACCAATCAAATGATTTCGGATTGTTTTTAAAATTTCATATACAGAAAATATTTTTACTACAGGTCCACCTAAATAGTTGGATGACACAATCATTTTAAAATTTGAAATATTCCGACTTGAAATGTCGGTCTCTAAAAACGCAAGCACAAACTCTGTTTCCATGGAAAGCGAGTTACTAAATTGAGGGCGATAACTGACTTTAATAAATTCCAAAAAGGTTTCCATGTGTAGTTTCCTGGCAATTAAAAAAGGAATTAGAATTTGGAAAACAAAAACAGGCGATGTAAATAAATTCAAGGCTCTGTTAGAAGATTGCTGAAACTTAATGTTTCTCATTGTCACATTCTTAAATATTTCAGATGGGACAAACAAATGAACAAGTATTCTTCCGTGCCATGGGCGTGGAAGCAGCAGCTTTTTGTCTATAGTCATTCCAAATTCAAGGGCTTTTTTGGCAATTTCTCTTAAGCGGTTAGACTTAATGTTGTTTGGGAACTTGAGAAATTTTGGAAACTTAACTGTAAAAGGAAAAGGTAATTCTATAATATCCGCAGGTGCATAGTTCACTAAGGAAATCAAAAAGTTACTATTCTGAACCAGTGGCGTGAGGACACTGTTAAGGTTTTCGATGCGGTAACTGACGCCGTGAAGGGATTCCGGAAATAACTTTTCTCGAAAACAATCGTAGCCTCTGACTTCCAAATAGGAACAGTTTGGTATATGGTTGAGAGAATCAATGAGTTTAAAACAAATAGTAAACAGAGAAGACTTTTCACTTCTGTAAAACGCAGCATGTTAACAAATAAAGGACCATATTCATTCCTTATGGAGGTTGGGCCCACGGCGGACAGTTACAAGTCTTATGTCATTCGAAAGCTCATTTTGCGTAAATTAATAGTGTAAATGGACACAAACTCCAACTCGCTTGCGCAAGACCAGTTTTTAGGGTCCAAACATACCTATCTCTTACATGCATTGCAATAGGATTGTATGCATGTTTCTTACATAGAAACAAAACTGTACATTGGACAGTTACAACTTATAGCTTAATCAAAAGAGCTTTAACAGCGTAATACAACGAAGTATCGATTAGGATAACCAGTGCTTGCGCATAGTCAGTTTTAAAGGATATATTGCACAAAGTCTTAGGTTTAGACGTCATATGAATGCAACACTTAGTCAACTTTTTAAATGCACAGGTGGACAGTAACAGGTTATAGCTTATTCAATTGAGCTTTCAATGCGCAACAAAACGGTGTATTTGTTTACTAAAAAACCTCTTGTACATTGTGGAATTTCTTACAGTCATGGTAGGGAATCGTAGGTTTAAGTTCAATATGAACTTAATACAGAACGAACCTCCTAAATACTAAACATTTAGACTTTACTGGTTTCTGACTTGGGTTTTGTTTTAACATTGATGTTGTGCCTTTATATCTTTGATCTGTTCCATTTTGCATTTATATTCAATATGAATTGCTGGCTGCAAACAAGAGCTGACAGATATAATGACGTAGCTTTTATGGATTTTAACGCAGTATTAACCTTGTTTGACGTATAACCGCATGGGCGTTTGCATTTAAAGCTCATTTGAATAAGCTATAATCTGTTACTATCCGCTTTGCATTTAAAAAGTTGACATTGATTTCTTATAGAAATTAAAGTTAAGAGTGGATATAATTATTGTAAAAATCAAAAATGCGCAAGCAGTTTTTCAATAAAAAAACACATTGTTTTGTTGCGCATTGAAAGCTGATTTGAATTAGCTATAACCTGTTACTGTCCACCTGTGCATTTAAAAAAGTTGACTTAGTGTTGCATTCATATGACGTCCAAACCTAAGACTAGGTGCAAAATATCCTATAAAACTGACTATGCGCAAGCAATGGTTATCCTAATCGATACTGCGTTGTATTACGCTGTTAAAGCTCTTTTGATTAAGCTATAAGCTGTAACTGTCCAATGTACAGTTTTGATTCTATGTAAGAAACATGCATACAATCCTTTTGCAATGCATGTAAGAGATATGCAGGTATGTTTGGACCCTAAAAACTGGTCTTGCGCAACCGAGTTTGAGTTTGTGTCCATTTACACTATAAATTTACGCAAAATGAGCTTCCGAATGACATAAGACTTGTAACTGTCCGCCTTGGGCCCACGGGGTATTTATGGGTGAATAGGGTCCTTTATTTATACAGCAAAACTTTCTAACTTTGGAAGTATATGCTGTTAAAGACAAATGAAAATTGTAGTTTACAAAGACAGTTGTTTCATGGTGTTGGTGACATAGTCGAATGATATTTTATTCAAAAGGGGCGTTAGTGACTCGTGCCAAATGTCTGCATAAAGCTTTTTGCTAATTGAATTCTGACAAGTATTGTGCATTTGGTCGAATACTTGTTGTGCCAGGTAGCGCAACCAAGTGTATTTAATTAACTTTGAATACCTTCCGTGTTTGGCAGAAAACAGCTAGACAATTCATTAAGCGCTTTCTAACCTATTCGAGTTGAATGTTAATCTGACTTACTTAGATGCAGGAACACTGTCTAGCTGCAGCATGTATAGTTAACTATATCCCAAATTTGTTGGAATATATGCTTCAGTTGTGTGGCATTCAGTATATAAGTTGACCAAACAATTGACAGTTACACCTGTTACCACAATACTAAACGACAATCAGACAAGTAACGCTTACGCAAGAAAACGTATTTGCAATGCAAATTTTGCATTTTGTGAAAAATATTTCTGTACACCCGGGTGCAGTTTCTACTTTGTTGCAAATGTGAAAGTTTTTTAGTTTTGTCGTCATTGAGTATTGGTAATAGGATTAAATTAAATATTTATGCATCGAATAAACCTATGAACTCAGAAACCATTTGCATAACTTGCCTACTTTCCAATACAATACATACATACATACATACATAATACATACATACATACATACATAATACATACATACACACATACATAAAAGCGACATTGTAAAGATATAGTTCATAATATGTAAATTGTCATGATCATTTCATCTTGATCATCTTTGAGAAAGTAGGTAGTCATCAGGCAATAAAGACAGGAAAGAAAAGGCGACAAACTGGCACCATAAAAAGCGATAACAAATTACCACAAAATATTCTATTCCATGTTAAAGTCAGAAGCTGGGCATTTTTCATTTGCATTGTGGTAAATGCAAAACAGTTAGCATTGTCTTAAAAATAGCGAGTAGATTAGCATCAGTCCAGTTAGCATACATGGCTCATTTTCTTGTGTGAACTATGTACCTATGCTTACACGTGCTTAATGTGTCATTTTAGTAAAGCAACTCTGTTTTCCTTTCTAGCTGAGCACGCAGCTGAACATGTAAATTATATAATATATACAAATTATATGTACCTACAAATTATATCCTTGTTTCATGTATGACCAATATGACAATAATATGATGTGATGATTGGCATGTAACTGTACAACACCAAAACGTTTTTTTCAGAGAGGCATGAGAAACTTTGCCCAAAATAAATCAGGAGATTTCAGTTATTCTCCAGAGCCAGTAAACAGCAGTCGATCTACCAAAGAGCTCATGTTTATTATAAAGCATATACCTCATAACCCTGTTTACTAATATGGTAGCAGAGGGGGAGGAGGAGTAGTAAAACCACGTTAAAGAACATAGTCAGATTTTTAAAAAAACGAAAAGGGGTGAAGTGAGACCCTACAAATTCTCTAAGTGTTGAAAGACAGAATATACGCTATGTCCAAAAATCTCTGCAGAGAGAAACAGAACATAGAATTATTTTACAAAATATTCTTTGGACTTAGGTGGATTCTGGAAAAGTTTTTGGAGTTAGAATTATTCTGAGAAATAAGGACAAAGGAGAATTTCAAGAGACAGTTGAATAGTATTGTTGATTGTGCAACAAATAAAGTGCAACAATGAATTAAATCTCAGGTCGCCCCAATAGTGAGAATAAATTGGGAAATTAATAGAAAATGCAAGAAAGTAGCAAAATAAATGCCAGAGAGCTTTAAGTTGAAAAAGCAAGAGCATTAGAAAAAGGAATAAAGTGAAAAATAGCAAAAAGCTAGCAAGCTAAAAATGCCAGCCAGAGAGCACCAAAGGAAAAGGAAAATGTGCCAGTGCTGAGGAAAGAAAGCTGTGCGGAGCTTCAAGTGCTATAAGGAATACAATTGTGATTTTGTGAAAATCTACTTCTTCCTACCTTTGCTTGCTTGAAGTAAGTATCGCATACAGGCAGGACACGTAGTCGGATCTGTATGCCAATGCCCTTCAAGTTTAAGTTTAAGGTTTCACAGCAGCAGAACTTGCAGTGACAAGTGATTGGTTCTTAGAACCTGCTTCAAACGGAAGTGAAAGTGAGACGTGCTAGTGAAAGCACATAGGAAAATGCGACTGTGAGTAATCTTGAGAAATAGAAAAATTGCACAGAATTTATTATTGAGAATTAAACAGAGAGAATAACTCCGTGGTTAAAAATAAATAAAACTGATAATTTGAAAAAGTGGAAATTCAGTTAAAAGTGAAAATAGACAAAAGTGAATAAGAGATAAATTGGAAATTTGACAATTGCGAAAATTAGTAAAAGTGAAAAAAGCACAGCCAAAGCAAAAATAACAATTGTGGATTTGGATGGAGTTATTTTGGAATACCGGATGAAGGAAAATTCAAGTGTCATGATCGATACTGTACAGCTAAAAGAGGAAGTACAAAAGCTGGTAGAAATCTGTACTTAGAAAAATAGACAGAAAGCCTGTCAACAACAGCAGGAAATAAATCGATGTCTTAAGGAAGTTCAATTGGTGAAAGGGACAGTACAGAACATAGGATTAGAGAACAGCAAGCAATGCTATAATCAACAATATGCCGATGAGGTCAGGAAGTTGAGTGAAGACGCCACTGATTTAAGACAGCTGGTGAAAGAAGTAGTATTATCCCAACAAATCACCAATAATGCCATAGAAGAACTTAAGCAAGGAAATGAACAGCTGAGAGAAGATCTTGCGGAGATGGCAAAAATGAATTTGGAACAAAGCAGAATACATCAAGCCTGTATTGAAGACTTGTCAACAAAGAATGAGAAAGAAGCTACATTTGAAAAGCTTCTACAAGAACAGAAAAATCAAATAAGTACATTGATTGAGAAAAGCTCATTCTATCAAAATTCGGGAGGACACAAAGAGGAAGGAAAAAGAAATTCTGCAAAGCCATACTGGACAGAAAACAACAAGAGGTGTAATGCATCAAATAACCGACTCTTTAAAAGCATGGATTTACACAATTACGTCAAAGTCGGAAACGGGAGAAGAGAATGAGAAGGAAGAACGTAAGACCATGCATAATCCAAATCCACGTTCTCGTGTATACACCAACAGAAAAGGGAGGATGAAGTTCAGTCATTTCTCCTTACTGACAATACTGCAGATTTTACTTATCTACACAACAGGACTTGGAATACCAAGCAACCCTCAAGTCCCATTACTATGGCGAAGATCCGAGACTCCAGTAATATCTCCAATTTCAGCTAAGAATCATCATGCTCAATCCCTGTGACATGTTCACAGATGACATCATCTACAAGGATCTTCTGGACAAAGCTAAAGCGCAATGCAAAATAGCTTACGACACGGATTTCATAAAGGCGATAGAAGATATGTGTCCAACCAAAAGACCAAAAGCAGCGGAAGATCTTAGCATATTGGCCAGAGAAAAACGAGTCGTTTCTCTCATAATTATTGGATCGATTGCTATCGTAGCGTGTGTCGCAGCAGGAGCAGTAGGAACAACAGTCCTAGTCTACAGCATCGACAACGCTGAACGACTAGATGAACTTGAGTCACGCTACAACATCATGACAGAAAACTTTCGCCGACTGGATGATAACAACGACGAAATCAGAGCCTGACTTCAATGAAACTATATTGTTTCTGAAAAACTCCACTATTGATAGGGAGAATTTCAAACAGAAGTCAATCAGCCAAGCCTACGCAATTTCAGCCGTAGTGACAAAAATACAGTTCGGCAAAATGATCGTAGCCGAAGCCAAACGTGAGTGGAAAAGAGGCAAAGTCCACATGCCATTGTTGGACTTTCTTAACGTCTCTCTACCATGCGGAAAACTATGCGCATATACATTTGCTAAAGCTGACGAATGCGAATATGACAACCTACGCCAGGAATTGAGAATTGTCATCGATGTTCCAGTCATCAACACAGATTTTATACTGTTTGATGCAGATCCCTTTATTCTCATGAAAAGGGATGACGATGAGAACTTGACCTGCAGTTACAAGTACGTAGGTCCACCTCAGGCAATCATTGCAAATCATAGTGATTGCGTACATCCACTAATGACGGAATATCCGATGATCAGAGAGATTCTTGTATACCCTATTGAAGAATGTACTCAGGATGACTACAACAAGCAACACCTAAAGTCATTCAGTGAGGCACAGTGCACTCTAACGCACAAAAGGGACCATCTCTCATTTATCCAGCTAAAACGGGATGGAAATTTGATATATGTCTACTGTCCTTTGTCCAACTTCACATTAGCTGGAAAGACTCAACCATGTCCAGATCACGTGTTCACACTACCATTCAACGCAGAATATCACATCAACAACAAGCGTTTCAATGGATCATTAATCAAAGTGAAATTCACGGATATCTTTTCACCTATTCATCGAGAGAAGATAAATTGGCACATTTTCAATGAGCATGAACTGAATGAGTTATTCCTACGGAAGAAACCATCTCAACCCAAGGAACTTATTCCCATGCCTGCGATTGTACACTCCCATCACAATTATGCCTTCTGGACATTTATAGTCGTTCTCACACTTGGAACTTTCATCATCATAATTCTAGTGGGAAGAATGATATACCGATGCCGTCAACCACCTCAACTTAGAGTGGATATTCCACTGCAAGAAATAAAACCCAACAAAAATAATGAGGTTGACGAGCACCCTCAGAATTCTTCAGCAAATGGGTGAACCAGTGTCTACGGCATGAGAGGAGAAACTTCGTGAAAAACAGAAAAATAAAAATTCATAAAAACAAAATATAAAAGTAATACAAAAGCATAAAAATCATAAAAACAAAAATTCAACAAGTCGCAAAAGTAAAGGAATTAAGAACTAGGGAGGGTGTAAAGATATAGTTCATAATATGTAAATTGTCATGATCATTTCATCTTGATCATATTTGAGAAAGTAGGTAGTCATCAGGCAATAAAGACAGGAAAGAAAAGGCGACAAACTGGCACCATAAAAAGCGATAACAAATTACCACAAAATATTCTATTCCATGTTAAAGTCAGAAGCTGGGCATTTTTCATTTGCATTGTGGTAAATGCAAAACAGTTAGCATTGTCTTAAAAATAGCGAGTAGATTAGCATCAGTCCAGTTAGCATACATGGCTCATTTTCTTGTGTGAACTATGTACCTATGCTTAAACGTGCTTAATGTGTCATTTTAGTAAAGCAACTCTGTTTTCCTTTCTAGCTGAGCACGCAGCTGAACATGTAAATTATATAATATATACAAATTATATGTACCTACAAATTATATCCTTGTTTCATGTATGACCAATATGGCAATAATATGATGTGATGATTGGCATGTAACTGTACAACACCAAAACGTTTTTTTCAGAGAGGCATGAGAAACTCTGCCCAAAATATATCAGGAGATTTCAGTTATTCTCCAGAGCCAGTAAACAGCAGTCGATCTACCAAAGAGCTCATGTTTATTATAAAGCATATACCTCATAACCCTGTTTACTAATAGACATCGACCACCAAAATAACAACTATTTTAGCAGTCGCTTGCGCACTCAATCTAACAATTCTTGTAATAAATTGCGCGACCTAGAGGGCAAATACAGGCAAACTTTGAGGAGTTTTTTGAATGCATATTCACAGTCCGATCTACACCTTGGACTCAATTATGCTAAAATAGTGTTTAAGAACCCAAAAATATTAAGAGACATAACAGCGACATCGACCACCAAAATAACAACTATCCAATACAAACATGGATTTTCAGAAAATGGCTTATGACGTATTACTAGTCACTGAAATAAATATTCCAGCGGCTTCTTGTTCTTGGTTCTAGACAAGACAACAGATAGATATTTGAGTGCTATACCAAATCAGTACAATAATTACTATTTAATACTTTAATACTGAGTACATTTTAATGAGAATAAAATTAAGATTGCTAGTAGATGGTTGCATTTGACTGTCCACAAATAAAAGATTTCTGAAATATAGAGTATTCTATACTTTCAGAAATCATAAATTCTTTGACACACAGGTAAGCAAAAAGTGGGAAACAAAATTATAAGGAAGCTGGAAGAGTATAAGGTACAACAACAAACTTGCACTCAGGTGTCAAAATAATCACAATGCATTAAGCTCAATTGTGTACTCTCAGATTTTTAAAATTATGATCCCGAAGAAAGATATTGCAAATTTTGTAAAATTTGTCACTTTTTTGAAATTCGGTGGTTCTCAGCATAAGTGCCCGCCAAAGCTACAGCTTTCAAACAATCAAGCTGCAGTTAATGTCAGAGAATGTGCCTGTTATGCCGCATATTTTCCACATTTTGTTGGATTGATTGGTTGATTGTGGGCCGAGCAACGGGTAGTGCATTCCAAGCATATCCTCAAAACTCAAACTTGTAATTTCAACTTTTACCGATATCTCGTTATTGAAAGCGAATTTTTACAAGCAGTTTGCTGCAGTGTATCAGCAAGACACTGTTGTAGGTGGAGATCATAAATTTGTGACCTTTTAAAATACAACCAAAAATGAACGCGGTTAGAAGTAAGAAAAATCTCTAAAACCATCATGAAAATTTGAGTAAATTTTTTTTTGTAAAAACTGCAGATGCAAAAAGTAGCCATATATGCATGAATGTTTGACTCATACATCCAATCAACTTCACAGAAAAAATCACATTCCAAAAGCTTTTCAATTTTGTGAAATTTGAAATTGTTTACGGTGAAACCGACCAAAACATGTTTTCGTCATTACTGACGTCATACTTGGTTTGGAGGGCTGAAACTTGGCATGGACCCTTTCCTTGAGACCTACTATCCGTAGGTAGTTAAAGTTTAAAAATTTGAGAAAGTTGATTTTTTGGTGGTCCCCAACGCAAATAGTTACTCAAAACAAAACAAACAGATTATTGGTTTCCAAAAATTATCATGTTAGGTATTATCGCAATCTGTGTCTTCTGGCAACGTTTCACGCACTAACTACACTAGTTTTGGTATTTCAAGGCTTTACATTCTTCCAGTTGAAATACGTTCAAGAAAGTTTAAGTTTTACGTATGTAATTTTATGGGCATTGTCAGTACTTGTTAAAATTGCAAACAATATAATCGTTTGGTTTCTAGCCTATGCGGCTGAAGAAGTTTATTTATTTATCAACGGCCTTGTAGTTTTATTTGAAATTTAATCTTAAAATAATCCATCCAGGTAATTTGATTATTGAGAAATTGGGGTGGTATTATTGTATCGATGCTCAGTTTCAACCATATTGGCTTCCTGTGGCATTTTCGTTTGGACTACACTGGAAAAGTCCATGCAAACCGTATTTAGTTGGATACTAGTTATTGCCCGAATGTCAAACCAGTAGCAACATAGACAACAGCAGTTTTTATATTTTAAAAATACTCCTGGTGCTGGTGAATCAATGACATTGGATGTTTGGATTTAGTGCTAGGAATATTTGCGTATTAGGACTGGGCATAATTGGATCTCGTATTATAAGAGCATGCATTGAAAAGTAAGTTCAAAATGTATATAACCTAAGATTTGTTTACACACTTTCTATTTATTAAGTTGAATTTGCATAGGTTTTCTCAAGTTTCATTGCAAACAAATACATCTGCATATAAAATAGCAACTATGTACAGAAATATTCAGCTTATAACCACAATCATGAACAGAGTACACCATGGGACAATGGCTATTGCTATATTTTGCACAACGTTTGCAAGAGCATTTTGCTTGACAAACAATCTCAAAATGCTGCCTTTTGCAATGACAAGTAAACTCAAATTACAAGCGTTTGGATTCTTCTTCACCGGAGCAACAGTTTTACAATTGACAATTCTTGGCACAATGGCTACCATCTTTTTTAATAGTAAGGACGCCCTGGAGAAACTAAACGTGAATTTATCTGCCACTGAACTCTCTGTTTTGCGCATGACCGCACTATTGATTTTCTGTTGCTTGGGGCTTAGCGTAAGAAGTTTGCAGTGACCAAACTAATGGTAAGCTGAGATGTAATGAATACATAAGTGAATTCTTACACACTTGTTTAAGTATATATGAATGACAATCCAATTCTGAAGAATTAATTATGAAGTCACAGACGAGAAATATATGAATGAAAATGATTTTGGAAAAAGACATAATTTATATATCATTGACTTATCAACAATTATGGAGACTGGTGCTATAATATTGCTATTAGTTGAAGCGTTAGTTACCTATACACAATGTTTTAGAAACATTTTTTCATCATTGAGTAAAACAACAGCTTGATTTTCAGCAATTACATGGCGATTTCATAATATGATAAGGAAATGACAAAAGAAGCACAGCTAGAGCTGTAAACGTGTACACGTACACGCGTGTACACGGATGAAAACCGGCTCCTGTGTACATCGTGTAGAGCGAAACACGACACGAATTTGGCTGTACACGAAACGTTTTGTACACGGTATTCCAGTACACGAATCGAACACAGTTGAAAAACGTGTGTGTTTGATAAGTTTTTATTCATACTGAATTCTTATGCCACACTAGGACAAAACCTCAACCTTGTTTCCAAAAACGGTCATATTTTTTAATTTTTCAGTGGATATAAAGCCATTTTATGTGTGAAAGTTGTTTAAATCTTGATTAAAACTCTAGAACCACTCAACTTTGTCAACACCTAGTCGCAGTAATTACCATTTTGTTCTTATTTAAACTGTATACTGTACACGATTTGTACACGGTTTTTATCGTGTTCTGCTAAACACAAAACGAACACAACACGTTTAGGTTGTACACGAAACGAACACGGAAAAATAATATCGTGTTTGCTTGTACACGACACGAAATTTTGAAGGGCCAAATTGTGTACACGTTTACAGCTCTAAGCACAGCTTCAAGCTTTAAAATATGCAGTAATATTTTCATATTGCTTTATTCAGATTCCTAAAAGTCAAAGCACAAACATCATGAAATTTACAGAATTTGAAAACCATCTCCTTAAGGAAACTGTATTGGTGTGGCTTTCGAGGTAGTTTCAAAATAGTAATAGCCGGCACCCCTATACAAATCATTGTAAAATGTTTAAAATCACGCATATCATTCAACAATTTTGAAATTCGTGAATTGTTTTGAACTTACATTGAGAGAAGTGTGGTCAAAGGCTCTCCCGCAATAATTTTTCTCTCACATCTGCGTGGACAGTCCAGGCTGATTTGACCATAGCTACATTTGCAAGCTTCAAAAGTTTCCAATATGGAGTTAGCGAAAATGTGGTATGCAAATGAGGAGCTGCAACCACCAATAAAATCCCAGTCTTACGTCCTTGTAATGCAATGTTCCTCAATACGACCCCCATTAGCTATAATCGACATTGTTATTTATGTTAAATATTCATCACTATAAAAATTAGTCTTACTAAATCACTTACGAAAAAATACGGCACGACCCATAGTAATATCCACTCTTCCAAAACTGCCCATTGACGTGTGGTAAACATCTACAAAGTTTGCGGAGTATTTACTCAGCCGCTTTGCTGACCGAGGTTCTGATAAGTCGTCAAACAGCGGTCCTGCAGGATCCAATCCAGTTACCCGTGCAGGTTTTTCTTGATAAATGTTATCTAAAATTACACCAGCTCCACCAGCAATATGCGCACCAACCGAAAATCCTACAAGATGGATTTGGTTTAACGTAGTTAAATTCAGAGTAACCAATTCCTGAATAAACCAAGCTAGACTTTTCGCAACAGTTGGAACATTTCTTTCAACAATTTGTTGATAGGCCACCGGGTAGTAGCGATATTCATTTGGGTTTGGAGTACCAATTTTACTCCAGTCCACAACAATAATGTTATGCGTTTTTCCTGCACGCAAATAAGCGTCTTTTATCGAAACGGGCATTTCGGATTTCTTATCCTCAGCAAACCCATATACCAGAAAAACGGTTTCTTGGCTTGGATCAATTCCAGATGTTATGTGGCTGTTGTAGTTGTTTTGGGGCAGAGGAATTGGTTCCGAAGTGTTTGTTCTATAAACACGCGCAATGTATATTTTAAAGAAATTTACAAATTAAAGATTTGGCTTAAATTTTGGTAAACTTACAATTGGCTGGTGTACAAATAATACGAAACATTTTCGGGATTGGACGAGATTGTGAATGGGTAACCCAGCTTGATTTTGACTGCTTTGGCATCAGGATTGTCCATTGGAGTTGAGGTGCTACCATCATTTCCTATTTCAGTGATGTTCTTAAAATTAAAATTAATTGAAGGTCGAGCCTTTGGGCAGATCCATTGCCGATTATTTGCAAGAGAGCAAATATCAGTGTTATGGGAACCAAGTAGGTTTTAAAGGGCAAATTGGACATTGTCAAGTATATTTCCATGCAAAATATTATGTCCTACAACGTTAAGAAGAATGGTAATGAAACTGCATTTTCTTGAAGCTTTTATACATTTTCGGTACACATGACCCTCGTCGCGAAAAGTTTGTTCTAGAAGTACGAAGGTTAACATAATATGGTACCTCAAGTTTATAAATATCAATGAACAATTATATTACAGTGCCTTTAAAAATGGAAGGATATTTTTTCATTTTCCTGTAATTTTTTTATGAGACGTTCAATCCGTGTAATTAATATGTGCTTATGTAGAGTAGTTATTATCTGTTATACGTGCCAACTTTCGTGACATTCTGTTGAGTAACGTAGTAGTTCGGAGAAATTAACCAAAAGTTGACATTTCGAAGTGTTCAAAAACCTAAGGATATGTAATTTTCTAGCGCTCAGATTTACTTCCATTGATCTTATATATCTCACCAAACTGCCTTGAAATGATCATAAATGATTACATTAAACATTATTATTACAAAAAATGCTGACTTTGTAGAATTTTTATCCAGCACAAATAAAGAACTGTTCCTTGTTCTGGAGACATTTATGCAAATAGAGACAAAATGCAAATGAAGGCAGAAGATAAAAGATTGAATGCATCATGTGATAGCTCATCCTTAGGGGGTTAAATGATGTATTTTTCGGTTTTCCAAAATACACGCATCGTCATAATTTCCCGGGAGAAAGAAGCGTTTGTAAAACGGGTTATATCCTACTTCGAAAATTTCGCTAAAAGGTCAAAGATTAATGCAGTGAAACACTTTATAGGAGAAGAGAAGCGCCTGACATGTATATACAAAATAATTCAGGGATATTAAGCTACAAAAACATCAGGGTTCAGGTTCTCATAAGGACGTAATGTAACGGTGGCTTTCTTAGGAAGCTTGATAACCACATCAAAGTTGTTCGACAAGGAGCCTTCCACCTCAATTAGTGCTGCAGCCAACAAACTCAACATTAGTCCACAAACGCTAGGCCAGACTAAAGCTCAGAAGTTGGGCATCAAAGCCTGCACTAAGCCGGAAGCACCAACCAGCAGTCAAGGATCAGGAGCAACGAGCAAAATCTAGACCTCGAATTGTTTACAAAAATAACTTTCTAAGATCTAGACCAAAATCAAAACATGCTCCAAATATTCCACTGGCAAGAGACATCGAAACTTTTTGGGATTCTTGTAAGGCAGGGTAGTCCAATCTACAAAACCCACACAGTTTGCCCCAAGGTTTCAATTCTATTTGGAAAAATATCATCACTAAAGTGGCAGCATGATCGGGAAAATCGGGATATGGGGTTCGAGCTTAAGCCGAACAAGAACTTTGCTGCACTGCATACAAAGGCACCAATGAATCTTAGTTTATGTGAATATTGTTAACTATTAGTTGTACTAAATGTTAAGTAATACTGTAGCTCAATAAAGCCTAAATGTTCCGAGATATCGCAGTTTCAAAAATGTCTCCAGAACAAGGAACAACCCTTTATTTCCTTGTTGGTACTAATATCCATAAACTTGGGTACCAATGTTTCCGTTCTAACTGCCTATGTTTCATTAAAATTGCCAAATTTTGAATGAAAATTAATTAGATTGGCCGGAAATAAGATTTTAGTAATCATTTGGTAGAAATCGAAGCTCAGGTTTAATAAGTGAGCTACTTCTAGTCAATATGCTATAAAGTACCGTAGTGGATGTGTACGGTTGAATTGATTGTCAAGGGAAAAAACTCCAAAATTTTTCAATAACCTGTATTCATTTTGATTATTTCTTGCTAAGCAGTGTCTAATACAAATTACAGGTTCACATTTTTACCAAATAATTCAATCAGCAAATGCTTGTACCCCATTTGTGTTAGGTATTGACTTTTCGTCATTCATGACAGTTTCTTTCTTTACCGTGATTGAACCTATAGGCGATTTGTAGGCACGGGTTGGATTATAATGATAATAAACCACAATTTGACAGCAATATTGTAAGTTTTAAACTCATCAAACGTAATTCTAGAGTCAGTGCATCGGAACCATTCATGTTCGTAAATTTTGACATGCACTCAAGAACTGAGTTTGACTTTAGTAACTGTTTTTTGGAAGCGTATATGTACTGAGGGGCATAACCAACACGCCTAGTAGGTGCGGCATCACCTTTTATTCTAATTTGATTAATTTCAGGATATTTACACATCGTTGTGTCAACATTTTAAACAAAATCAGGCAAATATTTTCTAAAGATGACGGCTACATTGTTCATGATAATGTGTTAATTTCAAAACCGAGCTTCGATTTCTACCAACTGATTACTAAAATCTTATTTCCGGCCAATCTAATTAATTTTCATTCAAAATTTGGCAATTTTAATGAAACATAGGCAGATAGAATTCATTGGTACCCAAGTTTATGGATATTAGTACCAACAAGGAAATATTTGTGCTAGAGGATAAAAATTCTACAAAGTCAGCTTTTTTGTACTAATAATGTTTAATGTAATCATTTATGATCATTTCAAGGCAGTTTGGTGAGATATAAGATCAATGGAAGTAAATCTGAGCGCTAGAAAATTACATATCCTTAGGTTTTTGAACACTTCGAAATGTCAACTTTTGGTTAATTTCTCCTAACTACTACGTTACTCAACAGAATGTCACGAAAGTTGGCACGTATAACAGATAATAACTACTCTACATAAGCACATATTAATCACACGGATTGAACGTCTCATAAAAAAATACAGGAAAATGAAAAAATATCCTTCCATTTTTAAAGGCACTGTAAGTACATAATATAAAAGCAAAATTATAAAAAATATTTCGTAATCGATTAAAATTAAGGCAGCCAGTATTGTTTTGCCGAACACATGTGGTAAATTACAGCGAGTACAGAGGTTATTAACATATATCCAAATTAATTTCCCATAAATACCAGAGAAATGTTGAGGCAGTCACGAGCGGATAAAATAGTAAAAATATTGCAACATTACCAAATAATGTGAATATACCCAATAACTTCTCTCTCTGCTCTAATCCGTGGAGTTATGATATTCTTGCATCTGGCAACGATACGGTAGACTTGCTTGGTTTTAGTTAATTATACTTTTTTAAAAATGTAATTATTATTATTTATATATTGCACTACTGCACTAAACGTGAGTTGCTTTTATTTCATATTATGGAAACTTTTCATGTACAAACTTAAGATTTCATAGAAAAACGTAATTAAAAGTGCTAAAGAAGTTAATTAAGTTTGTGGTAATTAATGAACCCAGCGGAAACTTTCATACATATATATAATATAACAAATCTTTTACAAAGTAGTGAAATGAAATTCTAACTTTATGGCAATGAAATTAAATTACAAATGTTCAAAAGTGCGGTGAACTAAACAGTAATTTATAATTACGAACTATACTACATTATTGTCATGTTTACATCGCAAGATTGCAAATATGACAAAATTCATACAAAAAGTTATTGAAACGTGTTGTTGTGCTTAACATCCACCTTGTCATTTTACTATTTCTTTCACCTCCACTCTGATTAAACCAATACATCTGCTTTATTTTTGTGATGTATCCAAAATGACGTTGACAGTTATGCTATTCTTTTATATAATAAAGATATTTGAATACGTATCTACCAAACTAAGAGTTATCGCTTTTAAGTGTTATGTACATCTGTCACATCACTTAATCTAAATTGTAATTAAGAAATATTATGCCATTAGCTTTAAACATTATTGCGCAGACGCCGTTTGGCTTTTCTGCACTTCTTTGGTAAAAGTGGAGACCATCCAAAGAGAAACGATTCGCAAGCCGGTAGCAATCAGCCCATAGTTCCGCAAGTTGGAAAGTAGCACGCAAATTGTAAACTCAACCACCAGAAATGCCCATGTAATCTTGCACCAACGTCGGGTAATTTGAAGTCTTCGCACTGCTGATGTTTCCTTAATGTCAATGGCAAATAAAGAAAACATTAACTAACTATATTGCTCACTAACTTGTGTAAATAATTTTCTATTGTAGAATGTAGAACTGATATCTTACGATTTCAATTGCTTCTAAAAGTTGGATTGAAGCCCAAAGCTGAACACACATACTTGCAAACACCAAACCATACACTGTACGACAAAAGTAAGCCTGCCATGAACGCATTCTAGACCCACCCGAGTTCAAGAAAGCCTGTGTCCAAATGTATCCAATTAGTCCGTAATATATGAGTATGATCAGAACAACTGGCAAACACCTTGATAAAAAAAATTCGTACATTTATATAACAAATTCCTCAAAATAAAAAATTCGTTTAAAATGTACAAAGTCACAAAATGTTTGTCTTACCATTTGCAAATATGCTACGGTTCTAGCCCGTGACCTTAACGAAGGCACATTGTGATCAGTTCTTCTAACTAACTCCATTCTTACTGAGTCCTACGCTTATGATTGTTATAGGTAATCATAAGAATTAACAAAATAACAAATGATTAATTTGAAACTCTTAATTAAAGCTGCTGCAAATTAAAAAATTGAGGAAAAGATTGTGCATCCACAAAACATTACACTGTAGTAACAGTAAGCATGGTAAAAGATTTTGCCTCACTAAACTTAATCTGGAAAATAGAGTACAAAAGTGAAAAAAGTGTCCACCATAGCATGGCATCAAAATCAGAAGCTTGCTGTTATATTACGATATACTTGTCTATATATCCTACTCACGTGTACGTACGTTTGTACAATTATAACATGTAGCATTTTTATGAATATAACTATTCTGCTTCTTTAATGCGTCATCGTATCCTGTGTATCAAGTCGTAAGTCGGGCTTAAATATAAATACTCATAGGAGAAAATATATTGAATGACGCATACACGTATGGAGTTATGTGTCAGCTTTTACTAAGTTTGTGTATATACTTAGCCTTATTCACCCCTGCAAGAACGTATAAATATTGAGTGCACGTATTTGCCTTTAGTGGCGTGTGAATGAGTTTCGTATTTTACAAATTTTCACGTCAGCAAATATATTTTAAGCACAAATACTTTATTGTTCTGCAGAGTAAGCATAGATGGACAAAATTGACAGGATAAAAGGCCAAGAGTCATTTAAACTATGCCAAAACATATTTACCACCGCATCACTTATATTAATTCGGCTTTCGTTCATTGGCAAAATCTTCTATTTAGTAACTTGTTTATGATGCAATTTCTCATTAGAAATAGGTCATTTAAGATTAAAATGAAAATAATTACCAAATATAAAAAAGCACAAGTGTGTTAAATCTCAAATCCAAGTTGAATTTTACATCAACAAACTTTACAAATTCATATAAAATTACATAACTGTTACGCGTTTACAATATCTTTTTCTAATCTGCTACACCTAATACCCAAAATACAAAATGTTTTAAGTGCTGAAAAGCAGTTGGAATTTGATGAATGCAAAACGCTTGATTATAATATTCAACTTAAATACCAGTTAAATACTTGATAAATTTTAAAACGTACCGAAATAGTTGCATCCACAAGTCGAACATCCGCCCACAACTGTACAAATATTCCAATGAAAAGTATAGCATAGCATGCTATAACAGTGTATATCATTGCCGGAATGGGATCCACTTTTTCAGTAGTTGTGTTTGAGAATTTGTCAGTATCAGTAAAATCCCAGGTAAGTATGCTAGTTCTGTTTTGGGAAGCCTGCAATAACACGGAAGTGAAAATACGTCCAAAGAACCCCGCAACCAGAAGATAAAATAGAATACCTAAAAAGATTGCCTGTAAAATAATAAAGTAGAGAATCAAATGAGACTTTGATATGCTTATTAACAAATCACTCAATTTTAATAACACAGCAATAAGTTTCAAACAAAAAAAGGAATTTTTATCTTATTCACTACCTTTTGAATTTGTCCTACTACTTGTACTTTGGTTTTATGAGTAGTAATTTCTGGAATATGCCTGCAAATAGCGTGTATAATTGTGGTCATTCTGACAGGTGGATTTTCTACCACTATAACTGAACTTGTCGTGTCAACTATTGTCTTGTTAATTAAAACTGTATTCTTAATAGCAGGTTCACAATATAAAAATGCACAGCATTTATTGTCCAAATGCTAGTAATAACTTATTAAATTGTCGGTTTTCAGAACTAGCTAGGTGAATCTCATTACAAAGAGAGCAATAAGCTTTATACTAGTTTTTTTGCTGTGATAAACTAAATCTGAAGAATTACGTAGAAAATTGTGTCAACCAGTTCTTTGCATGAAAATTACAAGACCAAGACCACTAGCATAATGTGTACTTCAATATTGTCTGCCTGCACACAACACACTCTGGATTTGTGCGATATATTACACACCGGCAATCTTGCATTTTCTTATAACTTCTACATATTATTATTAGCTTTCCTTAATGCGTCATCCTATTTTCTTGGTTTCAACAAAAGTGTTGACACCAAGAATAGACTGCATTAACCCTAAACGTACGGGTTATTTATCTTTGGATTAACTTTTTCATGACGTCATAAGCTTCAGCCTTATACTTTTATTTTAGAAGCAGCTACTGTGTTGCTTAATGTCTTACTGTAAAGGCATACTTCCAACGTATAAAATATAAATCTGTACACTTATAATATGTACATACATTTAAAAACATATCTTGTAATTTTGTTATTTGAATCCCAATTAAAAATCTGTAAATAGCTTTCTTAGTTTTCATTGTTTTTGAGCAAAAATGCACACATAGTAAATTATTCTAACCAAGCAATGAATTCATACAGTTTATAAGTTGTACTGTTTTACAGAATTTAATAGAGCTACATTTTTTTTCAAATATATATACTCCTATAGAGTTTTAAGCATACATTTGACTGAGTTGGAAATTGGCATAGTAGTAGCACGTTTTGTAGGACACAAAAAGTTAAAATTATCAATCATTAGATTCTTATTTGTAACTAAACTAAAGCGGCTGGCAAATACTTTTGTAAATGGAATTTCAAAGGCATGTAATTTCTCGTCTATGAGAAAATACTCTTTTATCTATGGGATTAGCGTTTTTTATCTTGGAAGGAAAAATATTCAGTACTCCCTTATCCGGGAGTATTTTCCAAGGATAAAAAAGTATTTGTCATTTTACTAGAATCATTTCATCAAATTTTACATTCTTATTCTTGATGAGGTGCATTCCACGAAGTTGTTAGAGCGGCCAGGTCTTCTCCTAATGCCAGTACCTCCTATAGTATCTGCTTCAGGATGTAGGTCTATTTATCTTCTGAAACCGCTCTACCATAACGTGCTCACATATGTTACGTGAATGTTTCAAAACGTACACTTGTAATCTAATAAGTAAGAATTTTTAGAAAAACTACTATGATGTATGGACAGTTTGTTCATCCACGTAGATGTCGAATGGTTTTAGTCTGTTGTTGGTAGCTAGCTTCTTAGCTTGATTTGGAGATATAGCTCACCCATTTTCTGATACAATGGAAATTATGTCTATCCCGCATTGAACATAATAATATTAATGTTTAATTTTGTCATAAGCCAACTTTGACTTACTTCATTGTGGATAACTCTGGAAGTAGCCGATGCTGCAGCTTGATGCGGGCCTACTATCAGTGACCCTATGCTACTGTCTGGTTGTTTACAAGCTTGGTACTGATCTACTGATCTAAACCAAATGTGTGGGTATATGTATGGGTATACGCATGCAAAGTAAAGCTAATATACAAAATACTCACTTATCCTTGGAAAAGTACTCCCGGATAAAGGAGTATTGAATTTTGAGACACGCCACAATTAAAAACGTTAATCCTATAGACGATTGCAGATTTTTCCAGGGCGAAAAAGATTATCTCAATTTCAAATACTAGAAGCCAAAGCAAAGGTCTATTTCAGTAAAATATCAAGAATATTGCAAAATTAGAGCTATGTATAGGATTGTTCTTGATTAAAAATATTGATTTTTATCCACATGACAAACAAGCAACACTCATTAAACTTATTTCCTCTTAAAGTTATTTTGATATATCTCCAAGATTGACGTATGAAAAATAGGATAATGAACAGTCTAAAGCACCAGACAAAGTAATGCATCAAATGTATATAAAGTAAAAAGTTTTAATGTAAATCTACTGTACGGTTCCCGACGGAAGCAATTAGTTTAAATGTCTATTTTCTGACCTTCCACTGATGATGCAAGCAAGAGATATACACACATGAAATACGAGCTTAGTGGCTACTACTTCATAAACGTTCATCGACTAAACTGACTGACTAAACATCTACTTAAGAAATATGTGGTTCCCAACCATATTTTTCCCCATTGTCTTATCATTATCTTGGCTTGCAAATGGAATCATCCTAGATTTACAATTGCCAAGCGATTGTAGTATAAACCTTCACATAGACTTTAATACTTTCGATCGTAAAATATCTCCTACAGATACAAATGTCTGGACAGTGTATACGGAACTAACAAACTACACGTTTGACAATGACATTGAAGACGATTCAATTTCTAAACTGCCACAAAATAACAAGTACATTTCCCAGTACAACATTTTGTGTATAATTTTTATAGTGCAGTCCCCCAGCTTCAAGTTTGTCACACAAGTAATACAAAATACTGGATATATGACATCAGACCACGTTTTATTTCATTTACATGATAGTAACCGAGCAAACGAAAGCTATCGTGTTTTTCAAAATGGTTTGGTAAATCAGACAGAATTCTTCTTTTACAGTGACATAGCATTTTTTGAAACTTTAAGCGTTTCTAACCAATTAAATATTTTTGCTTCGTACTGTTTTGCCTGCAGAAAAATCGAAATATTTGCCACAGACTCAAGATCACCATTACAAACAACGACTGCATTTATGGAAGTAAAAGCTCATGTTAAATCTAAATTGCACAACCATGCGTGTCTGTAGTAATTTTTGGAGCCTACACCTACATAACTGAATTTAACAAGTGCGCTAGTGCTTTAACACATAGTCAGCTATTTCACAAATATATTCGCTACTGTAATGGAGGCAGTATAGCCACCTTCTAAATGGCTTAACTACAAAGCAATACCTCAATCTCCACCTTTAATGCATCATATACATTGGAGAACCCAGAATGGAGATTGGTTGTTAAGTTAAACTCACCGTTAGCTCGCCAAATTTCTGAAACGATTGTTTCCAATGGCGGGCAGTAAGTTTACGGAAGTATATACCACAACAGATTAATATATTGTCAGTTAATTCCAACTAAATATCAGGGATCTTCGGCAACTTACATAACAATAATAGAATATGAAGTTTGGATAGTTTTTGTATGCCTGGCTTTGCTCTATCAAAGATTTGTAAGTTTTAACTGGTTTTCAACTCTGGATTTGACACTTCCTTTAATCGGAATGGAGCTACAGCGAAAACATATTCGTACATTTGCAGGAGTTTATCTCTTATCGGCACTATTACTATCTGAATACTATTGTGAAACATTGTCTTTGGATTTCAAATTTGTTGAGAGTGAAACTTCCTTGAAACATTTTGTTAAAAAACGTTACACGCTTTACGTTTTGAGTCATAAACTTGCGCAAACCTATGTAAATATGGCTGACGAAACGCTACTGAATCAATTGAGAACTGCAACGGGTGCATCAAACGTTTCAAAATTATTTTATCCTAAGGATATTGAATGGCCAAAAAACTCAACAAATAAACTTTTGGAAACAATGAGTTCCAAGAAAATCATGCTCATAAGTGGTATAAACGTGGAAAAGCTATTTAGTGGCTTGGGGTTGGTTTTGTATCAAGTAGAAAAGGCTATTGTAGAAAACAAATATATTTGTGGTAGCATTCCAATGGAAGGCATAAGCTATGCTCAGCAAACCACTACATTTTTGGTATGCGGTGTAGGTTCAAAACTTGTGTATGAAAAGTTTACTACGTTAGTGAGCTCTGGGTTTGTAATTTATTTGAATAAAATGACGCACTTGAAAAATTCAGTGGGTCAGATATTACGTTGGTCCGAAGTAAATTCAAATCTGCAAACTCCAGGACCACTAGCTTTGGATTCTCCGTTAGGAAACTTTTGCAAAATATATCTTTATCTTGCATTAGTAACGTTTATTCAGCTGAGCCTAGTTAAATGTTTACCAGTTTTATGGCGGAACGTTGTTTGGAAAGTGCAAGAAATATTTTTATCCTATTCAAATAGCAAAGTACGTTCATATTGAGTTTAGCTTGTAAACTAATTTGAAAAGAGTAAGTCTTACCCATTGATCAATGCAAAACCTGGAATCATGAATTTGTAATTGACCTCCATATGAAGAAATAATTTCTACATTATTAGTTTGAGATGAATGCTGTAAATGTAATTAATGTGTAATAAGTTCTAAATTGTCCTTGACATGGTCTTTTGGTATTCCTTTCAGAGAACGCATGCTTGAAAATAAAAATAATAATCTAATCGTAACTTTGTCAACATATTCTTTTTCTCATTTTGACTACAACGTTTACAGCAAATTAGCAAGTTTAAGAGATTAAATGATTCGTAAAGCAAAACAAGGTATTCCGTCTTCAGCCGTGATTTTTTAAAGAAAGCATATTTTGCACAAAGGCTTTCAAATCACGACGCTAGTTTGTTTAGACATTTTTGTACATAAAATAGAACGTAGATATATTCCCTGATAATAATGAGTCATACGTATGTCCGTATGTGTAGTTTTTTGCATTATTAGTCACCATGCCATCACGCTCAGTATTTCTGCGTACACACAGACTTTGCATTGATATTATGGTATTTATATTATGCAAGCTCTATTTAATGTTGAGATTCAGGCTAGAATAACTGAGTGCTTATTTTTGTACGTATAAAAATTTGTTCGATAGGCGATGAATAAAGTACGGTGTAGCGTGCGCGTTCTTTTCGTTCAAGGTCAACGACACGAAGCATGAATCGTCTGTTTAAAATCGCGTAGTGTTAGTATTATGTGGTCATTTCACTAGTCAGCACTCAGCATTTTTGTGTTGCGTTTATCCCATTTTCAAGTTTTTGCAATCATTATTGCTCACAAAATTAGAAAACGTATACGATCGCATAGTATAGTCATTTGTTCCAGGAAACATCCAAAATGGCAAATACCGTCAGATTAGAAGTGTACATTACTGCATTGCTGGATAACGTAATATTTATTTATTAAATTTTGGTTTGGATTATAACAACTAATCATACATACCTATATTTTTCAGGTGATTAGATATTTTGTTTTCATTATGTTTGGGGCAGTAGCTGCCTACTCTCTACCGCAGATGCTGACCAACAACATTATTTTATGTAAGCCATTTTTGACGTTCAAAATATATTTTGCTATTCCATGCGCCAAAATTTTAATTTTACGTTCGAAACGTTTCAGCAATCTATGAACTTCCTGTATTCAGCTTAATTATTATATTAAAAGCGTTTGTGACATTCTAAGCTACCAAATTTTCTTTTAATGTGATATCAGCAAACACTCAGGTACTAAATTTTGCATTGCATTCTACAAGACAGAAAATAAATAATATTACGATGTACGTTTAAATTTTGCAGAGCTGTAACTGTTACACTAAAGCTGATCAAGAATTTAATTCATCCCGATGGCGAAATTACAACGCGGCTGAAACGATTACATTGCTGCTCGATTTAGGAACATTTATTTTTTGCATTCGTGTTCTACCCACATTAATATTTTTAGTTTTTGCAATTATGTGGATTGGCCGAGTTTTAATTTTTGTTTTGAGTTGCATACACGTGTATCGACTCGCATACAATTCTTTTCATGGTTCTCCTCTGGATACTAATTTCATGGAGTCTGAATCAATTGCTGGCAATACTTCTGTCAATTCACAAGTTTAAGTACAAGTTCCGAAAAGTTTTGTGTGCATTTAGTTTGTTGGAATTTGTAAGTACAAAACTGGTTTTTTGAGTGTCAATAAACATGATTAATAATCAGTTATTTTGTTTGCTCTGAAGGTTTTAAATGGTGTGGTTGTTCTCGGAATTTTGATACTGCCAATTTTGTCACTTTGTTGGTGTTTTAGTTTACAAAGTAAGATGCATCTAACAAAAAAATGATATTTTGAGAAAACTATTAAATAAAATGTATAAATGTTTCTTATGAACAGGAAATAAACTGGAGGACTGGTTTTGTTTTGCCAAAAGGTTTTTTCAACAATTACAAGGAGAACCCCATCAGAAATCGGTTATTCGCTTCGTTATGTTCTACATTCACGTATCCATTCTTTCACTCGTCGTGTTTATAACTCCATTGATTTCAGTTTTGTTATCCTTAAAAACAATTGCAGTAACGAGCCACGTGAGTAAATTTAATACTATGCACTTGGTGCTATTTTGATTGCAATTTCAATGCATTATTTAAATATTTTTTGTTGATTGAAGACTTGTTGTGAAGTTCCGTTGGAAATATATCTTAGAAAAATCCAACAATGGAAAAATTAGAATATAATACTGCTACTGCTTCAAACTTTACTTTGTATTTGCCTACCCTACAATGATATTAACTGCGCGACAATCCTTGCAAATTATGTTCCACTTGTGCTGTTTTTAGTATGTGTCATATTAGCTAGGCGATAGGTTTCAGGTGCTTTGTTTAAAAGATAAAGCTGTTTAAACTATTTCAATAGTAGTGCTGTTTTAGTCTGGTTTATGAAAAAACACGAAACAAATAAAAGAAGGCTATCGGCCCATAGCCTATGGGAACATTTTCAAAGGGCTAAAATCTGAGATTTCTATAGGATAGGGGAAAGCTGCAATAGTGAAGCTGCCGATATACAATAAAATAATATTATTCAATTCAATAAGTCAAATTGAATAGTTGTAAATGCAAGTAAGTGTTTGTATTCTGGACTGATAATAAAAGCTATTTTTATGAGAATTCATAGGACGAACAATGGGCAATTAATATGTTAATTGTCGTCTCGCAAATTTCATGCTTGAGCTGGTAAAATAGGTTGATTTACAGTTTAGAACTCAAACCAACCTAACCGTCTATCTGAGTTGTATGTATTTTTACGTGTCCTCTTTCAGCAAGCTGGGATAACGTGATTAATTTGGAGGAAAATAGAATTTAAGTTCTAAAAATAAAACTTACATTTTCTCGCGCATTTATCTGTTCTACACACGTACATTGAGCTTTGTGAAAAGCTAAGGTAATCTCAAGAAATTATTTAATTGTTTCTAAGGTAACATCAACTAAGTGTTGGGTAAACTAATTAACTTATAGATTATTATTGATTTGACTTAAGAAAATGTCTAACGCTGCTGCTTTGGCACCGTTAAGCGTTCAACAGCGTCGTGCCAAGCAAGATAATCTTTTAAGCCAGAAGAAAAATGAGTTTCTCCCCCAAGCTGCTGCCAAGTTTAGGAAGGACACAAAAGATATTCGTGGTCTGAATCAACCTCCGTGCGTCAAACTTATTTCTAAGGATAACCAAAAGTTCTGGAAACCACGAAACCTTCTTCTGGCTCGTAGTCCAGCTTGGAAGCGTATTTTGGAGGAAGGTGAAGGCATTGACGTTGACGTTCTGAATCTGAGCAAGATTTCCTCTAAATCTTTGGAGGTGTTGATTCTATACTTGGAATATGGGACCTTGCACACTGACTGGAGAAGAGTTGAAGTTGTCAAGGAGCTTTGTGAGGCTACGGTGGAGTATGAGTTTTCCGAACTATTGGAGTTTTTAAAGGGGGCGTTAGTGAACCTCTGTGATTCAGAGGACATTGCTGGTTCTGGCGGAACTTACTAAAAAGCTTAACCTGATGGAGGCTTATAAACAGATAATTGAGTGGTTGAAGGCCGAGTTGGCCAACCAACGTCGTAGGATGGTGCACGGAGTAAGGGTAAACAGGCGTTATCAAGAGAATCAACAGTTACGGGAACAAATGAAAGAACTGCGAAGGCAAAATACATCGCATTTGGGAAGTTTGTAAGTGCGGAAGAGCTCCTACGTGGAAGTGAGATGATGTTAGATGATTGGCTTGTTTAGACCTAAGAAAAGTTTATACTTGTATTAATATTAATCATGCTATGAAATTTTGTTTAGCCGTATTCTTATGTACTTTGCATTGCCACTTTAATCAGGATTTCAATTGTATTCATAAAAACAGAAAACGCAATAAATCTTTTAATATACCAATTGTTCCATATAATTCCTAAGAAAATGGTTGCTTCGTTGCTTGGTTCAAATGACAAATGATTATAATGGGTAATTATTCTTTGTGTAAGAGAATTCATAATATATCTTTTTATGTGGTAGTCTTTTCGGATTTTGTTTTTAAGTAAAAATTTCGCATAAAGTAAAGGTTTACAACATAGTTGGTTTCAACAAGTGCATTTCATAATGACGTTAATAAGTGTTATTATTTGGGTTATTGGAGCACTAAGTGCTCAGCACTACCTATTTTATTAGCAGTATTGATTGCTTCAAAGCCACAGAATAATGCAGAGTACTTCAAAAAGAAGAAAATTCCGTACATTGGAGCAGGCTTGGGAAGAAGCTTCAGAATGATTGTTGGGTCCATTAGTTTGGTGCAAGCGGAAGATGAACTATATAGGGACATGCTGAAAACAAACGTACCAATTGTTGGATGTTCTGACCGGGTTGGAAAGAAAAATTTCATTGTTAACGATCCTGAACTAATTAAAAATATATTGATTAAACACTATGACCACTTTCTAAACCGACGTCAAGTACTTACTGAACATTCAAATAAGTTTATGAAAAAAATGTTATCGTTGATGGAAGGAGCCCAATGGCGTATTACAAGAACCAATCTTAATCCAATTTTTACCGGTAGTAAAATTAAACGAATGTTTCAAATATTTACAAACCGCAGTCGGAGAATGCAACTTTACTTGATAGAATATATAAACTATCCTAATCAAACCTCCTATGATTTCGATTTCACCAAAATAGTTTCCAAGTACGTTTTAGATGTTTTGGCAGGCTTTGCATTTGGAATTAACAGTCACAGTTTTGAAGTCCCACCAGACCACTTGTCACCGTTTGAAAAAATGGCACAAAAATTCTGGTTTGTGTTTAGTCCCAAATTTTTCGTAAAGTTGTTGCTTGTGTCAACAGCTCCAGCGATAGCAAATTTTCTAAAAGTAGATATAATTGACCGTGAAGCCCAAAACTATATATCAACTGTGGTACAACATGAGCTCAAAAAACGACGACAAACTGGCGTCAGGCGTGAAGATTTTTTGCAGTTTATGATGGATATACAGCAAGGCTTTGATGACAATGACATTATTGCAAATGGAATGAACTTTCTGACTGCAGGATTTGATACTACGCAATCATTGATGTTACTTGCCTTATACACTTTGGCACTTGAGCCTGAAGAGCAGGAAGAACTACATAACGAGATTAACACCGTTTTGCAAAATTATGAAGGAAATGTGAACTATGATGTAATTGCGGAATTGCCATACTTAGATATGTTTATTCAAGGTAAAGCTGATTAGGAAATGCACGTGTTTCTCTGTACAATATTTTTTAAAATGTTGAATGTGTTTCAGAAACCTTGAGATTTTACGCGCCTGTTACAAAAACTGAAAGAGTCTGTTCAAGCAACTACAAAGTTCCGGGAACAGATTTGCTAATTGAAAAAGGAGATTTTGTAATGTTTCCAATTCGTGGGTTACACAGAGACTCGAGTTATTATTCCAACCCTGAAAAGTTCAACCCGGAGAGGTTTAGTGTAGACAATAAGGACAAAAGAAATGTTTACACGTTTCTGCCTTTTGGTCATGGTCCAAGAAATTGCATTGTAAGTTAATTTGAATATGGTCAATCAATGAGTTGGTATATTTGAATTAAAGATTTTTGGTTTTCTTGACAGGGCATGCGATTTGCAATAGTTACTGTTATAGGCACTAATACCATTTCTACTCGCTTACGTGGCGGTGTTTTGCTTCTTCCTTTGATCTAATTAGTGCTGTCAATCAAAAAGAAGGAAAAGGAAGGAAACTGGAAGCTTGCATATACAAACCTATGCTAAACTTTCTTGTTGTTAGGTAGTTGATTTCCGGCTGCGTATAAATGCATTTTTGAGGTGCGAAACAGGTTGGTACGCAGCCGGAAATCAACTACCTAACAACAAGAAAGTTTAGCATAGGATTGTATATGCAAGCTTCCAGTTTCCTTCCTTTTTCTTTCTGTGCAATATTTTTCTTTTGGAATTCCATTGTTCAACTACTTTTTGATTGACAGCACTAATTAGATCAAAGGAAGAAGCAAAACACCGCCACGTAAGCGAGTAGAAATGGTATTAGTGCCTATAACAGTAAGGTGAAAACGGCTATTGTTCAGCTTTTGAAGACATTTAAAATTTCTCCATGTTCCAGAACTGATGTTCCGATGCAGTTTTCAAACAACATTGTAATCAAACCAAAATGAAGCATGTGGTTGAATGTGGCTGTTCGAGAAAACAAGTCTGTATGAATAATGGAACTAATGAAACGGATAAAAAATTGCGACTACTTGTTTAGAATGCAGAAATAAATATGTAAGTTACTAAGCAAAATATCTTAGTGATTTTTATGTTTTTTATTTGAACTTAATTAAGTTAATTGCCCGCATGGGTTGACCCTGATTTGCAATTATATAAATTATTATTATGTTATTACTCCCACATCTTCAACAATGTTTCAATGTTGATTGTCAACAATCTAAAAAATGTTTTTTGCCCTATTTTTGGAAAGTGTTAGCTAACCCAAATTGTAATTAAAAACAAAAACAACAAATGGGTGTAAATGCCAGATATTAAATATTGTATTGTACACGATAAAGGTCGTAGAAAAACAGGATGACGTAACTTGGCTCATATCTTAGTATGGTAAACTTCCTCGTAAATCTTATACAAAAACCATCTAGCCGCGTAATGTATCATATTGCTTTCAACGCCAACGCAATTAAATCCGTAATACAGCCTACACACTTCCTATAAAGGCGTTACAGTTCCATCAAAATTTCTGGATTCGGCCCGCGTTTTACTTGTATATCGTCCGTGATCTATTAAAACCACCGTATCTGACTTGCTCTCTTAATATTGTAACATCTTATCTACGTTGGTCTCTTAAAATTGAAAAGCCTTAACTACACTTTTTTGACTTTTGAGCTATTTTCGAAAAACTACAATTGATGATAGTTGAGTACAACTTTTCAAACGTTCCTGTGTAAAATTTACAAAAGTGTCCAAAAAACTACCCGGTTGCTCTCAATCTACAGAAATTAAACTATTAGAATTAAAAAACATGAATTGATTTCATGCACGCAGTACTTTTGTAGTGTATTTTCCAACCAACACTACTGCAAAAGAGCATGTGGTTATTCGCGGCCACTCAGACCGGCATATCATAGAATATTAAGTCAAGCACACCATTATGTACAGAATTAAATGGAGAATCTAATGAAAATAAAATCTCACAACACCCCAAAAGTGTAGTTACGTTGTTTCCACACTTAGAGACCAAAACAGATACGTTGTTTCCATTCATAGGGAGCAAAACAGATACGGTGGTTTCAATAGATCAGTGTCGATATGTAATTTAGATTAGGAAATGTTAATAAAAACAGAACCACTTCAAAACTGCTTACCAGTGAAGTTAAGATTTTAATGTAAGCATCGCCTTGCTTGGAGAACAACAAAAGCCTATAGAAGCGGCAAAAAGTCATTGAGAATTATAGCTTATTACAGTTTTTCAAATCGACAAATTTAAAATTCTAACCAAATAGATTTGGAAATAGGACATTTTTGTGCTACATCTTCTTAAAATGGTAAAATTGCACATGGGCATAACATTCACAAACTAAACATATTTTCTAGATTAAATTGCAATAAACACAACATTTTTCAAGTTTCCTTTCTCTTAAGCAAGTACTTTTTTGTAAGAATAGTAAAAATAGTAATTAATGATTAATTCTCAAACGGCCCAGAAGACACTAGTAATTCAGAATTGTGTTAGAGACAAGGCTATACTCCAACATCTTAAAATGGATTGGACAAACCTTAAAGTCAGAGACCTCATTCAGTTTCAAGTTAGCATGGCTAAACTGATTCCAGGAAAATTTGAGATTGTTTTAAGTAGCAACTTGCAAAATACAATTATTACTCCAAATCCCAATAAAAGTTATCGGGTATTCCTAAAGTGCATTCACTACGCCTTTTACTTTATTCGTTTGCTCCAAATTATCCTCATGGCTAATCATTGGTCTCAAGGCAATTGGGTTCTAAATGGTAATCGTCAAATGCTTTTAATTGTATGGTTTGCCGCCTCTTACGTATCATGGCTGACATATCCATTTAGTCAGTCTCATGTAGAAGAGCTTGCTATGGTAATTAATGAACTACATGACAAGCCCAAGTTTGCGTCTTCTGGATTCATCAAAGCTTTTATTGCTGCTACAATGGTAGCGTCTATTATGGTCCCCTGCTTTAACAACATTCTAGTAATTCTAGAGGACTTTGATCCAATTTTTAAAATACCTTGTAAAATGGACTGGATTAATCCAAAAGTGTGTTCCATTATGAAAATGTTGTTAAAAATTTTTGAGGTTTGGTCTAGTTTTGGAATCATACAGATATGCTGTCTTACAATTTACACTGGAATGTACTGTAGTTACGTGGCAATGTTGTCAGTTACAACTGAGTTTTTGATTGATTTAGGTAAAGCAAAAACAAAGAGCAGATTTGGTAAGAAGATTTAGTTTAAAAGCTTGGTTTCTAATTATCAAAAGTTACAACTATTTACAACGGTACTAAATAGTTGTTTTAAAACCCTAGCAGTACGGTTCAAAGTGCTAATTATGGGTTTGGTAATAGTTATAGGGGCTATTTTGCTGCAGCAGGATTTTAGAAAAACTGCTTCTGTAACCGCACTAGTGTTGGGAGTGTATTCTTACTTGTACATGTATGGCTTTATGATAATAGGCTACTACTCTCCGGGGAAAGTTAACCAAATTAGCAAGCATATTTTACTTTGGTTAAAGAATGCAAAGTTGCAAGTGAAAAACTCTCAGAGGGCAAGGGGCTTTAAGGTGTTTAGTTTATTGGTAAAAAGCTGCCAACCACTTAAGATTCGATTTGGCTCTGTGAACTACTACGAAAGGAAAACAGCGCTAAATATTTTGGATTTTATAAATGATAAAACCGTGGTTTTAATATTGCTGCTGTAAAGTGTTGTATAGTTGACTATATTTTATACCAATTCACTTAGTATAGCTAGTGGTCAGTCAAGCGTACCACTTACTTGTTAGTGTACCCAAAAAGGTGTTGTTGAAGAGAGAGTTTTAAGGTTTATAAATTGCCTACAGCTTGCGCTATATATGCCTTGATTTATGTAATAATAATAATGCCGCTGAACCGGCGTAAGCGTAGTGTAAGAATTAATGTGTGAATGTATGAATATCCATGAGTAGCGTTCAACTTGTCATTTTATTTTTGACGCTTACTCGGCTGACATCCTAAAATAAAAAAAAGCTCTTAAATATACACACAACAAAAAAGCTCATCTTTTCTTTCATTCATCAAGCCACCACAAAAATACGTTTTTATAGAAATATGTGTGTGATTACAAATGATCATGGCGTTCATAACTTTCTTTACGGAATATAATATTCCTTGTTCTTATCATTCTTCCTTTCTTACATCCTTCGTCATACCAAAAGGAAGCAGTTGGTTGAACGTGTCTGTCCGGGAAAACGTAAAAGAGCCTTAGCGTTTTGTAAAACTTTCATAGTAGAAATACTAATTTAAATGAAAATATTTTTAATACATTGAAAAAATGAAAGTGGATTTGCATAATTAATCTTCAGTGTTGTTCAAAAGTTGTTCAAAATTCATGCTTAGCTTATTTCATATGTTTGTTTGTTGTTTGCATTGCGAACAATTCAAATTCAGAAAGTGATTGTGATTGGAAAATGAAATGTAAGTACATCGCAAGTAAAGTGTAGAAGTCAAGCTTTAGTCGGAATTCAGTAGAGTACATACATTCCAATGAGTACATACAAGTGAGTATGTCTGCTTTTGCAAGTTTCGTATTAGCTTTGAGCAATATAGCCAAAAATCTTTTGTAATTTTTCAAACGAATGCATTCTGGCTTGACATATAAAAATGTCTCGTATTTGCATATGAAATTTAGAAACTATTTAAAAAACCTTGCACATTCTTGTACGTAGAGAGTTCCAGTAACAGAATTATGTGCAAACAAGAGGAGCATTATGGTTTTCTAATAAGAAATCCTTATTCTTATTCAACTAGGTACATTTCTCCAGGCTCCGGATTTGCAGTTATCAGTATGCTAGTTTAATTGCTTGAATATTTTTCAAAAATTCGGGATATTTTGGGTCTTTGTGTTTTTAACATTTTGAATTTTTATGATTGTATATTGAACTAATGAAATGTCGAGCTCGCATTTCATATATGGCATTATACTTATTAGCTAACCAAAATTGTAATTAATTAAAACTAAAACCAAAAAGGGTGTAAATGCTAGATTTTAAATATTGTTTTGTGAAATCCACACACTACATAACGCGTCAAAGGTAATAAGAAAATAGGATTGCTTTCAACTTGGCTCAATTCTTAGCATGGTAAATTTCCATGTAAACTTCTTACACAACCACCTTATCGCGTAATAAGTATAATAAATTGCTTTTAACGCCAACGCAATTCAATCAGTATTATTGTTCCAAAAGGCGTTACAGTTATATCAAACTCCTATATTCGGCTCGCGTTTTACAAGTGCATGTAATTGAATTTGGCCAACGTGTATGAATGCGGACCCACCTTAGAAGTGTTTACTAGTGAAGTTAAATTTCGAACGTCAGAAACGTCAAAGAGGGCGACATAATTCTAAAGAAACTGCAGAAATAAGTCATTCAAAATTAAATTTGGTTATATAATCGTCAGACATAAAAATTTTTGAGTACAACAGCAACGTCTTCTCATTTGCAAAATAGTGCTACACAATTAGTGCATACGTCGATGGTATTCCAAATCAATTAAATTATATTAAACACATCACTTCCAAGGTTTTTGGATTTCTAGTTTTTCATTTCTATTTCAAGTTTTTTTCACTACAATCAGTGGCATATATTCTCAAAAAGCCGAGAAGACACTATTTTTCTTTAAGGATGGGCGGGTTGCACTGTCTAAAAACGGGTTGGAGAAACCTTCAAGTCAAAACGCTGTTTCAACTTCAAGTTAGCATGGCTAAACTGATTCCAGGAAAATTTGAGATTGTTTTAAGTAGCAACTCGCAAAATACAATTATTACCCCAAATCCCAATAAAAGTTATTTGGTGTTTCTAAAGTGCATTCATTACGCCTTTTACTTTATTCGTTTGCTTCAAATTATCCTTATGATTTATCTGTTGTCCCAAGGAAATTTGCATTTAAATGGTAACCGTCAAATCTGTCTTTGTGTATGGTTTGCCGTATCCTACGTATCAGGACTGACATATCCATTTAGTCAGTCTTACGTGGAAGAATTTGCTATAGTAATTAATGAACTATTTGACAAACCCAAGTTTGCGTCTTCAGGATTCATCAAAGCTTTTATTGCTGCAACAATAGTAGCGTCCATTATTGTACCAGGCTTTCACAACATTCTCATAATTGTGGAGGACTTTGACCCAAGTTTTAAAACACCTTGTAACATAAATTGGATTAATCCAAAATTCTGTTTCTTTGTCAAAATTTTGTTGAAAGTTTTCGAGGTTTGGGCTAGTTTTGGAATCGTACACATATGTTGTGTCACAATTTACTCTGTTATGTATTGTAGTTACGTAGCAATGTTGTCAGTTACAACTGAATTTTTGAATGATTTAGGTAAACCAAAATTAGGTGGCTTTGATAAGAAGATTGATTTCAAAAGTTTGGTTTCTAATTATCAAAAGTTACAACTGTTCACAACGGTACTAAATAGCTGCTTTCAAGCTTTAGCGGTAGGGTTTAAAATGCTAATTATGGGTTTGGTAATAGTTATTGGGGCTATTTTGCTTCAACAGGATTTTAAAAAGACAGCTTCTGTAACCGCACTAGTGCTGGGAGTGTATTCCTACATATACATGTATGGGTTTATGGGAATAGGCTATTACTCTCCGGGGAAAGTTAATCAAATTAGCAAGTATATTATTCTTTGGTTAAGGAATGCAAAGTTGCAAGTGAAAAACTCAGAAACGAAAAGAGACTTTAAGGAATTTAAATTATTGGTAAAAAGCTGTCAACCACTAAGGATACACTTTGGTCCTGTGAACTACTACGAAAGAGGGCGCTAATTATTCTGGATTTTATTAATGATAAAACGGTGGCTATAATATTGCTGTTGTAAAGTAGTGTAATGATTAAAATAAGTAGTAGAGTAAATATGATATTATGGAATACTTACATCATTTGTATAAAATATGCTAATAAAATACTATGTATCAACTGAGTGCTAATCGCAGCGCCGCGGTGGCGCAGAAAGCTAATCATGCATTCTGCCGCTACCGTGCTCGGGTTCGATTCCCCGCTGGAACAGTAAGTTTGTGCAGCTTCTCACTATAGAGATTTATTCCTGCAGTTGTGAATGTGACTTCGTTCTCTCATTAGGTCGAAACCTAGTGGGGTATCCCTGGTGAGATTGAACAATGTTGTTGATTTGTATACTTGCTATTTCTATAATATCTCTCGTAAAAGCAGCACCGTGTAAAAACTGGGAGAGTCTGCAAAAATTCAACTATGGATTACGCGGCTGGGTCCTCTCTAAATAGGGGGGATTCCTTCCCAAATTACATACATACATACATACAACTGAGTGCTAAAAATGAATCTTTCATGGAATTAATATTTATTGTAAAAGGGAAGTACATAATATCATATCCTTATCATAATTGTCATAGCCATGATTGTAATTGTGATTTTCTTGGTTCAAAGACAGAATTATGGATTATGTTTTGTATATATATTTATTTATAATTCTACACTATAGTAGTGTGAGTCATTTTACAGTTACTGCGTGTATAATTCATAACAATTTTTTGTAAGGCGTAATCCCTAAACGTAATTTCAGTAACTTAATAGAATAGGCGGAAATTCTCGTTTACTATGTTGTTCGGCTAACATTGACTGTAGCAGAAGACGATAATGAACTGATACGATAATGTTGTAAAAAATAACTAACGTAACTTTGCTTCTATTTTTGCGTAATATTATTTAAGTTTAGCGTGGCTCACGCAAAGCTGATAATGCTTAAAACATATGATATATAAGCAACCTAACGTTTGGACATAAGAGATCCGTAAGATCTTGAGAAGGCAGCAATTTAAACTATGAATACTTTAAAAACTTTCGTAGACTATAGTAGAAAACGCGTATATCATGTAATGCTATGACCGCTTTGCGTACATATTTAATATAATCGCTTTCAGGCTAATATACCTACCGAAGCTTTGATACAAGTTTAATTGAAATAAATGGCTTTGCGATTTCTTATCTTCATTCCCGATTCTAGGCTATTTCTTTTCATAACATCTTCCTTTACTGATAGAAGTTATAAATAATAAAATTGATTTGCAAAACCGCTTGCTGGACTATCAGGCTGGCATTTTCATTCCATATGTAGATAATCTCCGTCCGATACAGAAACATCAGCAATTAAAACTATAAATTTTTAAACAATCTCTCATTGATTTTCGTTTAAAGTCGTTTATCATGTAGTGTTACGACGATCATGCGTAAATTGTTTATGCGACTTCTTTCTCAAAAATATAGTTAACTACGCGTAGATGTACGATTTCTCTGTTAAAGGTGACTTCACGATTCTATTGTCCCCTATTCCAAGCCATTTCCCTTCATAACATCTTCGTAATATTTAATAATATTCGTTGGAAAACTGCCGGCTTGAGTGCCAGGTCAAGCTCGTAGTATAAACTTTTAACGAAACTAACAGCATGGCTTTTCGTAACATAACATAAAGTATTCATGTTCGTCTATTAAGGCGGTTGATGAAGGTAGCAATGGCATCGGTCAGTTGCTTAGTATGTACAGATTTCAATAACATATAGTGTTGTCTAGAATTTTCTAGCATACCAGACAAAAATGATATAATTAAAGTTCCTAAGATTTTTGGAAAATATTTCAATATACCGTGTGCTTCGGTAGCCATGGACATTTTCAGATATATTATATTTATAAACTTGTCGTTTCTAATTTCAAAAGTTACGAGTAATGAGTTGGTGCCACATATATTTTCCCAGTGTTCGTTAGTTGTAATCGGCACACGCACAGACAACATACCACTTACCGACAGCTTTTCTGATAGAATTGTATTGTCGTCTAAATTTTCCAATCATTTAATCCCTACAAAACTGTTTCATCGTTTGCTAAAACCTTATAATGTTCATCGATTGCGGGAATCTAGTAAATTTGTTTTATTTGAAGTAGATGGGGTAAGGGACGATAAAACTTTAGAACTAAATTTCAATACACTTTCCTTAGAATTGGATGTTCGACTTAACCAAGACTGTTTTCTACTTTACTCGTACCAAAGTTTAGACCAAATCCAAAGTGTGTTCTTTTCTGAGGTTTTTGAGACAAAAATAGGAAACAAGGCTGCTTTATTAGTTTCAAGCCAAAGCAACAAAATATATCAGAGTGCCCTGTATATATTTTCGTGTTTTTATTGTGCAAATCGACATCTCGAGAAATTTCGAAGCTACAAATCCACAACTGACTTGTTTCCCAACAGTCTTTACAACTTTCACGGCAAAGTGTTTCACATTAGTACGTATACAGTGCCCACATTTTACGCTGAAGTAGTACCACGCCCTGAGGGCAAATGGCTGTTACGCCGAGGACTCAGCAAATACGTGTTGCGTCATTTAATAAATAAGTTCAATTTTTCTGTGGAAACTCATAGATCTACCGGTGGTGGAATTGGGAAGCAGGATGAGAATGGCACTTGGATTGGTATTGTGGGAGACTTGGTAAATAAACATGCTGATTTGGGAATGCTAATGATCCACAATTATGAACGGGACCAGGCAGTGGACTTTACTGTACCTGTTCACATAATTACAATGACGTTTGTTACTGGATTTCCAAACAGATCATACTCCTGGAAATCAATCTATTGGCCACTGGACCATTTGGTTTGGTGGTTAACCGGAGTTGGTACGACAGTAACAGGCATTGCATTGATTGTGGTTTCAACAGCAAACGAAACAATTGAATCAAAAGGCAATGCAAAACCAAATTATAAAAAGAAGACGCAAACATCAGGTGCCTACGTGATATTGTCGTTAATTGGCCAAAGTGGTGAGCCGCCAAGTAAAACCCAAGCTACAAGAACGTTAGTGGGATTTTGGCTAATGTTTGTGATTTTAGTAAATACGGCTTATACCTCAAAGCTTACATCCCTGCTTTCATTTCCAATTTTGGAAAAACTTCCAACTACATATGACGAGCTTGCTGATACATCCTCAACAAATTTTAAAATCACTCTGCAGTATTTCGGTGGTGCGGGATACACTTTATTTCAAACCAGTACAAATCCTACATTTCGCAAAATATTCAAACGATTGGATACAGACAAAACTATACTAAAGTGTTTGCAAAAATCAGTGGGAAATACCAAACCGTGGCACGTAAAAAGACCCAACGTAAAAAGACCCAACGAAAGAATCCCCAATTTTTGAGACCCAAACGTAAAAATCCACAATGCGTAAAAAGACCCAACGTAAAAATCCCCAATTAAAATTTAGAGTTCATACAATAGCAAGCATGAAAGCAAGTAAGGTACACACTAATTGGTAAACACATAGTCAACATTTTGGGATTTATTTAATTGTTCTTTAAAGTTTTCGGACTCTACATTTCATCTTCATCTTTATAAAAGAAGAAGAACATTTTCTCACAAATCACAATATTTCGTCACAAAAAGTCCCAACATGCAAAATATCCTAATATTCTAATGTCTTGTCCCTTAATTTGCATAAAAGGACAATACATGAATCTTTCTGGTCATTATCAACTACACATATTATTACCACATAAAAATGAAAAATGCTCACATTTCAAGATTACTTGCGGAACGCATCAAAAAATGGTTTATATACTTAAAGTCATATTAGAGTCATACATGAGCAGTGAATCAGTTTTAGTTGGGGCAGATTTGCGATTTTTTTATACTTATGAAGGTAAAAGCTTGTTGTGCGTGGGGCTGGGCATGCACGGCTACCTAAAATAGTGTTAAAAGTTTAAGAGAAGTGTTATTGTATATTGCAAAAAATAAATACTTGAAACTTTTAAAAATGCGACTTTGTTATGTAAATATGAAGATAATATATGAAGAGTCCGAAAACTATAAGGAACAATTAAATAAAATCCGACATTTTGAATATGTGTTCACCAGCTATTGTTTAACCTACTTGCTTTCATGCTGGTTGTTGTATGAATTCTAAATTTTAATTGGGAATTTTTACGTTGGGTCTTTTTACGCATTGTGGATTTTTACGTTTGGGTCTCAAAAATTGGGGATTCTTTCGTTGGGTCTTTTTACGTTGGGTCTTTTTACATGAGACCCTTACCAAAGGGACGTTTCCATACACATCACTAAGATTTCTCGTGTAATAAAAATCCATCAAAACATCCCAACATATGCAAGCATGTTTGGTATGGTCTTTTATTACACGAGAAATCTTAGTGATGTGTATGGAAACGTCCCTTTGGTAAGAGCAGCAGAAAATTTGAATTCGGCTGTGAGCGGTTTTGGATTGAGGAAGGGAGCTGTGTTCAAAGCCAAATTTGATTTTGTGATAAGCACTGCGACAGATATGGGCTTAATTGTGAAATGGGGACAACTGGATTTGAATTCGGTGACAACAGAACGAAGAAATTGGGAAAGGAGTGCTAATATACCACCGCTGGCTTATTCAGAAAATTTTGGAGAAACTGAACCTCTACGCGTGGAAAATATAATTGGTGTTCTTGCCATTCTAGCAGTTGGAACGGTAGCTGGTATATTTTCATTTGTTATTGAACGGTTGAAAAAGCCAAAACGAGGAAACAACTTTTTCTTAATTTATTTGTGTAAAACCGCAGTAAAACAAGTTAGAAACGCTTAATGGTTTATGTGTAATGGTATATCGCTTACAGTATGTATTCAGTAAATAGGATTCCATTCATTCAGTGAAGCACAAAACACGTTGACAGTTGACATGTCTGCTTTGCGTGTCAGAAAGCGTGACTCTCGAGTGAGTAATTAAATTGGCACAACCACTTAGCTGTCATGAATTAAAGTTGAGCAAACTTGATAATGGCGTAAGATAAAAGCTTACAAACTAAATTAAGCGTTTGACATTTTGTAGCTTCGGATGGGCATTTAAAGTAGCGTAAACAACAGAGAAAAGCACTAAATAATTTATACAGCAACGATTATACTGCTGATACCTCACACGGGTTATGTTGAATTTCCAAAATGCCAAAAATACTAAAATGGAAAACAGACTATATTTAGACACTGCCAGAAAAGTTCAAAAACGTGTATAAATTGTCGTGACGCTTATAGATATCCGATCTGCTACGCAGTGCTTTCCAAAAAAACTTAATGTTTTCTACGGGTTGAAATGTAGCATTCTGTTCTGTTTGACGTTGAGTGCGGTAGGAAGCCTTTGGAGAAGTTCTAACTGACATAGAGATATTGAAAGTAATTGTTCGTTCACTGGAATCATTTATATTTTTGGAGAAATCGCCATGGCGCCAAAGTTTTCCCGTCTTGAAATTCTGAAGAAGTTCAGATAACCAAAACCTGACATGTCAATAGAAAATACATCTAAGCGAAAAGATTCAGTCAAGAATGGGATTGAGGATCGCAGAGTATCCAATTTCAGCACATATAGTCGTGCATCTAATTCTCAGCTTGCGGACGTTCAAGTGAATTAAAATATAGTGTTTGATTGTACATACTAGATGTTAAACAAGTTTACAGTTGAATGCTTGATGTTCGTTAGGCATAAAAACTTGTTAAACTGGCACACACAAAGACCGCTTATACGCATTAGGTATTGTAATATGTTAGCAAATACGTTAAGTATTGTGTAATTTAAATTTCTTGAAACGTTAAAAATGCTTTGATATGTACAAGTGCATGTAGTTATTAAAACATAGTTTTGAGCTCTAAGAGGCGTATGATCAATTTATTGCAATTTATGATATTTATAAGCGTTTGCATCAAGATTACGAAGGATAGGTTGGACTTTAAAAATAGCATTACAACTAACATGGGAAACTTTTCAGGTGCCAGCGCGATGCAGAGACGAGATATACCGATTCTGGTCAATTTTAGGGCGTAGATTACGAATTTGTATTTTGTTTTCTGTAAAACTAATGTTCTGACCCTCTACAGTAGGATTTATGTAGCGCGCGCAAGCTGCACTTCACGCAGTTCTGCATAAGGGCAGACTGTCTTTACTCCTACCTCTTCTCTCTTCTATTTCGTGACTTGCGATAGAAGACAGAGTGGGAGGAGGAGCAAGCAGCTTGATGTGCTATGTGCAAAGAAGAAGTAAATGTGCGCGCGAGAGAGACCGAGCGAGCGCGAGCAACAAAAATAGATAGGAGAAAGGAGCAAAGGCATGCTGCGCTTATGCCAAACTATGTCAAGTACAGCTTGCGCGCGCTACATAAATCCTTTTGTAGAGGGTCAAAACATTAGTTTTACAGAAAACAAAATACATATTCGTAATCAACGCCCCAAAATTGACCAGAATCGGTATATCTCGTCTCTGGATCGCACTGGCACCTGAAAAGGTTCCCTTGTAAGTAGTACTAGTATTGTTTCAATTTTTCATTCTAACATGCATCCCATTACCAAATATATTATGAAAGATGAATAAATTTCATTTTTACTGGACTACTGTTTCTGTTGCAATTCTGCTAATGAAATTCTCAAACTTTCCGATTTTACCTAATATTTAATGTTGCAATATCAAGTAAGCAAATAAATTGCATTTGATTTATTACTTAAAATATGATCAATACATCAAGTATGGCTATTATCTGGGATTTTCAAAATAAATTAATTCAAATGTTAAATCCATTCAGGAAATTTAGTAAAACATCATGAGCGGCTGTGTAATAAATTTACTTGGAGATCCCAAAAGTACAAAACATAAAACATAATTACAAATCAAAACTTACAATTAGCTTAAAGATACTTAAGATTTATTTGTATGTTAAAAGCAATACGTAAAAACATCAAACATAAAAAAAATATTACAAGCTTAAAACCAAAATTGCCTCAAACCAATGTTCTACCAAGTTAGACAAATACTTAACATTAAAACCTTTCCCCATTTCACATGTATCCAGAAATTTTAGTCGAAGTGGCTGTAACGCAATTGCTTGTTTACACTCCCCTTTGAGTAATTTGGACGGTGCTTTAGAAAAATTGCATCTGGTTCTGCGGATATTTTTCCAAATTGCAAGTTCGGCAACCTCTACAAGCTTTTTAATTTCCGGCAAAATAAATACAATTATTCCCAACATAATTAATGCAACAAATGAAAACGTGGCATAAAGCAAAGGTTCAATTTTCTGGAAACCTGCAACGCAAATCCATAACATTTCAATGGTAAAAAAATATATCATTGCTACTGCTACTGACATCGAGTAGTTTACTTGGTATTGAATTAAACGGTAAATCAAGTGCAGTTGGTGATGAAACTTTATAAAGTCAGCAAAATTGTTAACTTGTTCTTCTAAAATAAGTAGACTCGTATGCAAACTGTCTATAAGAATTATTGCTGTGATTCCCATAAGGGAAAGAAAGCGGCAGGCTTCAAATATTATTGGAGCAACTAGCACCAATCTAACAAGATGTACTACCAGAGTATCCGAATTACTAATTGTAATTGTAATTAATTACATTTTCAATTACAATTACAGTAATTGAGTAATTGTAATTGAATTACTTTTTCCAAAATGATGTAATTGAGTAATTGTAATTGAATTACTATTACCGAAATGTATTTTAACAGTATGGACATCATTATCTTGAATGAAAAATATTGTGATTTTGAGACAAGCAAGCTACGTGACAATAGAGCCGGGGATGCCGTCTCTTTACTCAATCCTACCAAATGCAGTTTATGTGCTTGCCTTTCATTTTACAAAAGTACTTTGTTATTTGTAATTGATAAACAAGTGCTAATTGCTTCTGTTTCATCAACTGAAATTAAAGCTCTGCAGTTCCTACATAACTCGGAGGCTCAAGATATGATATTCCTTGAAAGATGTTTGTTAAATACAACACTTAAATTCCTTATCTACTCCATCAGAACGACTGTTTTGTATTCTGGTCTGATTATGAGACCTCAAAGATTAAGGCTAGCAGATAATCTCTTTGAATGGTTACCTACTTTTAATTTAAATAAAGATCACTATGAATTTTGATCTGAAATGTCATGAAAAATCTCAGAACTTGTAATTGAAAAGTAATTGAGTAATTGTAATTGAATTACTTTTTTGTACCTAATGTAATTGGTAATTTGTAATTAAATTACTTTTCCAGAAAACAAAGTAATTGTAATTTGTAATTGAATTACTTTCCAATTTTATGTGTAATTTGTAATTTGTATTTCAATTACAAATTGAAAGTAATTCAGATTCTCTGTGTACTACTAAAATGTACGTTAAGGTTCTTTCATATTTCGGAAAAGGGAAAATCTTATTGCTAGGCGAAAATAAAGGAGTTATCTCTCCCAATGACTTTTTTTAGCGGACATTGGGGGTTTTTGTTGTCCGCTAACTCAGCAAGCCAACTTAGCGGACCTTTTAGTTACTTTAGCGAACAAAAACTTAGATTTTTTTCTGTACATAAAAGTGTTTCGGAAGAACATAGACAAATTTATGTGTGGCACTGATAATTGCTTTATCGTTCTGGATCTGAGCTCCAAAAGCCAATACCACTACATATCAGCAATTTATAATATGCGAATCTGAAGTAAAAATGCACATACATGCACTCGACATGTACTTACACGGTTTCTCTGTGCTTAAAACAACATAGACAAATTTATTCATGATCATTGTTTCTGCATAATCTGTAAGGTTAAAATTGTTTGAGGAAAAATATGCATACCTAATATAAGAGTCTTCAAATTGCATTGATTTACTTCAATATTATGTCTCACTGAACTTCATTTTTATATTCTGCATGCTAAATATTAGAAAACAGCACGGTCACAACTAGCTAAACTCAAAACCTCATTTCCAAACATGCAGTGCACTAGATAAGTTAATTTTAGCAAATGGCTAAGCAATAAGCAAAAATGGTAGGGTCAAATAAACAGTGAGTCATCTTGGAAGTACCTAGATAAAATTAGAACAGAAGAAATCGAATTGAATTGGAGAAAGTATAGGTGTTCCGCTTTTAAATATAAATCATCCACTACATATTGTGCACAGGTTTATCGTACATAGAGATATATAAAGATAAATATATATCTTTACTCCAAGGTGGAGGTATTTAATGCACATGTATTATGTTTGTTCGTTTTGTACCTAAGGTTTGCATATTATGAATTGTTGGTATGTACTGGTATTGGCTTTTGGAGCTCAGATCCAGAACGATAAAGCAATTATCAGTGCCACACATAAATTTGTCTATGTTCTTCCGAAACACTTTTATGTACAGAAAAAGACTTGAAAAAAATTCTAAGTTTTTGTTCGCTAAAGTAACTAAAAGGTCCGCTAAGTTGGCTTGCTGAGTTAGCGGACAACAAAAACCCCCAATGTCCGCTAAAAAAGTCATTGGGAGAGATAACTCCTTTATTTTTGCCTATCAATAAGTACATGCCTTTCGGAAAATAGGGAGCTAGAATGTCTTCCAGAATAAAATAATGCGGATCCAAATTATCATATATGTTTACAAAAGTGAGTCCAACAGGACACAAAGCTGCGCCACAAACAATAGAATACATGAATACAGCAATTTTGTCAGTATTGAAAACCAAAGGAATGTAACTTTTAGCCGATATACTGTGTGAGCAATGTGCAATCAATTTTCTTTCCAGATTTAGCAATTGGTTCCCCGCACTAAGGTTTCTGTGTATGCCTCTTATCCAAACCAGTGTAAAGCTGGAGGTTATCCATGTTGCAGATCCGGCGGCAGAGATAATGCAAACGTTAACTAGAGAAAAGCCTGGTCTCTTAAGAAAAAGTTGAGATACCAGAACGTACACATTTGCAAACACTGCCAGGAAAACGTCAAGTGTGACAAGAAGCCGTAAGAACCATTTCCAGGTGGCGGTTTCAATTTGGACTTCATCACTTTTGTTGTCAAAAGTAAATGGCAAAGGGTTAAGGTAACAGAATAGAGATTGGTGGAAGGAAAATGCGCTTTTGCGAAGTCTCGTCAACATTATCACCAGATTGTGAGTAAAATTAGTGCTCAACGTCTAGTCGTTTTAATTCTAGTTTGTTGCCTTAAAGTTTCTTAACCCAATTTTCAAAGTGACATATAAGCATATGCGCAGGTTTTTCTTTTAAATTAAACTTGATAACAGTTGATATATGAAAACGTACCAAGAACTCAAAACCATCAGTGGTTTACTGATACTAAACTTTTGCTACGAACGTCATATACATTATTTGAAATTTGTCCGTAAAAAATTATTTTGTACCTGGGCTTAAAATAAAGGATAATTTTAATTTTCAGTTAATAGACGATAAATCATTTATCATTCAGCAGAGAAGTTATTTAAGATGTAATGTGTCCTGTCGTTTACTTTAGTTTCTATAGGCAAATAATTTTTAAACCAAGCAGTTTTAAATTAGACAAATAACTTTTAAACTAGAAGGGCATCGAAACTGATATAATTCATATGGGACGATAGCATCGAGCACTTTATTGAGTTTCTATGAAGGTTTATGTATGAAGGTTTCACAAGTCATTAATTTAATCAGAAAGAGTGAGTTGGCGTATTAAAAGAAGGCGATCCAGTAAATTGGCTTTTTAGAATTTAGCTAAAGGTTATGCACATGTAGTTGGCGTTTTTTAATGCGTCATTGATAGTTTCTATACACTTATTTTATTTAGTTCCATTTTTACAAGTAAAATTGGATTATTAAGCGGTCTGAAAGTGATATTAACAGAAAGAAAATAGACGACTGGCCTTGTTAAAATTCAGACCTAGTATATCGAAGGTTATGGATTGACGTAACTGCAGATAATTGTATCAACTAAACCACTTTAAAACATAATTTGCAAGGTCTATGATCTAAAGTGGGCTGATAGTTAGAACTTAGGGCATTAAAAATAGACATACAATTTGAATGAATGAATACAACCAATGGATCCCAAAAATTTCGAGTCATCTAACTTTTGTAAATATTTTATGATGATGTTTGAAAGCATATGACATAAATTTGTACAAAATGTAGCAATAGTACTATATCCATGAACGAGTATAGGACGGCTAATTAAATAATGCATTTGATTTTCCAATAAGTTACTCGTTTGTTTAAAACGCGATTTATATCAGAAATACCTACATAGTATACACCATGCATACCTTTGGCATCAATTTCCACTGCATGTCAGCAAAATTGCACAATTCTGGATTTTTGACTGATGTAAAACTCAACAGATTTATAATCTTTGAATGAAGCATTTCAGAAGAAAATTGTTTGTAAAGTTAAAATGCAATGAATACTATAAATATGCCTACAAAATATCCGTGTGATGAGCCTGTCGCTGGTTTTGTACTTTCAGATAAAGAAACATTTTGAGCAACCTTTGAATTACCTAAAGTTAAATAACGGGCCTTTTGTAGCCAATTTACCTGGTTTTGAGGCTATTTGTCTGGTATAGAAAACGAAGTAGACAAACAGACAGGCACATTATATTTTAAATAGCTAGCTTCTTTGCAGAAGCAGCACCCTAATAATTAGCCTAGAAGCCAAGCTTTTCACAAATTAAACTTACTATTTTCAGAACTAGTTTTAGTAATTTTACTATGAACCATTTGCTTCATTATATTAGAATTAATTTTTTGTATAATAATTGGTATATTATCGCATGTTTTGGTTTTAGCCCTTACGATGGTTGCCTAAAGTGATTGTCTTGTTAATTAGATCGTTGGCCTTTTGTCCTCTTAGATGTGATTGCAAAGCTTTTTTTGGGGGTTTCTATCAAAGTGTTTCATTAGCCATTACATTATAGTAGAAACAAAAATGTGACAATATAGTCTCATAGCCTTATTGAGAAGGTTTAATTACGCTAATGTTGGAATTAAGGTACGTTCTTGTAGCATTAGTATATACTACAAAAACTAGCAAGTAAAATGTAATAACAACAGCGTTAAAGCGGAAAGATTGTAAGATTGCAGCAAGAAGAAGCACATCAGTTCAATTGTTGATCAGCAGTAGCAGTAGGAATATTATAAGCAATATGCTGCTATATTTACGTAAAACATTTTGTTTTTGGTAAACATAAACGGTGCATTTAAAATTTTCATAGATTAAAAAAGCAAAGTTTTCAAATTACATCCTCAAGTTTGTTTAGCAACTATATTAAAAACTGCTAAGTGAATGATTTAGCGTCGCGGTGACAAAAATTGCTTTGATTGCCCAGCTCTACATTATACATGTCGCTTTTGTTGCATAACCCGATTGGGAAATACCTGAATACATTTCTAATATTACAAAATAGATTTATAGATAAAACCTTTCTATAAGCCAATCTCAAATAATGCAACGTGTATTTGGAAAAGTTATTTGTGTTCTTACTTGGTGCAGTATTGTCGTAAATGCTTCAACAAACGCATCGTATTTGCAACACGAGAAACAATATCAACAAGTTCAAGAAGCACTTTCAGCAGGTTTTCTGCCATGGTATCAAAACTATCCACATGTTCAGCCAGTAAACGAGTTGAACAAAATTATTAATGCACTAAACAGCAATAATAGTCTAATTATAATACACAACTTCAAAAATGCAAACCTGAAGTCCTTCAGTCTACCGGTCATAGTTAAACATCCAGTCTTCAGTATTTGTGTGGAATCCACATGGGGATACAAACAAGCTGACTTTCAATCAAATTGGAATAGAACAAACATAACGTCTTGTGTGTCAAAATCGTGGTGCGATAATGAGGGACGTCTTTACAAAGAACACAATCCGTATGTCGTTGTCATACTTTGCCCGTCGCTGGATATAAGTAAAAATAAGTAAAAGATACGCACGTTTTAAACCATGGCATGGTACTGTGGAAGTTGCATTGTTTCCCCCTGACTACTTTCATTCCCCTGTTAAGAGTGCCTTATCATTTCATATTGTAATAGAAAATGTCCCAACTGTTGCTGCAAAGTATTACCTTAAGGATTGGATGTATTCACTGATAGAAATGGACATTCACCGTTGATATCCTTATCACGCTGGCAACACTTACGCACAAGGAGCATATTTGCGTGTTACAGTATCGAATAAACTTCTTCAATTTTATAAATAACACTGTTAAAAGCGTGTGTAAATTGTGAATACCATTTGCAGCTGCAAGTTTTGTATAACATAAAAACCCCATATTTTAGTTGTAGAACTTGCCTTGAGGCATTTCTTGCTATCTTCTGTGGCTACTGAACCATATGACAATACTCATTGGGAAACTGATAGTATTTCTGGTGACATGTTTGTTCTTGAAAACGTTGAACAGGCATTTGAGCTGTGCAGTTTAACATCAACTAAAGCCACTAGATACGTAACTATAATGCAGCAAACGCAGGCCGTCAATCAATTTGCTTATGCGGTTGTAATGTTATTGCAAGATTTCATGAAAAATTTTACATATGACCTTATGTTTCAAAGTCAGAATCTCTGTAAAAACGGTAATGCCCGCGCTCGTCTAAGACTTAAAGAGGAATATCGTCAGGGTCTTTCTCCGATATCGTAAATGGAAAAGCGGTCTGAACTAGGATATCGTAAATGAGAATCCGGCCGGAATCAAAATATCGTACATGAAATTTTGGCCTGAACTAGGACCTCGTAAGTACGTTTTTGCTGGTTCCGAGTAATTTGCAAAAAACTAAATCCATCCAATTTTTAGTGCTCCTTTGAACATTTACTAAATTAGTCACTAAAACATATGCAAACTTGCAAACGTGCACTAATTTGATCCAAAATACGTTTTTCCAACTAAAAATGACGGCTGGTTAACTCTTTCAATTTTACAAAAAACTGATGAAAATGCAGCTGTTATGATAACATACATGTATATTGTATGGTCTCCATCTCATAGATACTTGGACTTGTAATAGATGAACGACACATCAAAATGTGCAGAATGAAATGGGCAACAAGACGGTAGCCGTATCTCATTTTGCCCCAAAAATGCATGTACGAGGTGCTAGTTCAGGCCAAATATTCATGTACGCAGAGCCTAAGCAACGGCTGTGAGGGCCCTGGGTGCTAACAAAATTTATGGGCCCCAAAAATTTTGTGGTTTGCTAAACCAACATTTTCGTTCAGTGATAACAGGGTAGCATAAAACTAATACCAAATTTATATTTATATCGTAGCAAATTTTCAACATCATAACATTATTAATATTGATTCAATATTGTTTCCACTGCTTTAATATTTATCTTAAATTAGGAAGCGCAAGCTCTATTCGTTTATCCGTACTTACGTCAAGTGATTATCTCCCAGGCACGTCAGTGGAAAAAACTTTTTGCACCCGGTATCCTGATGTGTTCGAAAACATATTTCCGCTGACATTTCACAATTATTTCCCGGTATTATGTTATTAACAAACTACTCTTTTAAATAATTATATTTAGTACTCAATACAGTAAAACGGTTTATTTATGTTGGCATTTGTTTAGAAACGGTAAAAGCAAGTTGAGATTGTGAGATTGAGTTAACCGTGCAACCACACTGGGACTCATCCATACATACTCCATAGAATCCGTTTAGTGTGTTTTAGGTTTTGAAGAATTGTTGGTTGCGGCTAACCTAAGCAAGCCCATATATCACTGTGATAGCACGGACCTTAAAGATTTGCACAATTGTGAAAGGTTTAGGGTACAAGGAGACGTAGATTTGTTGCAGTATGCTCAACATAAAATTAAAACTTTCGCAAGCTTACTACCAGATTAAAATCAATCGTCCTTCCTTAATTTTCAAGCCACATTTATAAACTCGTAGAAGCATTTATTCATTTCTCCAAAAAAATAGTCTAAAGACAGACGTTCAGTTAATTTAAAAATTGTATTATAGATTAAAAAGTATAAATATTGCATACGTTCTCTCTTAACGTCCATGTTTTGGTATTCGTGTTTCATGCTTTTCAATACATTTTAGAAAAACCGTCATTCATCGACATTCATTGGTAAGTGGTAAACCTCGCACACACTCAGTTTACCAAATTCATTACCCTATTCGACAACCCAAAAATGTTGTAAACTGCATTTTAAAAGGAAACGATGCACAACAAAATCTTCAGACTCTGAAAACTGAGACAAATAAAACCATTAACTTAAATGTTTATCGACAAAAGTTTCAGCTGGCTGACTTGAGAGATATACATGTCGATAACTTTGCCCCATTTTATCTACTTAACATGATTATTTTCAGTGTGTTTAGCAGATTTCCAACTTGTAATCTTGAAGACCGAAAGTCAGATAATATTCTGTGAATATTGTCGAAAGCTGCGGTTTAGTTACTTTGGTTAAACTAAATTAGAAAGAAGTTGGCCGGACGTAATGTTTTTTTGGTGTTTCGTGGCAAAAATTTGAAATCTTAAAAGAATTCTTTGTTGGATGGGTTACCGTAACGGCAGCAGTAAACTTTTCTTCCGCCTGTTAACTTGTGTTTAGGTTTCAACATTTCACAAAACACGTTCCCTGGAAAAGTTAGCCACGTAACAATATACAATTTTTGCTAGCAACCTAGTAATTGAAATGAAACATCAGTGGGTAGTTCGGCACCAGAATTAACAAGGCTATCAAGTATTTCTATTCCAAGTATATCATTATCAAATGATTTGATTCAAACCAGTTTAAATTCTCAAGAACACTTAAAGAATTACATTGTAATCTGAAGCTTCTGCCTCTAATTTCCAGCATGGATTTTGTTACCGTCTATTGAATTGAACTAAACTATCTAATGCTATAAGAAAGGCTATGTTAAATCTTACTGATCTTTTCTCAATTATTTGGGTGTTTCGAAAAGTAACTTTGAAAAGTTTTTGTGCAAGTTTTAGCAAAGTTATGATCTCCAATTTTCACTGCAGAAAAGACTTTTAAACGGAGCCAAATTCTAAAGTTTTTGCTATTATTATTAAACAAATGGTACGTAAAGTGCATGATTTCTAAACGCAAGATTTTGAATGAGAAACACACGAATACGAACACAGGTACGTATGAGATATTATAAGTTCATAGATTGAAAAATGTTTCAAGTTTATTATTTCTCAACCGTACTCGAATTCGTATTCATATTTTTCATTAACCGAATGATGGATTCAAACGTACAGCAATGTTTCAAGTATGGCACGTGCTTAGGACCGTAAGCACCGCTTCCTCAACTACGTAAGTCTGTTTCTGATTCTACCAACTAAAATTTTCAGCTGTCTATCTTGTTTGCTTCGTAAATTTTCAGAAAATAGAATAGAGTTTCCAAACTCTAAAGATTTGTTTTTAATAACAGCTGAAATATCGCTGCAAGTAAACCAATCAGTAGAATTGTTAGAATGAGTGCGTAAGCGACTGCTAAAATAGTTTTTATTTTTGGTGGTCGATGTCGTTTTATGTCTCTTATTATTTTTGGGCGTTTTTCCCGTTGGACGTGGGAATTTGAAAGACATCAGGGAATTGGTGTAGTTTGAGGGGTCTTGTTGGTGGTTCCCATCGATGTAAAATGGTTCCTATCTGATTCTGACCCGCACCTCGAAAGGCCGGCTTCGGAATCTGGTAGAGCCACTTCACATGCACCCTCCTCCCTTGCTTCCAGTCGGCACCCGGTTGGGCCGACTTCGGAAGCACCGCCAAGGAGGGTGCTTTGATGGGTAGACCCTACAGGTAGACGCCCATGCCGTAACACGGACACCTCCTGCTCTACACCAACTCCAACATTGCTGACAATGGTGTTTATGTCAGCTGAAGAGGAAAGTTTTTGCTGCACCATAGACTTCCCCTTCTTATGTTGGTGCCTATGCTTTACATCCATAGGCTCTGGTGGGGGCATGGTGAGAAAATAACTCGACGTTTGGTGCAGGTCACCTTCATCAGGATAAGCGTTTCTGGAGATGTTGTTGGTTCAACTTCCAAAAACGCACTAAGGCAAAAGCTGGAGATGCAGGGGTATTTATAGGTTTTTAGACCCTGCTTATGCCTAATTTGCATATTTGATATATATGCAAATGAGGCCTATACTAAAATTTACTTACATAAGTACCTCAAACTTTTTTTGTTCGTCCCACCTTCAGGGCCAAATATCTCGACACCCTGAGGTTTTCTGGGTCTGAGATTTTTTCTGGTGGGGTTGGCAGAGGGGGTAGTAAACTTTGGACGAGGAATTCGATGGTGATGAGATCTCGCCCAAAATCCCACCTCAGGTGGAAGCTACGCCTGATTTTTAAAGTTTTGAGGATAGAATGGCCCCATTTTCATTCTATATGTAAGTGAACTCTGTATTAAGTCCCATAGGTGCCAGAGTACCTAAACGATGAATAATGCGTGCTTCTGGCTCCCGCCGACTCATCTGGTTAGAAGAAGCCAGTTGGATAGCTGTCACACGCATATCATCTCGTGTATGTACTGTGGTAAAATGTTCACTCACTTCAGTGGGCTCTCCATGTGATAGGCAATAGAGATGCTCCCTGAAGTGGTCACGAAGCTTACGCTTCGTTTCCCCAATATATATTTTTGAACATTTCATACATACGATGGCATATATCACGCATTCACTCTTACAGTGAAATTGCTCCCATGCCCTAAGCCTTCCCTTTGGTCCTATGATCTCTTTTTGTAAGATGGTGTGTTTACAGGTTAAACACTTACCAACGTTGCATGGGATTGTACCCGGATTTGGGTGACATATTCTAGGTTGCACTGATGTTAGTCGTGCTCGGACTAGAATATCCCGAATGCTTTTCGGCTTGCGAAAGGCTGCAACAGGAGGAGATGGGAAGATGTTGACCAACTCCGGTGTTTTTGAGATCGTTTCGCCAAAGAGGCTTTTTATAGCACTCATTGTTTGTTGGCCTGCCTTGCTAAACGTGACAACAAATGGCAAGACTTCGCTATTTTTGGCCGAGGTTTTAGTCAGAGCATCAACTCTAGAAACAGCTGATACTCTTGACAAGGCCTTCTGAATGATGTGTTCGGGGTAATATCTACCCCGGAAGAATGTTGCCATCTCCTGGCAACGTTTAGCGAAGTCGTTGTCATTTGAGCAAATCCTTCTCAATCGTAGAAATTGAGAATATGGAATTGCGTCACGTGTTGTTTGAGGGTGGAAGGAAGTGTAAGGTAGGTATGAGTGCGAGTCTGTCGGCTTATAGTATATTGTCGTATGGAGACGTCCATTTGACACTGATACTATTGTGTCCAAGTAAGGAAGTGAATTGCCTCGTTGAAACTCTATTTTGATGTTAGGATGCATAGAGTTTAGTGATTCCAGGAATGGTTCCATAGTATTAGAATTGGTTGGAGAAAATATAAATATATCATCTCTGAACCTTCTATATCTGGTGTTAGACAGAAGTGTGACCTACTGGAGCAATTTATGCTCCAGGTATGCCATAAAACTTTACGGAGTTTTTTTAAGACAAATTCGGAATCCGACCTACATCTTGGACTCAATTATGCTAAAATAGTGTTTAAGAAGACCAGAACCCACAACCATCTTTGGTTTTTGTCACAATGTCTTAAACATAAAAAACTCCCAAAATGCCTTAATATTAAGTTCCAGCCTATCACGCAATCGCTGGAACCATACAAAAAAGTCTTGTTTAATGCTTCCCTTAGTTTATTATCGACGTCTATCCATCAACTACGTAAGGAACTGAAGGTTCTTGGCACGAACCCTGACATGCTCAAAAAAGGTCTGAGCAAGCTTCCTGACGTAGAGAAAGTCGTAACTAAGGTCAGATCTTTAAACGCTGAATATTTCAGTCTTCTTTGCAAGCAGAAAAGGAAAAAGTTGACTGCTTTGGGGATTGAAACTGATGTGGCTAAGTTTCAACCAACCAAAGTAGTTTGCATACCATCGAATTTTTCACTCTCTGAGAATGAAAGATCCGTTCTCTGCAAAGGTCTTTCGTTTGTCCCTGCATCAAAGCAAACCAACCCTTATGATATCGAGCGGGATGTCCAAAGCCTTACTTGAAGACTGGAACCCCCCATACCATGGGACTCCCCATACCACCCATCCTGCCATTAATTATTTTGGGGACCGGGCACAGCGTTTAATTTCATCTAACGCTACCAACATGTCCAACTTATCCAAGGAAGAATCTCAACGTCTCAAACACCTAAGAGAAAAGGCGGATATTGTCATCAAATCAGCTGACAAATGAGGGGCGATCGTTGCATGGCAGAAAGATCTGTACTTGGAGGAAGCATACAGACAGTTGCACGACCCACGTCATTATAAGCAACTGTCTAACGACCCAACGGAAGAGTAACAGGAAATCACTTTGGCTACCTTACAACAGCTAATAAACCTGGGAGACCTTCCGGAAGAGTCAACAAGACTTTGTGTAGAGGATCCTCGATGTTCCCGGTTCTACCTGCTGCCCAAAATTCACGAAGTGAATATTCCAAGGCGGCCAATTGTCTCGGCCTGCTCGTGTCCAACGATGCATATTTCCTCATTTGTGGATTTTCACCTTCAACTGCTGGTACAAACAACGCCAGCTTTTCTGAAGGACAGCACAGATTTCCAGCTTGGCATACAAGATATCAGATATAATGAGGAATTTACGCTAGTCACGGGAGACGTTACCTCGTTATATACCGTGATTCCTAATAGGGATGGTCTAGCTGCTCTTAAGAACTTTCTGGATCAACGACCCGACAAAACCCCTCCAACGTCCTGCTTGCTTCGTCTAGCAGAACTAGTTCTAACGCTTAATGCGTTTGAGTTTAACGGGGAGTTTTTCCAGCAAGTGTCAGGAGTGGCAATGGGGACGAAGATAAGACCGTCGTATGCCGATCTTTTTAATGCATACCTGGAGCATAAATTGCTCCAGAAGGTCACACTTCTGTCTAACACCAGATATAGAAGGTTCAGAGATGATATATTTATATTTTCTCCAACCAATTCTAATACTATGGAACCATTCCTGGAATCACTAAACTCTATGCATCCTAACATCAAAATAGAGTTTCAACGAGGCAATTCACTTCCTTACTTGGACACAATAGTATCAGTGTCAAATGGACGTCTCCATACGACAATATACTATAAGCCGACAGACTCGCACTCATACCTACCTTACACTTCCTTCCACCCTCAAACAACACGTGACGCAATTCCATATTCTCAATTTCTACGATTGAGAAGGATTTGCTCAAATGACAACGACTTCGCTAAACGTTGCCAGGAGATGGCAACATTCTTCCGGGGTAGATATTACCCCGAACACATCATTCAGAAGGCCTTGTCAAGAGTATCAGCTGTTTCTAGAGTTGATGCTCTGACTAAAACCTCGGCCAAAAATAGCGAAGTCTTGCCATTTGTTGTCACGTTTAGCAAGGCAGGCCAACAAACAATGAGTGCTATAAAAAGCCTCTTTGGCGAAACGATCTTAAAAACACCGGAGTTGGTCAACATCTTCCCATCTCCTCCTGTTGCAGCCTTTCGCAAACCGAAAAGCATTCGGGATATTCTAGTCCGAGCACGACTAACATCAGTGCAACCTAGAATATGTCACCCAAATCCGGGTACAATCCCATGCAACGTTGGTAAGTGCTTAACATGTAAACACACGATCTTACAAAAAGAGATCGTAGGACCAAAGGGAAGGCTTAAGGTATGGGAGCAATTTCACTGTAAGAGTGAATGCGTGATATATGCCATCGTATGTATGAAATGTTCAAAAATATATATTGGGGAGACGAAGCGTAAGCTTCGTGACCGCTTCAGGGAGCATCTCTATTGCCTATCACATGGAGAGCCCACTGAAGTGAGTGAACATTTTACCAAAGTACATACACGAGATGATATGCGTGTGACAGCTATCCAACTGGCTTCTTCTAACCAGATGAGTCGGCGGGAGCCAGAATCACGCATTATTCATCGTTTAGGTACTCTGGCACCTATGGGACTTAATACAGAGTTCACTTACATATAGAATGAAAATGGGGCCATTCTATCCTCAAAACTTTAAAAATCAGGCGTAGCTTCCACCTGAGGTGGGATTTTGGGCGAGATCTCATCACCATCGAATTCCTCGTCCAAAGTTTACTACCCCCTCTGCCAACCCCACCAGAAAAAATCTCAGACCCAGAAAACCTCAGGGTGTCGAGATATTTGGCCCTGAAGCACCGGGTGCCGACTGGAAGCAAGGGAGGAGGGTGCATGTGAAGTGGCTCTACCAGATTCCGAAGCCGGCCTTTCGAGGAGCGGGTCAGATAGGAACCATTTTACATCGATGGGAACCACCAACAAGACCCCTCAATCTACACCAATTTCCTGATGTCTTTCAAATTCCCACGTCCAACGGGAAAAACGCCCAAAAATAATAAGAGACATAAAACGACATCGACCACCAAAATAAAAACCAATCAGTAGAGGTTGAAATATCTCAGACCGACTGCCAATACGTATACGTATATAATGTAACAAGCAATAATTGTTGGCCTCGGTTGATATATACATACTGGTAATTAGAAATAACCATTACTCTTTATCTATTTATTTATGTAAATTGTTTGAATTGACCGCTTGTAATGTAAAGTTTAAAATTTTCCCCGGGCCCCGGGAGTATGGCCCAGTAAATCCCAGTGTCCCTTAGGCCCTGCATGTACGATATCCTAGAACAGGCCAAAATTTCATGTACGAGGTCCTAGAACCAGCCGGTTCTAGGAAAAAAACAGGTTTACAAAACATTTGAAAAAACGGCTTTGGGAAATTGAAGATACAGGTTTCAGAAAAAGGTTGAAGCTATGCAATAAAACTGCTGTGTTTTTGCCCACTTATGTGATAGATCAATATCGATATCTGCCAGTAAGGAAATATACAACAAAGTAACATTTTATGCAAAAATTCAGGGTTACGTTTCCCCAAAAGTGGTTTAAAGATGACGTCTACTTAAGCAGTCAGGTATGACTGAGTGGTGGGCAGAGTTAGCGGCTGGTAGAAATCTTAGTCTCTATTCAGAAACATTGCCACCCGCATCTGCAAAATTGAGCGGAAATATATTTATAATATTTGTTTTACTATTTGGTGGAATGATGGGAAGTGTAATTGTCATTTGCTTTGAGATTAGGCAATCATTGATTTCGTTTGCTGAAGATGTTTTACTTGCAATTAAACAATATACTAGTGTGTTTATGGGTTGGTGTTTCAAATTTAGAAACAGGATTCAAGGTATCACCAACAAAACAAAAACATTTTGCAAAACCTGTATCAAACTGAATCTAAAGTAACCAAGGATAGTTACGAAAAACTTATTGTTTGATAGAATACGAAAAGCAGTTTTCTATACTTCTATTAAGCAACTCAACCATGCTCACAAATAGGATAAAAATTCAAAGTAGGTTGAGCTCTAAATAATTAAAGTAAGGGTTCCGAGCACTGTACACATGCGTTTGTTAACTGTAATTGACAATAAATAGATATAGCAGGTCTTTCAATATGCATAATAGTGTGTAAAGCTATTTTAACTTACCTTAATGCCTTACTAAAGTTTCACATGAAACCAACAGGGTTTCAGAGGCAACCTAATTTTTAAATAATAATAATATTTCATTACTTAATAATGCTTTACAAAAGATTTTTAGCCATACAATTATTTGTTAGATTTATTAAAGTTCCAAAATCATATAACGTTTTCAGTAAAAGTGAAAATTCCGTCAATTTGTTAGAACAACCAGGATTAATGTTTGCTAAGCAGTAATAGTTGAACAGTTAGATCATTAGCAAAATCAATGCAGTTTAGTTGAGTGGGACAATCTATAAAATTTAGAGACCCAAATGTAACCTTAATATGCGTGCTGCTTCTGCAAAATCTTCTGTATACCATTCTATCTCGCCTAGAACCAAATGGTGTGTTTAGTCGTAGTTCTAGTATATGCAATGTTTCATCAGATGTTAAATACAGCTGCGCTAAACCTCCAATCAGGACTATTACTATCATAATAGTGCATAAAATAACTACAGCAAGCAGAGCATAAGCCGGAAAGCTTTCCCTAGTTGGATGTATTCTAATTATTGTTGTTATGCTAAGACTTTGCACTACAATTCCCCCAACAGTTATTCCTGTAACAATTGTTGTTTGCTGGATTTCGTTCATCAGTATTCCCAAAACTCGCAGTATTCTGTAATACATCCTTGTGGTCTTCGGACAAAACGTATCGCTTGCAACATAAAGCCGTATTCTGCAATTAAAATGTTGCAAAATATTTAGCAATATTTATTAAATTGATATGCAAAAATAATTATTACAATTTTTTGCGTTACCTTGTTAATATAGTTTGAAGGGAAAGTGTGCAATACAATAAAACACCACAAGGCAACACTGAACCGTTTAATCCAAATGCCCAAAGCCAATGGTTTAGTAAAAGTATTTCAGTTCTCAAAATGTATTTTAAAAGTTTACCAGAGTTGAAAATTGCTGCAGGTGCAAAACATTCTGGTAATAGCCAGTATCCTACCAATCGAGGTGTACAAGGAGCGTTAAAATGCAAACCGTATACGAAGAGAACTGGCAAGGCTATATCTGAAATGTACACAAGGTATGGTGAGTATTCATTTAGTTTTGTAATAAAGTTTTTATCAAGTTTGCATTTAGAGAATTGCTTTTTCAAGCTCTAGTAGACCATTGACGTATACGCAAACCGTTTGCAAGTTCTGTCTGATTGAACGTACTAATAGATGACTAATTATCAAGCATACTGCTGCATAAATTAAGAGAAAAATGTTAATCAAGCTAAGCTTGGAACTAATTAAGAGATCTTTTGCGACGTTACAAGTAAACAAAATCACAAGTAATGCGTGGATAGGTAATGTCCATTGAAAGGTTTGGTTACTGGTACATATTTGAAGTTTCTTTTTTCCGCGATCAAATTCAACTGGAACGCTTTCTAAACAATTTGCCAACCGGCAAATTTTATTGAATAGGACAAGTTTGTTCTCAAGCATATTTTTAAGAGAGCCTGAAAAATGAATTGTTATAATTCCTTTAGGAACTTAAGTACAAATTGGTTTACTTTGCAGCATTAAAGCCGTAATATATTTTACTCGGTACGATCCCCTTTCAATATTTGTTCACAAAATTTCAATTATTTATATAAATGTTATGCAACCAGAGTTAATACATGTATATCCACGTGTACACAAACATAACTATTGCGTAAGAACAATTTCACTATATGATTGAAGCTTTGAAATGTTGACAAAAGATTGCTGCGTGGGTTTATTGTAAGTTTTGTGAGGAAAAGTGGATGGATTACGATAGATACCTTATTGACATTTTCTTAGCAATTTATTTGTGGATTAATGTATTAATTTAAGTTTAGTTTTAAGCCAACAACTACTACATTCTCAACCATCCAAAATCCAGTGCTAATTGAAGCAAGCAATTGCAAAACTAATTCTCTATCAAGTTAGACAAATACTTTACGTTGAAATCTGTTCCCACTTTACATGTATCCAGAAATTTTAGTTGAATAGGTTGTGTTGGACATAAATGGTTTTCTGTGCTTTAAGTAATCATGAAAAAACAACCGCATTTATTCCCGTTCGGACGAAGACTCATAAGTCAACGATTTATTATGGAGCAGAGTTTCTTCATGCTCAACTTAAGAAAAGGCAGAAGTACAAAAATACATCAATTGTCAAAAGAGTGAATTTTGTTAGGTACATATTATTATGGAGTGTCTACTAGTCAACACTGTGTGGGTGCATTGCATTGCACAGCAGCAGCAGTAAAATAGAGAGTTGAATGGACAAGAGAAAATGTGCATGAATGCACTTCTAAGAAACTGGAACAAAGTCAACTTTACTTTTATGAGAGTGTGAATGACTTTAGGTACGCGGTACAAAATTGTCAAACAAAACTTGGGGATAGTAATCCTACTTCGTATTTTTGTGTTTTTTGATTATTGCTAGTTGACAATAATATTTTCAGGTTACCTCCAACAGGTTGTAACGCAATTGCTTGCTTGCACTCTACTTTTAACAATTTTGACGGTGCTCCAGAAAAATTGCGTTTGGTTCTACAAACGTTCTTCTGCACAGCGAGTTGGGCAACCCTCACAAGCTTTCTAATTTGGGGTAATATAAACACAAGTATTCCTAACATGATTAGTGCAACGAATGTAAACGTAACGTACAGCAAAATTTCAATTTTCTGGAAACCTTGTACGCAAATCCATAACATTTCAATGGTAAGAAAATATATCACTATACAACCTACTGACAGCGAGTAGTTTACTTGGTATTGAACTAAACGGTAAATCAAGTGCAGTTGGTGATGATACTTTATGAAGTCGCTAACGCTGTTAACATATTTTGTTAAAAGGGTTAGACTGGTATGCAAATTGTCTATAAAAATTATTGCTGTTATTCCCAGGAAAGCGACAAGCTTCGAATATTATTGGAGTTACTAGCACAAATCTAACAAGATGTACTAGCATAATGCAGGTTAAGCTTCTTTCGTATTTTGGGAAATGCGGATCTAACACGTCTTCTAGAATAAAATGATATGGATCTAAATCTTCACAGAAGTTTACAAAAATGATTCCAGGTTGACAAAGGGCTGCGCCACTAACAATGAAATACGTGAATACAGCAATTTTGTCAAGATTGAAACAGTAACGTTTAGCCAGTAAGTCTTGTGAGTAAAGTTGAATCAGTTTTCTTTCCAGTTTTAGTATTTGGTTCCCCGAACTGATGTTTCTTTTTATGTCTCTTGTCCAGACTAGAATAAAACTGAAGGTTATCCATAATCCAGATACGGCGGTCGAGGCAACGCATACATTAACCAGAGTGAAGCCTGGTCGCTTAAGAAACAGTTGAGACACCAGAACGTACAAATTTGCAAACGCGGTGAACAAAATGTCGAATGTTACAGGTAGCCATAGGTACCATTTCCAGGTGGCATTTTGAAGTTGAAAAGCTTCGTTTTTTGAGTCAAACTTTACTGGGTTGAGATAACAGAATAGGAACTGGTGAAAGGAAAATGCACTTTTGCGATGCTTTGTTAACATTTGGATTAGCCGGTGAGTAGAAATACTGTCGGCTTTCGGGTTTCTGAATTTTGGCTCTTTGGCTACATTAAAGTTTTTAATGCAAATTTTCAGTTGAAAAATAACTATACATTTAAAAAATAAGCATACGTTATGATAGCATATTATGCTCAAGTATTTCTTTGAAAATTTATCAAAGCGCCAAGAGAAGCTTGATTCTTTTTTCACTTTACTGATATGGAAATCTATGGTGTATTTGATATTTGTACCTGATAATTTTAAATTTCAAGTAATAGAAGGTAAAGCATTTTATTACTTTACTGCATCAGCGAAGCCAATTGAGATGCATTGTGTCCATGTGCCTGTTTGTCTGTTGACGTTATTTTCTACAAGCAAACAATTTTTAAACAAAGCATTTCTAAAAACTAGATGTACATCATCATCACGATATACTTCATATGAAACGATTGCAACGAGCAGTTTATTGGCGCACTATGAAGGTTCCTGTACGAAGGTCGAACAAGTCATTAAGTTGAATCAGAAAGTGTATTAAAAGCAGTAGATACAGTAAATAGATGTTTTGGCATTGAGCCGAAGGTAAATACGTATGTTATTTATTGTACTATTCGTTTAAGTAAAATTTGGATTATTAAGCGGTCTGAAAAATATCATGAATCATAGGAGTTGATCAGGGTTATCCTCGGTTACTTATCTCGGTATCTTCAGCAAGAGATCTCTAGCAATCTCGGTAGCACAAACGTTGCAAAATTCAAATTGGACTTTGTGTGATTAAAATAACCACGTCTTTTTAAGAAATGGGCTTTCACCTTATCCCAACCCAAATTTTCTCTTGAAAAAATAGTTAATTTTTAAATAACGTCCTTGCTTACAACTTTAACACTTGCAAGGGTAACAATGAGTAGAACCTAAATATTTTTCCCTGTTAAGGATTACTGGATTTTACTGTGGATACAACCTAAAAAATCCCTTTCTGGAAGATGTTTATTTTTCAAAAATTGCTCTGATTAAATTATTTTTTCATAACAAAAGAACGGTAAACCAAATTTTAATGAACTTCATCATCATGATGGCTTTTATGAAATGTCCACGTCTCCAGGTGCTCATCTTCCTAATATTCGCCGGAATACTCCAGTCTCCACCTTTCTGTTCAGCTATCAAATGCCTTCAAGGCAAAGGAAAATTTAAGGAAGGTCGAGAAAGTTGTCAGCACTCTACCACCCAATTGCCCGACTGTCCCAACGGCTGCAGCTTTATCAAGGGAATCTCCGACGAGGATAGTGGCACTCTAGAAAAAGGCTGCTTTAAGTATACCCACTCAGCACTAGAATGCGTTCAAGGGAAATTTAAGCAAAAGGGAAATTGTGTGGTAGGATCCAAATTTTATATTGATGACCTGTTTGAAAACGACTGCAGTGGTCAACGTGGAGGGAGTGAAGGTGGAAACATGACGTTGGTCAAGACGGAACAAAGACAACTTCGTGATGAAGTGGAACTCTGTACTTGCAACGAAGATATGTGCAATACCAAGAAGATTCCTGGGCAGGCAAAATGGGTAGCCACTACAGTTAAGAATGGGAACCTAGGGAAAAACGGAAATCGGTTGCTGAATGCAATTATGGAACTCATTTTATTAATTGCTTCTCAATTTGGAATTTTTGGTTGAAATAACCAAATTAATTTGTTTTTTTCCGAGATAATTGCAAATGTATCTGCTGTTCAAAGGAAAATATTCACTAGTTCCATGTAAATTTATTCGAATGTCAATAAACAGTACAGATTTTTTTTATTCATTATTGGTTATTTTTTGTCTGATAGCAACACAAGAATTCAGAGCAATTTATAAGAATGTCCAATTTATTCCTATTTTGCTGCCACTTCTTCCAAAAATTTACTCCTCTCAGCGCCAGACATTTCGTTATCGCCCGAATGATGAAAACTTTCAGGGGAAACAATAATGGTCACACCGATAAGACAAGGGTGGACACTCCAAACACCTTTAACCCAGCCATTTTCCCCCATGTCCAAATGGACAGGCCAAAATATACGTTGTGTCCAGCGTGGCAAAATAGTCCACCAGAATTAGTTTGGGCGTCACATGTAAGTCCATTTCTAGAATGAACCCAAAGCATCCCAAGACAGCCTCGATAGTCAGCAGCCTCTTCTTTCACAAAACGCCATTTTTTAGATTGAACCGCACATGAGTTTACGGACCTTGTACAATTGACCTTCTGTAAATTTGTCTACAAACTAGGTTAAAAGTTGAGCAGCTGAAGCCTATGATTATACCTGTTTTCTTTTTCACATAGCGTGATGTTGCTTGGGGATCAAATATTTTATTATTAAGTATTAAGTTCAGAATTAAGCATAATTTTAAAACAGCAAAATTTAGGTTGCAATAGGGTTGATATTTTGTAAAAACTGTGTATGGCAATCTGATTAACAAATCTAGTTTATACTTGTTCACACACAAAAACATCAGAAGTTGTATTGTATGCACTGTGGATATGCCAAACAATGCTGTCTTTAATTAGCTAATGTGGGAGGTATCAGGTAACCAATTAGCAACGCGGGCGTTAAGCACAGCAAAAAACTTCCAAAAACTTCGTTTACGGTAAAATCGGTGAGATGGCGTTATTCCATTATCCCATGAATCCAACAGTAATTATTACATTTTACTGTTTCATTGTCTGGGGAAAATCGTCTGGCATTAATATTTATTAACGTATTGTATACTACGATTCTTTGTATAATGTATGCTCACAGCGTTAGCAGTTGTTGACATCACTTTGACAAAGATACCTTGAATGAAGTAATGGAAGCTTGTTGCTGTGCTTAATGTCCGCGTTACTAATTGGTATTTGTGATACCTGCTCAGCTGGTATTTAATTACAAGGACCTTGTAACAAGGTAGATAGGTAGATAGTTGAATTACTTATGGAAATTTACCATTTAGAAAATGTCGTTTTGTTAGGGAAATAAAACAAAGGAATGGCATTAATTTTTGTAAAAATTGCACTTTTACGACATGTTTGTATTTTAAAAACTTTGCATGTAACTTTAATTTAACTTTCATGTACAAATTAATTTAGCACATCGCAATATCACTTACCAGCTAACGTAAGCAAAGAACGAAATGTACCGAGTACAATTCCCTTAGCAAACCTGAATTGTGTAATTCGCATAATCTTGAACGTTTTTCCGTAGCATATTAAAATCGGAGAGCATGACTTCAAAAACTTTCTTAGAATCTTTCCGTCTCTTTTATCCTTCAGTGTAACCCGTTTCCATGATAAAAACATCCAAGTGCCTTTAACATCCAAATATTTACCAAATTGCAGTATCACCATCCAAAAACACATGCTTCTCAAGCCACCACAAAACAATAAAATCTTGGCAAGAAAATGTAACTTCCGCCAGTAAGTTATCAGAACAAAGCTGTTGTAAATAGGATAAAACATAAAGGCTGAATGAAAATAGAGACAAAAAGGCCCAAATATATTCATTACGTCCGTATTTAAAATTTCAACTGCTCTGTATGTTAGCTGAAAATGTTTAGGCGTTCTTAAAATATTCAAACTTTTATATATAGGGCGCCCCAACCAAAGCTCATGCGTAAAAAGAACATTAAGGTAGTATAAATAAATTATGATAAAACTTGAACATATGGCAGCATTAATACCAACAACTATTAATATACACATATGAAACAGAGAGTATATTGTTTTAGTATAGTGTACCGTGGATATTCAAGAAAATAGTTTTAAAAAGAAGGTGCTACTATTAAATGTATTTTCTAAGAAAACCTAAGAATAACATAGCAACACCTGATTTTGTTTGTTTGAACAGCCTGTTCAGAACAGGACACTTTTACTGAATGAATTGTGGGACAAAAGTAGCCAAGCCGTCCACCGTGGTCTGTCATCTGATATTGACAGTTAATATGTCAAATCAATATTAATGCACTTAGCTCAAGTGTATATTCCCAGATTTTGAAAATGTTGACAAGAGAAAAAGATATAGCAATTTTTCAACTTTGATCAATTTTCCGTGACACTTCCGGTTCCAACTTTGTGTCATATTTTTTCAACAAAACTGAATTTTTACACGAAATTTGCTGCAATAGTTCAGAAAACTCCTACTTAATATGGACTGTGAAAAATAAAAGATTTATGAGTGGTTCCTAAAAATGGACGCGGCTGAAACCTCTAGAAAGTCGGGTAAAAATTTGAAAATTTTCAAAAATTAATTTTTGTGAAAAAAATGCATGTACACAAATGTGATGTCTATACACCATTGAATTGCGAATTTACTCATTATATTCCAAGAAAAAAATCACAATCCTGTAATAATCCACTTTTGTGAAATTTGAAAATTTTTCCGTCGACACATAGAAAAAATATTTTTCGTCACCACCGCCGCCACAGCTACTTTGGAGGACTGAAACTTTGCACGGGCTATTTTCTCTAGTCCTACTATCATTATGTAGTCAAAGTTTTGAAATTCAAGAAAGTTCATTTTTTGGTGTCAACATCCGCAAATAGTTACTCAGAGCTATCAGAAGACCCAATGGAAAATAACAGTAATACTTGTCAGGGATTAAAGCGCCCAGGTAAATTGTTGCTTGCGGGTCGTAAATTGCAAGTAGACCAACTACAACAGTAAATAAAACCCACGAAACGGAGGTCAGATATACGATGCCTTCCAGAATCCAGTTGAGTTTATCAGTACTAGGGTTGAATTCAGGACAGTACGATTCTTCATAAAAACAGACAAACACTTTGGTATGAACAATATATTATGGGACATTTACATTTTTAAAATGTTTAGAAACCCCTTTACCGTTAAATTGTTTAAGGAACGCAAATACATGATTTACAACGCAAACAAAATCGTCCGAAAAGCAGTGCAGAATTGAGTAGCAAACCATAAATGTCATACCACCAAACCAGAAGGTGAAAGTAGTATTGTAATTGCCCACATCGCCCAGTCAGTAGTATTTAATAAGTGTGGGGAGTGCTGCAATGGCCCCAAATATTCCGAGATTATAATTACGTTTAAAACGCTTTTCTATAACCGGATCATTGCTATTGTAACAGCGTAACCCTTTCAGGATAAGGAGGCAAGATCCCAATTTCCTACCAATTGTGGTATGTATTTCAAGCAGCAAAATTATTCGATTGCTCAGCATTTTCGGTTTGTTTATAAGGTAGATATTTTTATGATTAGCAGTATTTCTTACAAATCGCAAAATTTTCACAAGCAAATGAACTAGACCAATAAACCATGTAAGTCTTCCTCCAGTGTTTTCTTCAACATGATTCGGTTTATCGATTTTAACTCCAAATTTCGAAATAAAGAGTCTGCAATTAAATGGGATGTTCTTTTAAACTTTGAACTTATTTGCGCAAAATTTCCTCGTTTTTAATTCCTTAAATTGAACAACTTCCAGGAAGTCATATTAGAGCAATAAAGGTCATGCGGGGATGTAATTTAAGTTTGAAATTACAACTTGAATTTAAATTTTAGTCATCGATGTGCGTCAGCAACTTCATTTGTAACAATAGAAAAGTTATGTCTTCAATTTTAATTGAAGTGGTGCTGTAGCTGCAATTTGCAAACATTTCAATTATACTCCAAATGGGCTTTGCTTTATTTTTAAAAAATAGCAGTAAAACATAGAAAGCTAAAATTTTGACCCCAATACAATTAAATAGTTGATTATAAAATAACAAGCTTTTATTTCTTTTCTTGACGATCTGTTGAAATTCTAAAAATCTTAAGAAACAAAATATTTTTTTCTGCAAAATTAATACCTTAGCATACACTTCATTGCATTGCAAAGTAAAGTGGGCAATTAAATCAATTGTGAAATACATTATCGAATAAATAATTGTTTTTGTGGATTTGTATTTTTCTGAATTTGATTTTTGAAAATTGATTTACGAATGCTCGACTGAATTCCTTGTCATCCATCATCCAACTTATCAGGTATATTAAGAATTATTCCCTCTAAATGCTTGCATAAGTGCTTCAAATTAAATAGCCAGCACTTTGTCATCAATACAAGTATAATTCCGCCACTCAACCTGCCTTCGTTCCTCCTCCGACAGAAACGATCTTTGAATTTCCGGTAATTCTACAAGTAAGTTGTCCTCCACTACGTACAGTACTTGTTCCCAATTAGGTAGTATCAATACATCTATTGGCGTCAAAGTTTGATTGCTCTTGTCTGTCGTGTTAAAGATCTGAGAATCATTAAGTGGCAGACTTATTCCAGGTAGATTTATGTTAATTCCAATGAGTTTATTAGGTAGAACTAAGCCGTCTAGTTCCTCCGCAGCATCAGCATTTTCCTCACTTGAATTTGTGTTTGAATCAATGTCCTCAAACTCAACAGCTGGGCTGCTACCCTTCAAGCCCAGATACGGAGATGGTTCAAAGTTCAAGCATATCAGGAATTATGATTGTCGTTACTTCATCCTCATCTGCATCTTTTACATTACTTAAATACAGATCTGTTCCATTTCTTATAACTTCAAACGTCCCATTGTTGGATTGATTTACTAAATCGAATTGTATGTTCTGTCCATCTTCCAGCTCCTCAGGGGCGATGTTGAAAATCGAAATGTCTTTAGGAATGATCACAGGACGGGGTTGAATTTTCCAGGAGCTACTTTCTGCAGAAATATCCAAATCAGTGGAACGTTTTCGTCTGGTACTTAAAATTGATACAGGAACCAAGTCCATTATTGCGCTATTTAAAAGCAATTGCAGTCTAGAAGTAACCCAGGTATGTGCTCCACGCACAATCACTATTCTGCCAGGGTAATGTGCTTCATGACCATCCATTGTAATAATCAGGTTTTCATCTTCGTCTGAACTAACTTTTGGAACGTATTTGGTTCCCATGGAAAATCGAATGGGCACAACAACATCCGTCAAATCAATTGTTTGCTTTAGAAAACTTCCTGCATCAGTCCAGTTTTGGAATGTGTCCTCAAAGTAGCCCGTGTAAATGTATACGTCAGCGTCTAGACTGACAATTTCATAAATTGTGTCCTCAGCTCCACCACCAGCTAGATAACTGGTGTAATTTGCAATGTTGTGAAGCACATTGCGATCTGGCATACTGTGTACAGAATGTCCAACAAAGAAAAAATCAGTAGGTCCCTGAATCATTATGGTAACTCCAAGCCTATCTGCCAATTCTCTAAGCTCTGGCAAATGATCAGAAGTTATATCAGCAGCCGCTTCACTATCACCGAGAATTGCCCAAACTGAACCGGTTCGTGAAATTTGTAGCCTATATCCGTCCTCTGTCAGAATACTTGGTTGGCAGTAAAATTGATCTGTTACTTCTGCAAATGATGCCATTGGGAAATTGTATACAGTTTCATTAAAGAAACAATACAGTTGTTCAGTTTCTAATATGGAGTTTTAACATGGTAAGAATGCCTGATAGACGAAGTCTTAAACACACATACCACTTAATTATAATTTTACATTATAGACAGGGTAATAAAAAACTCAGAAAAATAGATATACTTAAATGTGGAATGAATATCTTAAACCCTGGACCTAAAGCCCTAGTGTTTGCAGCAAAGCAGGACGACTCAATCAACAAACTATACTGTGTAAAACCTGCAAACGGTACTACCATCGAACTTGTCTTAAAATTCCAACAGAAAAATACAGAATCATAATAACAAATCCGGAATGGAAGTGTGGAAGCTGTAAGACAGAAGTACCAAAATGCGTAATATGCAACAAAGTGAACAAAAAATACAACTACAGTACATGCAACAAATGTCAAAACGTATATCACAATTCATGTATAAAGAAAACCAACCCAACATTTCGCTGTGAAGATATTACTTGGAAATGTCCAACCTGTACAGTAGCGGACTTATCCCACAGCGATATACCAACTGAACCATCGACCAGCATTATAACAATACCGAGAGGAATAACTATCGGACATCTTAATGTTAGAGACTTAATGTCAAAACATAAAAAAGACGATATCAGTTCAATAATAAGTAGTGTACCGTTCCATGTGTTTGGTATTACCGAGACTTGGCTACACAACGGAGTACAATCCACAGAACTAGACATCGATGGATATACTATGATAAGATTGGATAGAAACAACGTTAACTCGTACAGAGACAGAGGAGGTGGACTGCTACTGTACATCAAAGATTCATATAATATACAACACATTAACTATGATACCTCCAAAAACATGAAATATTGCACGTATCAATATCAACTGAATATATTAAACCAATTCATATTGTGCTAGTATATAAACCACCGACAAGTCAACAAGCATCACTCCTGAAAGATATGAAGGCAACGCTGGAAAAATGCGGAAAAGAAGAGGCTTATATCTTCGGAGATTTCAACGTAGACCATCTAAAGCATGACTCTAATAAGCGAGACCTTGTACAGCTCATGAATGATCATAACTTCATGCAAATCATCAAAAAACCAACAAGGGTTACTCTGAAAACAAAAACGTTGATTGACTGCATATACACAAATAAACCCAAACTTAACCAGCAAAGTGGTGTTGCTGTTTGTACTGTATCAGATCACGACCTTATATACACGGTACGTAAAAAAATCAAAATGCCGAAATGCCGTAATCAAAATGAGATGTTTCAAAAAAGTCGACGATGAAAAAGTAGTAAAAATGTTGAATGAAGCTCCCTGGTGGAGTCTAGATTTGTCAAAAACTGCCAACGACAAATATAACATGTTTTCACAAATTTTAAAATACGTAATCAATATCCACGCTCCAATAAAAAGTGTTCGGGTGAAATCCAACAAAAAACCATGGATGACAAGTGAATACGAAACACTAAGTGAGCAAACTAATCGCGCAAGAATGCAATTTAGGAAAAGTAGAACAGAAGAAAAATTGAATGAATACAAAGCAATACGTAATAAAACAGACTTACTAAAACGTAAACTAAAGCTATTAGCCATCCAAAAGTGTGCCAGAAAAGCAGAAAACTCATCGAAAGAAGTGTGGAAAATCCTAAACAATGAAACTGGACGTGTAACAGAGGAACCCAAACTTCCTGACTTTATAGTGGATGGTGTAACAATAGTTGATGAGCAACAAAAACTAGATGAACTAAGTAAACACTTTACATCTAACACAAATAATAGCACGATTAACTTACCTTTCCCTGAAACACCAAATATGGAAGGTACAAGTAATAATAGCATATCACAAGAAGACAAACTTGACCATTTAAATGTCTCTGAACAAGACGTGTTTGAAGCAATTCAAAACATGGATGCAAACAAACCAGCAGGACATGATGATATGCCAGCGAAATTTTTTAAACGCTTTAATGAAAGTATTACACCACACTTTACTAAAGTAATCAAGGCAATTTTTGAAGAAGGAATTTACCCCGATGAACTAAAAACCGCGTTAATAATCCCTCTATACAAACAGAAAGGTGAAAAATCCAGTGTTCGGAACTATAGACCTATCTCTGTCTTACCAACTGCAACAAAAATAATTGAAAAAATTATAGCCGATAAAATAACGACGTATTTAGAAACAAACAACAAAATCATGCGCGAACAACAAGGTTATCGTAAGCATCGATCCACACAAAGTGCAACAACAATTTTAACTGACGATATCAAGAAAGCTGCAGACGATGGACTGATAACAGCTGTTTTATTCGTGGATTTTGAACAAGCCTTCGATAACTTATTATATAATAAACTACTGAAAAAGATGGACAAAAATGGAATACGAGGAATACTACTAAAGTTGATGCACTCGTACTTTTGTGGAAGGAAAGTTATTGTTAGAAAAGGAAAGTTGAGATCAAGAAAATACAACATGATAAAAGTAACCCCACAAGGAAGCTCCCTTTCCTCAAATAACTTCTCATTATATATAAATGATATTCCAAATTACTTTATACACTGTAGATCATTATTTTATTGTGATGACCTAGTGTTATACTGTACAGGAACAGATTTCAGTGAATTACAAAAGAAACTACAAACCGACCTAAATGCTCTAGTACAATGGTGTAACGAAAACGGGATGAAAATTAACGCACCTAAAACAAAATCTATGATCTTTAAACTAGCAAAAAGAGCAATGAAAGAGAACCTAGTGCTAACTGTGAACGGTTCCCATATAGACCAAGTAAAGAGCTTCAAATACCTAGGATTGATTCTAAACGAAACCCTAAATTTTGAAGACCATTTTCAAAACGTTTGCAAAAACATGAATTCTAGAATATACATGTTGAATAGGTATAAGTACTATTTTACTTTTAAATGGAGGCAAATATTCACCACCTCATTAGTATTATCAGTGTTAGATTACTGTCTACCAATATGGGGAGATATTGCTGAAGTCAAATGTAAACGTTTAAATAATATAACGTATAGAGCAGCAAAAATGATAATTGGATACAATCCATTTTTAACAACAAAAATAGACATGATCGATAAACTAAACTGGTTATTATTCCATGAAAGAATGCAAATATTCTCATTGAATTTTGTTTCTAAACACGTACGTATGAAATCTTCATTAAATGAATGCCTTAAACATTTTCAAAAACGACAAACGACTGAGAGAGCCTCAAAGTTAGAAAATGACTTTATAGTACCTAAAATGAATAAAGCTGTAGGACAGAGTGCATTCTTTTATCGAGGAACTATCCTTTGGAACGACCTACCAAATGAAGCAAAAAGCTTGCAGCATTATGCTACGTTTGATAAATATATAAGACAATTAATTACTAAATTAAGAACTATTGATGCTGCGTATTTTTAAATAACTTATAAATGTAACATATATTAAACTTGTTATCAAATGACTGTTATGTTTTTTTTTCAAATCTTGTGACCCGGTTATGAAAGCAATATGTACTTGAACGTATTATAACTAATGTCACGTTAATAAAGTCTGCAATACAATACAATACAATACAAACAGTACATCGTCCATTGCGTCTAAAGTAAAAGGTAGATAGTAGATGTGTTTGTATGATGACATTGCAAGAAAGTCTCCTTCAGGCATGAACGAAACTGGGTTAAGGAATTTGTAGTCCACCGTACCCTTAGGTTCGTCATCCTCTGGTTCCATGTAAATCAGTTGATCACTTTCAAGTATAACTTGCGTGTAATTTTCAATTCCGATTACCAGGTTTAGTTGCAGACAAGAACCAGTGATAATCACTTGTGCAACACCTGAAACTTTGGTTGTGTTACAAGATACATAAGCAACAGTATTTTGGGTGCCATGCAATTCATGTATGTTCCGTAAGTTGGCAATGACAGGTTGTCCTTCGTCGCTAAACACAGATCCATTATAAATATCCATGTCCACAATCCAGGTGGAATTGTTTGACATAGAAGTAATATCTGAAGCAAAATGTAAATAGTTTTTGCATCCATCTTTTGCACAAGCTCCGCCGTCCAAAAGTTGCATTGCCATAGCCAATTCAAAAATCCCAAACTGATTGGCACTACATCTTGTGCCATCTGAACAGCAATGAATTTTTCCTAAAACCTGGTTACTTGAAGTATAAGTTGTGATATTGATGAGAAACCTGTTGACATCCACTGGAATTGCTTTTATAACTTCTGTATTGTCAGGTCCTTGAATATTGAAAGTTGCCATGGTAACCTTATTTGTTGCTACACGAATTTCCGAACTTACTAAACTTTCCGGAACAACAAAGGCAAATCTGGGATTGTTGTACTCTTCAGCAGTTGCCAGTCTAGACATTTTAAATATTTGTGTACGTTCATTTTGCCCATTGCTTACGTTCCATGCCATAACGCTACCAGATTCATCCAGTGCTACTGCAGTTATATGTTCCCAAGGATGAAACCGAAATTGAACAAAATGTCTGTTGCTTTTTGTGGGTTTTAGGTCTAAGCTGCTTGTAACCAAGTCAGGTACAATGTAAGTAAAGTCTTCTTTAACAGCTCTGTTGTTTACGTCCGTGAACTTTCCAACTGTCACTAGTAGGTTCATAGGACACCTACTGTCAGGATTCGGCCCAGATTCCAATTTGCCTTATTGTCCTTATCACCTTTTTCGTTTAAATATTTTTGGGCTCTACGAGCCAACAAGTTTGTTAAACTTTTTCCTTCTCTTTTGCTCGTACGAGCTTATTTTTGTGAAGCCGAATGGCTCAGAGTTTTGGGTTCCTGTCCTCACAGCAGTCAAGGTCACCCAATTAGTCTGCTGTGTGGCATTTGCCATAAGGAAAAAGTGAAGAAGACTCCTGGAGCCCACCTCGTCAACTCTAAAATTTACTTATCATTTTTTGGACGAAAACGTCCTTTACCTATTGTAAACTGGTTGCAAAGCCAGCACTCTCTTTTTAGACTCTCTCTGAAGCTTTCATGGGCTACAGATCTCTGTAAATTTGCTAAAAAGTTGTATAAAGTTTTCTCTCTGTGTTTTTCGTAAATCTTAACATTTCCGAAGTCCTTCCTGCATTGATTTTACAAAACTGGCAGCATAAAAGGCATTTTTGGTTAAGTAGAAGCAGTGGGCAAAGCGGAGCAAAGCAGAAAAAGAGAGCATTTTTCATTAAAAGCAGCATAAAAAAACTTTGGGGATTTTGGGGGATTTTTAGTTTTTTGGTTTTTGGGGGTATCCTGTGATCCGAACCTATAGTTTGGGTTTTAGTACAATTTTGTATACATTTTAGGTGCTGTACGCTTTAAAAAACTCTACTTTGATCGAAAAGTGTGGATTTAGTATACCGAAGAATTCACCGATTGCCCCTTAGTGGGAGTGACCTTCAGTTGTTTGCTATTTTCTTTAGTTTTTGTTCCAATATAGTCGTTCACTGCAGTTGTTCTGTCAGCTTATTAACTACTTAATACCTTAAAGCCTACTTGAATACAATTCAAGCGGAAAGGTGAACAAAAATACAAAGTGTCTATTATCGTTGCTTTATTTTCTGGACACCTAATTTTTGATGACCTTGAAACTTTTGCTATAACTTTTAAACAATCAAACCAAATTTCCTAAAACTTGGCATGCAGTATGTATGAAAGATGGTTAACATTCACTGTGAGTTTTGGGTAAATGCCTGGAACTATTACCGAGATACGCAGAAATGGTAGGTCGTTGCTTCATTTATTGGACAGAGTGTATGGATTTAGACAGAAAATGTCCTGCATGAGCTTTATGTTTTGGGATATTTCACGCAAAAAGTTTAGTAGGTATATAATTGTTACAAATTTGAAGTTTCAAAACAGCTAAGTTTAAATTAGGTTAAATATAAAAGCATTAAATTGTAAAATAGTGAGAAATGAACGTATTCAGTATCAAACGTGGTTTAGGTTTTTCGTCTCCAAACTTTAAAATTAGATTAAGCTCTTCCCAACGTTTCAAACGAAATGAAGAGAATTACATCCGAAAATCTTTTCCTAGTAAATATTTTACTGGTGTATGTTGTGGCAGTCGTGAAGCGTATTTTTAGACACGTTTTGCATGGTTATCTTAACCTTTAACCGGCAAGTCAATGGGATTGGTAATTTTGAATGCCACATGCTGAACTTACTGCGAAATAACTTGTTTGAGGTTAGGCATTATCAGTTTTGGTACGCAGGTTTCCAGCGTTGGTAAAACAGCACGTGTTTCATGCAATGTGGTAAACGTTTGTCATTCATTCAGTTTCTTTACATGGTAACACCCATGTTGATTACACTGACCTTGTTGCTCTAGTTGCTTAGTACAAGTTTTAAGGAGTACGAGATAAGAAACATATTTCTGGTTCAAGTTATCTTCTGCAATTCTGTGTGACGCAAGGTTTTTGCGCGTGCAATATATTACTTACACATGTCATAATTTGTACACACGTGTGGTTATAAATATATTTGCGGCTTTCTGAAACATAAAATATGATTTTGTAACAAAGATAAAATTAAAAATAGTATAAATTTTATAACGCTCCCATATTGCTAAGCTGCGCGTGTAGCCTTTTCCAACAAAATCGTTTAAACGGGTAATACGAAGTAAAGAAATGTTGAGTAATATGAGAATTTATCCAGAAGAGTAATATTTGACGCATGGGCAGTAAACGAAAATTCCAAATTGGCACTCCTCCGGCACGTTTCATTCTCAATCAAGAACCAAAAACTTGCGTCGGTACTAAAAATACTTAGTAAACTTGGTAATGAACATTGTATGCAACGTGTGCATTTCATTGAAAACATCACTAGCCATTCATACTGCGTAACCCAGTTAACCTTCTAACCGTACACAATTTACCACGTAGAGCGAAGTTACCTAGCATAGTATGTATTAGCCTTTTCAGGTTTACATTTTGCGTATTTTTAGGGTTTGGTTAACCTTATAAAGCCAACGCAATTTTCACTCTTGCCATTTTATCACAAACAAGTGTCATTCCCACTCCTAATTTCTAAGGATCTCATTTTAAAAATAATTTCATGCAATAAATCATTTTTAATAAGAACAAATTTGTGCGTGTTTTATATCTTTATTGAACAAGTCCATCAGAATCCAGAAAGAATAAGGTAAATTCAGCATTATACACTTAAAGCTATAAACTCATAAACATTTTTCAAATTCATCTAATTGGGTTATTTATTAACATTTTACAGTTCAAGATTTAATACAACGACACCAAAATGTCGACAGATCTACCGAAGCACTGTTTGTTGCTGTGTATCATTTTCATTGTTAATTCCATGCAATGGCCTTGTGAACCTCCCAACACAACTTTACATAGAATCAGAAGGTCTATTCCTGGCCACCAATCCTTCCCAACAACGTTGACAGAAGACTATGAAAATTTCCTGCATTTTAAAACGGATACTTACAACAATGTTAGCCGTTCTACACTGGAGTGGAGAAGCCTATCTAATGAACTATTTCAACGCACGAACAGCATGAAAATAGAACTGACAAAGCAACCAGACAATTTCATAAATGGAACGCATTTATTTTCAACTCATGAAGTAAATGGAAGAAATCACAACAGTTTCACTTACCTTACAGCAAGCACTGACCATGCAAAGGAATTTATTACAAAGTTAAACTTTAAGTTTGTTCAGGGACAAATTTTGCCAGATAGTTCCGAAGAAACTAATCCAAATAGATTTAACTACTGGTTAAGGGACCTGGACCAGGTAAAATTGCATATCATAGATGCAGACATGCAAACATTGAAAAATGAGATAATACCGGAGTTTAGCATGTGGATAAGTAGCAATAACATAAGCACAAATGAATTTGGTGTACTGCTGAATGACAAACTATTACCACTTCAAAACAACGAGCTTCCCATTTTTACAACAAGCAACAAATACAACGTTACATTACTAACATATTTAAAAGACAATCAATTTCCCGAAGGTGTGAACAAAGTAACTTTGAGAGCTGAGCAGATTGAAACCGCTATAATGCTGCGTGCGAGTTTTGATGGAAATCCACGTGAGTTTTTTGGTCTGCCTCCAGCATCTCAAATGGCACAGATTCATCCAAAAACGGAAATTTTAACTTTGAGTCGACAGGAATTAAATCTGATTTCCGGGATTACAAGGCAGCTTTGGGATAACACTGGAATTGATAGACGAGTTTTAATAAACGAAAATCATACTACATTTAAAATATTAGCAAATGAAGCACAAAATGAAATTTCATTGGCAAGCGAACGCAGAAATTTTCCAGATGGTGTCCGTATTGGCACCAAGGCAACGACGATTTCCAGTTGTGCGATTATATTAGATTCTGCAGGAGATATAATCAAGATTAGACCAAAAACTTTTATAGATAAATACTCAGATTGGAACTCACAGACAAAATGGGAGATTGCCAAAGCTGTAAAAGAAAATTCAGATAAAATTGACATGACTGGATTTCAGCACGTAGTAGCAATGCTATACTTGGTAAGGTTGGAACAGTTAAAATATCACGTTAACAGTCTCAATGTTATTGAAAAGCTAGAGGATAGTCCAAACTTGAATGAACTGACGGCGCATGACGTAAACGCCAACTTGCTGAGTTTGCTTCAACAATGGCAACACTTGGTAAGTAATATGGGACCACAGATAAAACTTAGCTCGTGGCAGATATTAAAAGCGTTCTTTAGAGTTGCCAAAATTGTACAAGTTGACCGAATGGAAAGACTATTGCATCCTAATCTAACCTCCATTAATGCTCTATTCTTGGCAAAAATTGCATTGAACGGAATTCGCCAAAGCGACCCTACCAGTTTGGCTATAATAGGATGTGGCTTAGGATTTCATACATTTACAAACAAGTCTGAATGGATAAATGATGCCAGCTACTTTGTTTCCGTAAAACATTGGGGACAGATAACAGAAGCTCTTGGAAAAGCAGCAGGTGTTAACGGAAATCTACAAGACACTGACTTTGGAATTTGGTCACTTAGCAAATGGACTCAAGGAATGAATGGCTTGACAAACAAATATGACAAAAGTGTTGCCATAAATAACCTATTTGCTGACTATATAAATGTTGTTCAAACATTGGAATCAACGCAATTTGTAATACCAACCTTTCCAGTAATTCCAGCGAAAATTTCACTGGATGCTGCACTTAACCCTTTGATTTCGAAAAACGCATTAATACGTTTTGCAGGAACATCCTCAAACGCGGGAAAACATAATATTACGTTGCTGCTTTCAGAGAGTTGTTGCGGTTAAACGTACTATTACGTAGATTCGAGTACGTTTTGAAAGTGGTAAAACGTAATATTGTGTTGCCTGAGCTCTTCCGGCGGAGTGGAAATACGTACTAATCAGCTGTTCTTGCCATTACGTTCCCGTGGAAAAACGTATTATTACGTCCGTTTCCGTTGTTCCACAAACAATTACCACGTAAAGGGCTGAAACATATTTTTGAAATCCCCATTCCAGTTGATACTTGTTCTATAGGAACTCCCACTTCGACTGCTTGGCTTCCACATTTTAATTGCCATATGGGCTTTTGCAACAAGATAATTTTAACGCCACTTTAACTACAAAAAAGTAGTATCTAATTGCCATGCAAAAGGGTTAATTTAGAGAAGCTGCAGTTGACAGCCGATTTGGAAGTGAGAAAAGAATGGAGTCACATTGACACTCAAATACCTAAACTAAGCTATGCCAGTTCAATAATTTTCGATGATAGAACTTTTGACTGGTTTACTGAGAAAAAGCCAAATGACACGATGCAAAAACTTGGTGAAAAGATGAAATGTCAACATAACCTCGAGTTTCTACAGTAAGTCTTAAATAATTAATTGCTTAGGTATGTCCATGTAATTTTGTTGTAAAATTTTGCACGTTTTGTTTCTCTTTAGCAATAATCCAAAAATTGGTGGAATTGTGTTTCCACCTAATGACGAAGACACAAAGGGAACTGACTATCGAAGAGATTCCATTGTTGACTTTGGCGAACCCCAAAAAGTATATTTGGAACGCTCCCTGCCAAAAGACTTGGCAACTGGTATTTTCATGTGTAAACCCAGCAACGAAGACAATTTTGACTCTGCAATTTTCCAAAGCGATAGAACAAAAGCATATTTGTGCGTAAATGCAATAGCACTAATTCCACCAAACATGACAAACGACCAGGTAATGCTTTATGATCTGGCTGATGGAAATGATCATATACTTGTTGGCGATGGTTATAACCCCAGTTTGTTTCTAATGGGCAATGAAGGCGAAAAGAATTTTTACGGAGGTAAAGGAAAAGACACATTTTATTTTGATTCAGCTTGCTCAAGCTCACTACAAGGTGAATTTTTCGGCAATAATGAAGATGATCGCATTAGTTTGGCTGATCAATGTGCCAAGGGACAAACTATTCATGCAAATTTTATACAACAGTATTTACGCAGCGCCGGAAATGGTATAGACATGCAGTTTGACAGCATTGAAGAGTTTAGCGGGAGACATGGGCAGCGAGACGTGGTTGAAGTGGCTCAATCTACCAAGTGGGCTAACGGAAAGGGAGGAGCTTCTGAGGATAAGATGGATCAAATTACTTTAAAACCGGACCGGTCTCATTCTAATGCAGAGTTTAAAGCAATTGTTTATGCTAATTCTTACACTGCAATTAACTCTTCAGTGAAACGAGGCGAACTTACTATCCCCATTGACAGTGTTTGGAATGGATTGGTGATTGGCATGGAGCTGTATGCAAATCTACAGGTGAACGTTATGTTTTTGAATACAAGCTCAAGTGAAATTACTGGATGGCTACAGCAAAAACGAGGTAGGTCACTAGAATTGACGCTAACAGCAAGTCAGCAGCGAATGCAGTTTGCTTTTCGTAAGCAAATCGGTTCAATTCAAATTCCGATTTATTTTGAAGAAGGAGAGTTGCCAAACTCCGTACTTCTGTTAACCGACTCATCTCCAATGTTTTACCATTACATTCCCGAGACAAGCAGCAAACTGGCTAGACTTGGATGTAAAGTATTGCAAAATGTGTTTGATATTCAAAATAGCGACAGTTGGCTGACAGGAGGCGACTTGGATGATGAGTTTATTCTTCACACAGACAGTGTGGGTTTGATTGATGGAGGGAATGGTACAGATACCTTGAAAATACACAGAAATGTAAGCACTCGCTTTTCAATCGACTTGCGATCCGATCAATATAGAAGCATTGAGAATGTCTTTGGCGTTGCTGGGGTTCCTGTACATGTAAATACAACGTGTGGCACAAGATTAGTTTCCGGTCAGGGAGGATCAGAATCTAAACCGGATGTTATCACTGTTCATGGTGGGCCATGTACTAGTGACAATCTGCAGATTGTAGCGCTTGGCCACACTCGCGTGGAAGTAGAGCCCATGGAAAATGGCAGAAATAGTAAAGCTTATGTTTTAGCCAGATCTACTGAAACCAAGGCTCTGGATTTTGAGCTTGTTACAAACTCGATTGATACGGAAAACTTGTTTGTGGCCATTGTCGTTCATCATAGAAATTGGACAGTTGATCAGACCAAAATAGATATGGATGAAGGCAGAATTTTCATTCAGTTGAGTGGTGAAGACAGTAACGGAGTAAAAGACCGAGTAAAGCTTAATCTAAAATTTGATGCAAATAGCAGCGAAATGTTTGTACAATCGCCTTACATACAATTTTCTTTCGCCAACTCTCCCGACGTACCCGCCATTTTACATTTTGATCGAGAGACCCTAAAGGTCAAGTTAGAGCAACAGCTTGACAGTCCCAATCTGCCCATGACAACTTCTACTGGTTTTACTAAGGTTGAAAATATTTTCCGATTGGTGACATCCGACAAGAAATGGAATGCCACGGGTGGGCAACTGAACGATCAATTTTATCTGACAACTACAACACGAGATGGTGGTCAATATAGAATACATGGTGGTCCTGGGGGGAATGATAACCTTCTGTTTGTTAAAACGGGTGGATTCAGACATCAGCCATTTTTGGTAAACTTGGTAAACCACGAGTTAGGATACATGACCACTTCAACTGTTAAACGTGGGCATGTTGAAAATATTCAGCATGTAATTGGCAGGGCAAATGCGCCTGACGTAATTCATCCAAAATGCGACACCAAAACCGTAGATGGTCGAAACGGACGTGGTGATGGACGTCAGCGAGACGTAGTTCAAATTCGGTATAGCACATGTCGTCACAATATGCTAATAACAGTGGGACACTTTACAAGTGTGAAGAATGCAGCAGTTAAGGGAGAGTTTACATACCACGTTACAGATTTATTAACAAGTACTCTTGAACTTGAGTCTACAAGAAGTAATAGTCACTTAGTAAAATTGGATTTCAATCCGTGGAATTTTATAACGGAAGTGGTTTTTGACGGGGTTAATCAAGAGCTTAGATGGCGACTGTCAAATGGTTTGAGAGAACGCGTACAAGTGTTTAAAATGTCAAAATATGCAGAAAATGAAGAATACAATAACCCGGTTTTCGAATTTAGTGAACCTAATAGTTCGGTAACTTCAGATATTCGAGTGAGTTCGAATTGGGTGACGATGGCAACTTTTAATATAAATGGAAATGACAACTCAGTTGATGTAAGTGGACTTCCCGGTGGACGTAAACAGGTTCATTATTAACATATCTTCTGGAAATCATTCTGCTACTGAGATTCACGTGGACATGGACATTAATCATGGTTGGATGAGAACGGGTCAAGGCCAACTTTTACATGCTCGGCTACAAAATATTCATGAGCTACATGGAACTAAGGAAACAATTGCTTATGTGACGCACGATACCACACAAGTTTCGAATGTTGGCCAAGTCATAATTCAGGCTGGCAGAAGTCCATTTAATTTGGTGATTCAACTTGAAGATTATACCAAAGTGGAATTTATGAATGAGATTTATCCAACCGTAAATGGTTTTCATCCCAATAGTACGATATACTACCGTTTTCACCGACCAATGTCATTTGATCCGGAAGGAAGCCTTACTGCGTTGCTACGTCACAATCACATCTACCATTTACCATTTACATTAGATTCACTTAGCGGTCTTCGTTTTGACCAGGACAACTCTCGACTAATTTATAAAATTTTAGGAGTTCAGTACAGTCACGCGATGATTTCCTCACCAGCGTTTTTTGAACAATTTTATCCTAAGCCCAGCTTTATAACAGAAGATGCTTATAGAATTCAAGTGGCAAGAGATTGTTCGATTTGGATTTCAATGGAAGAGGAAACCAGAAGCAACTTTAATGCAACACATATTCCTAATCTACAGCAAACTGCAAACACTCTTGGCGCTACAATTTTGATTAAAACTGCAACTGATCTGATCTTCATCGGCCATTCATCTATGTCTGGTGCTAAGGATAGAAATTTGCTTCAAAATGTTGCGAATCTCACAAGTCATTTGGCCGGCGGTGGAGCAGATAATACTGTTTACGAAGTTATTTGTTTAGAAATGCAAGTGTTTATTTACACAGGATTTAGCCAGGAGACTTTTAATGATTGGCTTCTCAGTGGAAATGGAACCAAACAAACGATTGACCTGACTGATATCATTGTTCCTATAAGACAACGTATTAGGACAAAGTATGTTCCACAGCTGCATATTGAAAATGGTCACTTGATAATCCAAATAGAAAGAAATTTGGGTAATTATTCAGGAAGGGTGGTTATCATAAATGGGGCTTATCCTTGGATATCTCAAAGACTACAATTGCTACTTAGCAACTCAATAATGGATTTTGAACCCGTTTCACATTTACGAATTTCAAGTAGACAAAAGCGCTCTATAAATCCAAATTTGGCAACCCAGTGGCAAATATCTCCACGGCCGGTGTTTGTATCTGACCAAACTTCGGTTTATATTGTATCTCCTGAAGATTTGGAAGATGGACAGGAGTTTAGGCTTGACTCGGAAACTACTCATGAAAAAGATGATACAACTTTCCAAGCAGCCAGAAATGGAACGCACTTGTACCTGACAAACATTAATACTCCAGATGAACTGAAAACTGTGGTAGTTGCTGATTTGTTTGAGCCTTCGCCTTACCTTGGCTTTAGAAAAAATGGAAATGGTGTACAGTTTCGTGACAATTTGGCAACAAATATGAGCCAATGGGATCGACTGTGGGAAATGGATGGCAAGGAAATGCCAACAGCTTTGTCAGACGTTACTGTTAACTTGCCCGGACTAAAGCTTATGCTGACTGGTTCGCAACTTGTTAATTTGACGAGTCAAAGCATTACAAAGCCAAATGCAACGGGTTATCAGTTGCCACTGATTGATTGGGGACAAACTTTGTATCATACTGAACGCAGATTATTGGAGGGATTGCCCACAATTCAATGAACATTTCAGACGCAGGAGGAATGGTGGAGGCAACAGTGGCGAAGGTTGCCTAATGGTCAGCTCTGCTCCGCGGCTTATCAGTTTTGGTTTCGAGGAAGTGGACGGTGGTATAAATTATGAAGTACAAATTTTTAAAAGCGACACTGCCAGCAATTTTTTACAATTTTCTTAATAAAAACAAATGCTATGCATAACTATTTGTTTGATAACTTTAATAATTTACATAGGCACACGCTAAATTTACAAAAAGTTGTACTAATACACGGTTATTTTTTTTACAATTTACATACTAAAGTATACACGTTTATTTATTAGTCAGTTTAAGTTTTTTAAATTTTAATCATCTAAAATGTAATGCACATTTTGAATGCGCTTTAAATATTACCGTTCTACAACTAAACTAAAATAAACTGTATAAACGAAGTACTTATTACGCCAAAAGGTTTTAAGGTTTTTAAAGCCATAAAGTTTTAAAGAATATTGAAAAAAATTTAAATGGAAACATTATTGTTTAGTTGAATCAAGCTCAAACCTTGCAACGTCGAATTTGCATTTTCAAACTATATATTACCGATTTAAATCTTCGTATTCTAAGCGTCTGCTTTCTATTAAGTCCTAAATGTTGACTTCCTGCAATCGTACGCACTTTAGTAGTCATAAATTTTGCATGCAACAGCTCAAATGCGAAGCATAAAAGAACAACTGCTAACACAATTATCATTGCACAAAATACCACTGCCATAATTCCTTTAAGAGAAAGTTTCGTAAGTGGCAACGATGCAGGTAAAGGTTTTACCGACTGAGTGCCTATTTTATTAAAAGCCTGAGTGCCTAAATATACATTTTATTAAAAGTTTGCCAGGTTATGTTGGAATTTACTTTGGCTTGAAATTTTGTAAGAAACTTTGCTGGATGTAATTTAGACTTTCTCAAAAGCTGACTAACAAGTGCAGTTTGTTCTGGACCTAAAACGCCCATTGTACGATACTCTAAAGTTTTTACTTCTGTAGTTAAGGAAAATCTATCAATTTTTCGTGTATGTTGTCCTACTATTTCCTTATCTTGACTTACACTCAACGCAAGCGGAAGATTTTCATAAAAACTTAGACTAAAAGTACGAGAATAAATTGTGAAATTACCATGACTTAGTTCCGCCAACGTTTTGTAGAAAACATGACTTCTACCACGAAGTACTTTGTAAATGTTACTGCTTTTGTACGCGTTTGTAATAATTATGGCTGAGAGAAAATAAGCACCCATAATATAACTTACTGTGTTAAATTTCCCAAGTTCTTGAAAAGTAAACGTGGCATCTTGCTCTAAAAGAATTTTCCAGAAATAAACCACCGCATTTAGATTGAAGCAATTGCCAAATTTTCTGTCTGCTAAAATCTGAGTTACAACTGCTATGACTAACGTGGAGACTATAGTTGAAGCCCAGGTCCAACCATCGAAAATTTTAAATATTTCTTGCCAGTGATGCCCTTCATACTTGCGAATGCGACAACTAATAAAGTGTAAAGCACTAAAATGGTCAGAAACATTAAGTGGCAAATGCAATGCAAATGGATTCATGTTGCTTTGAATTATTAGAATTAGAGGGGGTTTATCTTTCAGTATACCGTTTTGAATATTTGGTGCTTTAAACCGAGTTTGTTCTAGGGTAAAGTGACCCATTGCACAAAGTCTACCATTTCAGAGTATCCGAATTACTTTCAATTTGTAATTGAAATACAAATTACAAATTACACTTAAAATAAAAAAGTAATTCAATTACAAATTACAATTACTTTGTTTTCTGGAAATGTAATTCAATTACAAATTACCAATTACATTGGGTACAAAAATGTAATTCAATTACAATTACTCAATTACTTTTCAATTACAAGTGCTGAGATGCTTTTGGACATTTTTAATTAAATTTCAAAGTGATCTCTATTTTACTGAAGAGCTAAGTATTCGAAGAGATCATCTGCCAGCCTGCCAGCCTTGTTCTTCGAGGTCTCAAAATTAGAGACCGTTCTGAAGGACAAGGTAAGGTATTTTAATGCTGTCTTTAACAAACATCTTTCGCACGGCTAGATGATTTCCAAGGAGCATTATGTCTTTAGACTCCGAGTTATCTAGACACTGCAGAGCCTTAACATTAGTTGATCAAACACCAATTAGCAATTAATATCAATTTAAAAGTACATGAACGTACTTTTGTCGAACGAAAGCCAAGCATAGAACCTGCATTTGGCTAGATTAAGTCAAGAAACGGCATCCCCAGCTCTATTGTCACGTTGAATACTTGTATATGTATTGCACTTGTCTCAAAATTGCAATGTATTTCTTATTCAAGATTATGATGTCCATTTTATTCAAATGCATTTCGGTAATAGTAATTCAATTACAATTACTCAATTACACCGTTTCGAAAAAAGTAATTCAATTACAATTACTCAATTACATCGTTTTGAAAAATGTAATTCAATTACAATTACTCAATTACTGTAATTGTAATTGAAATTGTAATTAATTACATTTACAATTAGTAATTCGGATACTCTGCCATTTGTGGTAACGTAGCTATAGTTTTTAAATATATTTGTCCAAACTATAGTAGCGGCATGGTCAAGGTAATCTGCAGTTGAGTTATATTTTGCGAACATTGAACGTATAGACTCCTGAAAACTCGGACAGGCATCAAAGTGCTTCATGTAATTGTGAAACATTTTTTCAGCAGCCAAATCTAAACTGAAAACTCCCCAGTGTGTTTGTTCACTTTTTTCTTTAGCTGAAATTTCAAAAATATGATTCAGCCAAGCGTACTTTACATTGGTAATGTTATCTGCTTTAAATGTCATCTCAAAGGCCGGTTGTTCAAGATTTCGAATTAGGCATTCGGTACAAAATCTCCAAATATATAACTTGGTAGTTGTTTCATCTCTTCTATTTAAGATTTGCATAAATGTTGCGTAATATGAGATCAAGCCATGATTTTTGACAGCTTTTCTTGTCCAATTTGTAAAGAAGTATTGGCGATATAAGCTGGCCACATCAGTTTCCATTACTGATACAAAAACTACTGGAACACTTGAAGGTAGGGATCTACCACTGTGTTCAAATTCTATAATTTTTTGTGGAGCGTCCAAGTACAAATTAATTTTTCTTTTGCTTCCAATAAAGTGAGCCGGACTTAGCGTACCGGACCAGAAATTTAAATTAATCTCGGAAGGAATGTCTACAAGAATCTGGTAGTTCCAGGGTTTGGAATTTGTATGAAAAAGCTTCAAATTGAGATAAAGACACGTTCCTTGATGGTAAATGTCATCAAAATATTTAGACAAACAAAAGGTTTTGCTCTCACTAATGTTAAATTTTAGCCGACTTGTCCATACAATTGCCGAAGAATATTCTTTATAATAATGAAGAGCCGTCGTAGGTTGTCGTAAAAGTATTGGAACATCAAACGATGGTATATCTTCTCCGAGAAAATTATCAATATACAGCAAACAGTTCCCAAGATGGCTGGGTAATGTGTGTTCTGAGAAGTACTGATTAAGATTTAATGCTGGGTTTGACTTTAGTGGCTTTAGGTTTGCCCAGTTTGATGTTGCATTTACACGTGCCACGAGCGTATTTAGGTTCCCGTAAAAAATTTCATCCTGTGTCACAGCTGGCCATACTGAAGAAACAACAATTATGCCGAGTATACAAAGCTTACACATTGTTTGTAATTGTTAATCGACAAGATTGCATGAAAATACAAATATGTGGCAGGTTATACTTATGCCCAACTTTTTCAAAACTTAAGATACTGCTTTATTTTAGTATAAACTACGCTATGTCCTTTTTCGTATAATATGGTTAACGTAACAAAACCAAAAACCTACTGCCAAGTTTGGCTTATTTCTCTTAAGTGTTGAAAACTGGCACGATATAAAAGTAATTAAAATTAGCACGTGTATGTAATTTCCTGTATTCGTGCTATTTACATAATGATTTGAATCAAAATTTTATCAAGAGCTATAAGTGAAAAGATTATTCTGGAATAACTTCGTTTAGAAGTAAATACTGTCAATGTTTAACTACCGATACAAAAATGGGTCAGCACTAGAAAAGTAAAACATAAAAATGTCTGATGTTTTCTCGAAAGCATTTTGTATTCATAATGAAGTACTATAATAAACAGAAATTTCTGAGTATAGTAAACAAAATTTATTAAAAGGTTTCCAGCAAAGTCTTTCCCATGCTTATCATGATATAATACATGATACAAAGATACAAAATATACACTTTAACCAAACAAATTGAGCAGTAGTAAACAGCGGGATTCTAAAGGAGAAAGCAAACTTAAAGCGGAAATATACTCTAAAAATAACCAACGCAAAGAAGAACAAGAAAATCAGGATACAAATGAAAGCAACCTTATTAATCTATTTTTGTAGGTACAAGACATAAATTCTAAGATGGAAATTAAAAGCAATTAGCACGCTTTTTAAAATAGAAATTGGCAATTTTGTTGCGGAAAATGAATATATTGTGCCCGTGCCTAAAATGTCATCACTCTTTTTACTCTAGTTACAAAACATGTCCAATGAAGTTGTACAGTACATCTTGTACTGGTGACAACAGAACTCTCAAGCTCAGTAACATATAAATAGTAATTAACGCAATGTAGACGCAGCATGAAGTTAAAGCAAGCATTTCTTGATATTATTGGTGGAGGTGTCACAAATAGTGAATTAGCAACGCGGACAATAAACATAACAACAAGCTTCCATAATTTTGTTTAGGATAGTTTTGCCATACTGATATTTACAAACTTCAAATAGCTCACTGCATTACTGCATATGTAGTGAGCTTACTGAACATTGTACTGAAGCTATTGTAGCATTGGGATATGCAATAAATATGCCAAGAAACTTTTATGCCTGACGCTTTTCTCCAGACAACTAAGCAGTAAAATGTAATTATTACTATTGATTTCATAATTTCCTGTTTGTCTTGTCATATACAAGGTTATGGAAGCTTGTTGCTATGCCTAACATACGCGTTACTAATTGATTATTTCTAACACCTCCCCCGTACATAAATCAAGACAGCCTGCTGTGGTACATTACAACTACTTAGGTAAAAATGTTCATGTAAGTTATTGCTTAGCTGTGAATAGTGAACCATGCACTTGGTCAGGATCGAGCCACTTTTAAAACAGTGATTGGGTCAACAAGAATAAATCGTATTGATTTTTTTGGGGTAGATTGGTTATCATTTTAGAGAAATCGGGTAATACAACTGGCCATATATACTGCAAGGATTAATAGTCAGACAGTCAGATAAAGGAGTCAGAAAAGTAAATCATATAAATCAAACGCTAGAATGTATCAGTTTAAATTGAAACGTGCGTTGGAATTAAGTAGTGTGATGAGAGGGTTGTCAAGGTCAAGTCTCTCAGGATTTCTAGGATTATGACGACAAAGAAAACAATAGCCAGTCATGACGATAACCCGCAAGGAAAACTATTAAACTAAATGTTAATCGTCAAGTTAAAAAACGTCTTTTCAAAATAAGTAAATTGCTGTAAATTGGAGGGATTTCTTATCACAAATTTTGGAGCAAAGGCAGCAGCTTCCTAAAAAGCCAAAGCACGCACAGCAAAAATGTTGCAAACACACCTGTTGGGCTCTGTTGAGCAGAGGAATGAGCTTAAAGCGCTTATAAGGCTTACAAGCTTTGCTAAATCATGAAAAAAAATCGTCTCATGGACTTGGATCTTCATCTTGGATTTAGGTGAAACTTTCACCGTGAAAGCTTGTGTAACTAACACAAGTTGTGTTCAACAACCGCATGCTTGAATGCATTTTATTGCAAAATACTAGTCAAGCGCATTTTTTTATATTCATCTAAAACAATTTCAATTTTTAAACATTTGTCAGAGAAAAGTAGTATTAGAATTGCAAGCAAATTCAGGAGAAAGATAGCGAAAGATCTCTTAGATATAGCATATTTTGGGAAATGTATGCGTGCGTTCTGTAAATTTCAATATTCAGAACCAGAGTATCTCTATCTTATAAGCAAGTGGTATTTGATTTCACTAATATAACGGATCTTCCAACCAATATTGTATTGTTTTGAATTGCCACTTATTGTCAACCAAATTTATTGTCTAAACGATGTCCATGAAGGTCCTAGAAGAAATTCAAAATATCGAGATAATTAGCGTTTTGCTCATTATTGAATAGCACGCAGCTACGAATTTATGTAGCATGAATATATCAGCTTAAAATGAAAAACTGTCTTATTCCTGTTGGTTTCCCATAATTGATTACAATTCCGTTAACTAAATGTTTACAATGTTTATGTGATTTCCGGGTGTTTTAGTTGATATTGAACTGTCAAGAATATTTGCTACAAACGTATTTTTTATATTCGAAAAACGTTTTATCTCACGCAGTTTTCTGAAGACTATAAATATTCTATGGGTAAAACCCCTATTACCTGTTTATATTTGAAGTACGTAATTACTTTCTTAAATTTGACACGTGATGGTATCCGTAAATTTTCTTTGAGGACTAGAAGTGCCACTTTGGTTGATGACCAAGCACGAACAAGCTGCTACTGCTAAAAAATATTTATTTATTATATTATCATGGAAATATTTCTTTTAGCAAGTGTGTTCAAAACACAATTTTTAGAAACCAGGGCTGCACTAAGAATGGATACTAATTCATTTTCCGAGACCTGCTTAATAAGCATATTTAATGAGTTTATAGCATTATCAGAATTTTTACAACCTAGCAGTATTAACACCTTGACAATATACGAAGGAGAAGATTAGGATCGTCGCGGTTCCGGTTATTTCGGTTAACCGGCGGTTTTGGTTCGGTTTTTAATTCGGTTACGGTTTCGGTTTCGGTTCGGTTACATTTAAAAACCGAACACTGAAAAACCGCCGGTTTCGGTTATGATTCGGTTTCCTACTTTATGAAGATTGATGTGCCGTGCACCGTACGTACGTGCAGGCTCAGATTCTTTGTTTACCACCAGCTTCCCTACCTCGTTGCTCCAGCTCATCTACCGTGGCTTAAGCGCTTGCGTGTTGGACTCTGGGCTTGAGGTCGCGGGATCGATACCCACACTGGGCGTAACTTTTTGCATGAAGTTTTTTGGCTTGCCATTTAGTAAATTGACTTAATACCCTTTTTGCGTTTTAATAAGTTAAATGTTATTTTTTCATTATTTATGAACAAGGAATTCATGCTCCAAGTTTGGATAGAGTCGGCGTACATAAAAGATAATATAAGAACAGAAGACTAAGGTAACCGAAACCGAATTTCGGTTCGGTTACGGTTTTTAACCGAAACCGTAACCGAACTCGGTTTCGGTTACGGTTTTTTATTTGTAACCGAAACCGGTTTTCGGTTTCAACTGAAACCGTAACCGTGGCAATACTAGAGAAGATAATTTCCAATCCATCAATATTGTTGATCACGATAACAAATCGCTGGTTTTCCAATTTCATACAAAACTTGGCGGAAATTGCGTGATATTGATGCTTTTTACCGTCACTATAAATGCAACATTGACAACTATAGTAAATTCGGGATATGGAAATTCGGAAAATGCTTTAGTAATAATAAATGCTTCTGAAAGAAAAAGTGAAATAAACTTGGCATTTCAACATGGAATTGTCGCAATTAAAGATCTATATCCCGGTCTCGTGTTTCACGTAAGTATAGCGTTTTTTGGGTTGACGGTTGACGATGACTTTGAAACGATAAAAGTATTTGCAATTTACTGTTATAAGTGCGGGTTCTGTATTTCCATCGAAAAAGTACTTTCTCTTGCTTTTGCAAAGAATCTACTTGCCACTTTACAATTCATGTATGATAGGATTGATAGTGCCAATGAATATAACGCAGTGTATATTGACGAAGTTGACGGTAAATTATTTGAGCAAGCATGGAAAAGTGGTTACTGTGACAATACGGCTAACAGACATAAACTTTATGGTGACTTGTCTCATTGTGAAACTGGAAATTTTGCGACATTGCGAATAGCTACCCAAAGTAGCAATATAAGCATAACGGGTTTCAAACCTTTCTACTACAATAGTGAAAACGAATGGAGGCTTGTCATCAAAGCCACAAGTGTGGCAAGCAAGGGCGTAAACGACAGAATAGTTATGTTGCGCTGGAAGAACGTTTTTGGAAATCATAATGAATTAAAACTTTTGTACTGTAAATACCTAACCAAGAGAATTCAGAAGTCTTGGACAATTTATTTGGAAATAATTGAGTGGAAAGTGTTTCTAATTCTTCTGGGGCTAATAGTAATATATTGCTATTGTGTGCGTAATTATAGCGTATTAGTAGATTTGCTACTACCACTTATAGGACAAGGAATGAGATACAAGATTCTACAAGTTTGTGTAAAAACTACACTTTCAAAGCAGCTTATCGTTTTAAAAATCATTTACTTTATTATTTACAGTACATGAAAATTAAGAATTGCATAAAACGACTGACTGTGCTTGCTTGAACAGGACATTTTATTGAATGAACTGAGGGACAAAAGTAGCCAAGGCAACCACCGTGGTCCTTGGTCGGATATTGGCAGTTAATGTGTCAAATGAATCCTAATACACTTAGCTCGAGTGTATATTCTCAGATTTCTAAAATGTTGTCAAGAAAAAAAGATATTGCAAATTCTCTACGTTGATAATGTTTTTGAGGCACTTCCGGTTTCAACTTTTGACCACATTTTCTCAACCAAATTGAATTTTAACACGAAATTTGCTGCAGTAGCTCAGCAATACCGTACTGTATACAGAAAATATAAATTTAAAGATTTATGGATGGATCTGAAAAATGGTCGCGGCTAAAACCTTCAAAAAGTGAAGAAAAAATTTGAAAATTTTGGAAATTTTTTTGTTGCCAAAAATTGTATGCACATTAACGTGATTTTTGTACGTCATTTTATTGCCCATTTACCCCTTAAGCTCCACCAAATAAATGACAATCCTATAGCTATCCTGTTTTGAGATATTTAAATTTTATTCCGTGGACACCGGCAAAAACGGTTTTTCGTCACCACCGACGCCATAGCTACTTTGGAGGGCTGAAACATTGCATGGGTTATTTCCTGCAGTCCTACTATCTTTATGTGGTAAAAGTTTTGAAATTCGAGAAAGTTCATTTTTTGGTGTCAACATCCGCTAATAGTTACTCTTTTCGTCTTTTAAACGTTCCTCTCTAATAAACTGTTTGTCAAATTCCATCCACTTTTGTGACATGCCAAAATCAAATGCCCGTCTCAACACGGAATTAATCTTTTCTAGAAACACCACCTCTTTCTTAAACACTAAACCCAGTGAAATAAAAAACGCTGTTTCAGGTGCTCTTACAACCGGCGTCCGATCACTAATGCTTTTATGTTGCACATATTCTGCCACAGTATTCCAGCTAATACAGCTTACATGAGGTTCGGTTACAACTTTGCGGAAACATAGAACATCGCTTTCTTCTAGAACCATTTTATCATAAATAGTTCGGTACATAGGATGTTTTGAAATTTTTAGTAGAGAATAGGCAGCACCATGAATATAATACAGAACAATCCTAAATGTATCTGAGTAAGCCAATTGATTAAATGATGTGGGCAGATTTTCAACTGGTGGATACAACAATGAACCAACTAACTTTGATCTATACGTTGTGTCAAGAAGCAACACAAAGATTAGCCAAAATGCCGAAAACGTACGAGTAGAATTTAATCGTCTGGGTGTATATTCTAATGCCACATCCTGTTCCATAAGAGAGCGATACAAATATGAAACTATGTGAGGTAGGTTAGCAGATTTACCCGTAAAGAATGCTGCTAATACACATATACAAGTTATTATTGAAACCAAAACTAAAAGCCACATTTCAGGTGAAAATGGTAAGTAAATGGACTTCCAGGTGTAGAATATCTCCGGTTTGCTGGTTGTAAATGTCAGCCAAATATAAACCACTGGTAAGCTAAATGACACCATGCCTAAGCGTGTGTATACGTGACCAGTCACTTGACCAATATCTGGCTTTCCTCGAACTACGTCACCTACGGGACCAGTCCATGTTCCGTTTTTGAGCTTTCTTCCTGTTCCACCTTCCCATGAAGGAAAGTGCTGTCCAGAAAAGTTGTACTTGTATCCAAGATGCTGAAAGGTAAAATGACTAATGCCACGTACTCCATTCCATTTCCCGCTGCTTGGAGGATCTTCACGAACTTCAAACCTAAGTGTGTACTGAGGTGGGAGAACTAACTGTAAATATTTTTCCATTAAAACTAGCAAGCTGATCGGGAAACTAAAGTTGCGGTCTTCTGGTGAGTATGTAAACTGTACGAATTTTGGAATTGCGTTAACTCCACAAAAGAAACAGGTTGTAAAATATGTCGGGATTTTGTTACTTGTAACTCCAACTTTGTTCTTTATTCCACTAGCTATTGGTTCATTACTTAATATTTCCGATATTGCATTATCGGCTTTTGCACTTACAGAAGAATAAAATATAAAGTAGTCAAAGTCGCGTCGAAAAAAGTTCCTGAATTTACCCAGGCTGTTATAAATTATATTGTTACTCGTACGTTGTCCATTTGAAAGTTTCACAAAAACTATGACACAGGCTGGTACAAGCTTGGAAATGTATATTGAAGAATTTTGAAAGTTTGGCAAAATGTTGCTGCTGCCTTTTTGGGTGTTTTGATTTGTAACTACAATCCTAGTTCTTCGACCACTGTTAACTACATTTTCACTTTCAAAATTATCAAAGTAGTTTGAATTCCTCAATGTAATATTGTGCTGAAAGTTTATTATAAAATCAGAACAGAAGCGTAACCCCTTACTAGATTCAATATGGGGAAATACACTACTTGACAGAATATCGGGATTTAGAATTGAACCGTGACAGGAAACTATAAAAATAGTAAAACTAACGGATAAGGCTAACCAATTAAGCATTTCTAAGATTCTGAAATTCTATACAAATTCGGGAATTGAAACCAAAGAGCAATTTTTCACACCTTTTACACAAAAATGTCTGCTAGAATGAGTACGAAATAGGTATATATGTTGCAAACTTGGAATTCAAGACAGTTCCATGTAAAACATTAAATACCTTATAATCGTCTGGTTTATGAATTATTTGCAAGCCACGAGTACCCATTTTAACTGACCCATCACTAGCAGTTCTCGAGTAGGAGTTCTATAAATATTTGAAAACCTAGAGGCGGATAATTTTGTCTCGCGAAGCGTGTGCGTAATTGGTTATTTTAAATTCATCATGAAACTCTTGAAAGGTCTTTATCATATTTTATATTCAACTGTACATGCTGTATGGTACGATTTATCCAGTTGTTCAGTGATTATTTCAATATGATTTATTCATGTCTTACACGCCTACTGATTTAGCACTTTTAAGAATTTTCTATACCTAATACATAGTATGGTTCTATTGTTAAATATGGCACACTTAATCAACGTACAACGCGGTTTCGGTAGGTATAATTAAATATCTTATAATTGTGCAGAGTTGGCGCTTCGGCTACTCCATTTATCATTATCTAATTGAACCTGGTTTTGTAATGACAAAGCATTTATACTTTAGATTAATCTGGAGTAGTTTCAGTATACCAAAATGTCTCCTAAATTTAAGCAAATATAAAAGCGAATGAAAAAGTGAAAAGAGTCTGCTACAAAGTCAGCACATATTTATGAGATATTAACCAAACAAAGCTGTCCAAATTAAGTTAGCAATTATCTAGTTGAGACAATCGATTTTTTTCTGATAGATTGCAATCTAACCCAATACGCAACAGAATCATAGAAACTTTGGCCCATGTAGTTTTTATGGCCGTAACAATAGGAGTGACTGGGAAGTGTTAGAGCATAGCTTACATTTTCATAAAAACTATGGAACATGCATGGGCCACATATTGCACTTTTAGCGTGTCCACATGTCATTTAGCATGCAAAACAGCACACATGCCGTTTAAGATCCCCACATGGCCCATACATTTTATGCATTTGGCGGCAGCACAACCAAACCAACGGACAAACAGGTTTTCGATACATGGTGTTGGTCAAAGCCATCATCTGACAAAAATCGTGTAGTTTATTCAGTTATATTTTTTCTGTTCTGATCAGTGAACCGTTTACAAAATGTCAACATTTGCAATAGTTGAATTCTTAGCAGAGAACACGTCGATGGCAATTCCTACGAATTGGCTTGACGAAAGCTATGCTAATTGCTACTATCCTAATGTCAACAGCTTAAAGGTTGAAACGCTAATTAAAAAGTGTGTCTCGCCATATGACCAAAACGCAGAATGCACTTGGAATACCCTTCCCGTCAGAGTACTTGGATTTGCAGGTTAGTTTTTCGTGCGTTGAAAGAAGATTTTACTTATTAAAATCTAATTTGAAAATCTCATTACAGCTAATAATTTTGTAAATGTGTGATATTTTTATTTCAGGAACGTATCTCGAGGGAAGGCGTAGAGCCCTCAGAGCTGAGCTTACGTCAAATCTGGAAAGCGAAGATGAAGGTGTGAGATCTCGTTTCAGGAAAAGGTCAAGAGGAATCATCAGATGAAGACGCAGACATTGTGCACAAGAAGAAACGGAGCAAACCGTCAGGTCGAGGACCTCCAAAGAAAATCTTGCAGGGATCTGAATCGTTGTTTAGTAACTTAGGTAATTTATAAAATGAAGAAACTGTTTTTCTGAAATATGCATATAAATAATTCTACACTAAATATTCTAATTGAATGTTCTTAGATCCACCATTATCGACCCCGTCCACCAGCACTGCAAGTAATATTACCAATGCAACTGATAAACTACTTCCGATCAACAGTTCGACCAGCCCCCACCCCAACCATCTGTTTCCGTATCAGAGCCGCCACGTCACAGTGACCTTGGAATCGGTAGCCTATTCGGTAAGGTCAACTGTACGCTGAACACTTCAACCAGACGCATTTCACAAAAGGCATGATTGTTGATTTTATTTTACAGGAAATCAACTTCCGACATTAGCACTGGGACCAGGCTCTGGAGTTCACACAATTGAAGTGACAGCTGGAAGTGTCGTTGCCAACACATTGCCCCTCAACAATTTCGAAGCGTTTAATGTTGAGTTTGACAACCGTGTGCCAAGTGGTCTAGAAGTAACTCCAACTCGTGTATCTAATCGGACAAGCATCACATCTCCCTGATTATCATCAACTCATACAACATGTCGCTCCATACAAAATGTGTGATGTGTCCGTTAGAAATTAGTTTATTTGTATACCATTTACCAACCGATATTTGAAAACAATTGATGTTTTGAATAAAACTACGATTTAATGTTAATCACATATTGCATTCCAGGTTTTACTGATTTCAACATTTCCCATTCATACCCCTGCTTTGGGCCATGCATGGCTAATATGCTTTTAAGTAGCATTATGTTTGGCTAATGTCTGGGAGTTAATTGCGGAGATGTAGGGCCAGTGTACGGTTAGTGTTATTTATGTATGTCTGGCAAACGTAGGGATAGGTGGCCAAACGAAGCGATGGGCCTTACAACATTGAAAACTTGGGCCCCTCATAGACCTTTCATTATTGCGTATTGGGAATACAAGTTTTATAGCTGAGTTAGGTAATAGAAGACAAAAAGTAGTTACAAGTTTGACGAAATCTCACCTTCAAAATGTGAGAAATGAGTTTAAACTAAAAACAGCTTAAATCTTGTGAAAAGAAAAAGAGTGAAGGGATTCTAGAAACACATAACCTCTGAAATTAGTCAAAAAATTGGAAATACGTTTATATTATGCAAACCTTGCATGATATGTCAAGTCAAACTAATAGCCAGTTGAGACATAATTGCATTACAAAACAGTATAATCAAGGTTATTTAAATTCTAGAAAATTCCAACTTAATTAAAAAGGAATTAGTATGACGAAACAACTTCAAAACAAATCACAATATCAGATTACACAATCTCAGCAATCACAAATACCCCCTAATATTTCTGTTGTTTAAAACTTCGATGGATAAGAAGGTTGTATCTAGTGAATTGAATAGTGCTACAAACGTATTTCTAAATTATAAATTCTATTGGACGATTTATTTCTACAAGTAGCACATCAGTATGAAATATACATGAATCATATTCGCACCCCAGTATTACACATGCAAACGATGTTTTGTTTATAAATTGTTCTGGAGTGGTGGCGTCACCAGTGTTTTCTACTGTAACCGACGAATAAAGAGAATGCGTAATTAAATTGATAAATTTAGTGTTATGCTGCGCACAACGTATCCAATTGCCAGGTTTTCAACTACTTAATAGGTGTTTAGATATAATTCAACGAACAAGATTATTTTTCTGATTTTGGTGTTGTTGTAGTTGCATCACAAACATAGAATGGCTGTTGATTGTACTGTTGGCAACGGCACCGCTGTCCTTGAGGATTTATCCAAATGCCACCATTTGGACAAGGGCTACCTCTCCATGGTCTACAGATATATCCACAACGTCCCCAACAACTACACCGCTCTGTTGGCTTGGTGTTGTGTGTGCCGCCTTGTGAGCAACCCTGATCTGGAACCCCTAAAATAACAACTAACGCTCTAAACCTATTGTTAATTAGTTAATTAAGTGTTTTTTGTCTTACATCTTCCTCCAGCTGGAAGTCTAGGTGGTCTACAGCTTATCGTAAACTGTATTAAAACCACAATGCTTAAAAGTGTCAACACAAGTCGCGTCATATTAAATCGACTTAACAAACTTCAATAGAAATTGAACGACACTAAGGTTAAACTGGCATGGATGAAGCAAAGAACTGACTAAGCTCTAATAACCTTGATGTTCGATTCATTATCAATTTATATGGAATGTTTGATAGGCGCATACTAACTTAAAACGTAACAGAAGTATGAAACATTTGTACCAATTTGAGTGCGCATTGCTATGTGGCAATAAAGTGTTTTTTGAACCACCTGCAGAAATGCTTCCTGGAACTGCCAAGCAACAACATAAAATTGCTCATTATATGACCAAGAGATGTTTATTTGCAGAAACAAAATTGATAAAATATGCAACATTTATTCAGACGTTTACTCACTGGGATCTGCGTTTCAAGTTGTGCACTGTGTGTTCCAAGAAACAAAGTTTTGATAGATTAAATTGAAAATTGGATTATATTTAAGTTTTTGAATGTGGTATGCTTTATGTTATGACTAATGAATGATGTGTACCAACGTAATACCAAATGCATGGGTA